>CAXKVW010000019.1:0-600000 GCA_964058825.1 Carex arenaria | reverse complement strand
TAACTGTCCAATTCGCTTTAAAATCCGTGCACATAGATATTAAAATGCTGCACACATATCTTAATGTATATCGAATGGTTATAAAACCCATCAAACTCAGTTTGAGTTCGATGAACATTGGACCCAGAGTCCAATGGAGATCCGACCCGGAACCGATTCTGCTTCTTTTCTCAAATCTGAATCGTTCAAAATCCATCGTACGGTGTCGATTAATTTTTATTTCTAAATCAATTTAATATATTAAAATGATTCAGATTTAATTAAAACCGTATGATAAATTTTGAAAGATCCGGATAGAAGGAAAAAAGAACGCTCCTTTTCTAAAAAAAGAACCAGATTTTGATCTATCAGAACCAAACTGGTTTTTACCAAGGTTGGAACATTATGGTCAACGCTTCTTTGGCAGTGTACCGGGGCCCGTGGGCGAGGCTTTAGCTTTTCTAGCTGGTACCAAATTGGCCGAATTCCAAGATATCGAAGAAAGAGAAAAAGAAAACAAGTAAAGGAATGAAATAAGGTTGTTCAGTGTTGTCAAGAAAAAGTAAGTAGGTCTTGCTTTCTTCATTTTCAAGATGCCAAAGTCCAAATGACTGAACTGTTTCAGCCTTTGGTTAGTACTGGTCAAACTTGGCAGTTTGTTTTTTGGAAGGGAGAAACCAGCATCTTTTTTTTTTCAGGTATGGAGCTAAATATCCTTTTATAAGGGGTGTACAAGAAAAAACAACCAAAAAGTCAAGTCAAAATCTCTGGGTGCCTTTCAGTTTTTAACTTTTTATTCAGATGGGATTAAAAATTTAGAATTGATATAACACTACCGATAATACTGCAGAAAATTTACACACAGATAACAGATTCCAGTAATCAACGATTGATCTATCTTTATGCATTTTAAGTAGGAGTGTAAACGGATTGAACAGTGGTAAAATTATATCTGTATTCGTACAGAGGCAGATTTTTTGATCTAATCTCCCTTAAAAATATTAAGCTTTCAAACAGAGGCAAAGCCAAATAAGATCAAGTGGAAATGTTTTTTCTCTGGTCCAAAATTTTTTTTTCCAAAATATGTCTCTTCAAAATTTTTGCAGACAAATTTGCAGAATATACATGTAGACAAAAATAATTATTAAGTTACATCTCATCTAAAATGATTATAGCCTAAATTTTGTGCATGAGACAAATTCGGGAATGATTCGGTACAACAAGCAAAAAAAAAAATCCAAAGAAAACCCAAAAAAAAAAATTCAGATCCTTTTTCGTGTTTTTCTCAGAAATAATTCGTGATTCGCATTTTATTCGCGAATAAAATATATTATACATTTTTTTGTGTTTTAAATATAATTCGATTCAAAAACGTAAAAAACGAATAAAACGCAAATTATTCACGAATTATACGCTTCGCATATATTGTATTGTCAATGTGTTGCGGAGTTCATTTTTCAAACATTTTGTATATGAGAAAAAAAAAAATTTCTCAGCGACCTCGGAATTGATAAAACTGACAGAAAATCATGCAAAATCCAGGTGATCAATATAAATATATTTCCCTCTATTTTCAAATGATTTGGGACCACAAATCATAATACACATTGGTTAGTGCCATGTGAACCGTGGTGATGTTAAATTGTTAATAGTATGCACATGTTACCTTCTGATTTCTGAACTATGGAGATTAAAATTTAGATTTTTATACAGTAAAAGCAAAAGTAGATGTGATTAGGGTTGCAAATGAATCAAACTAAATCTAGTTTAAGTTCAAATTCAAATTAATTTTGAATCAAATTAGTTTGAAATTGAAGTATGGTTTCGAACTGAAAAGAAGAGTTCGGGTTTGAATCAGTTCTATTTGAACCAGTTTCAAACCGAACTAGTTCGAAATTGAAGCAGAGTTTAGAACTAAAAAGAAGTTTCGAACCAGGCCAAGCTCAATTCGAGTTTGATTCGAACCAATTTCAAAGTGAACCGGGTTTGATTTGTTTTAGAACCGAGCTAGTTTGATTCATTTCGAACCGAATTTTTTTTGAATCAAACTCAATCGAATCACAAGCTACGGACTTTTTCTGCACCCCTAGATGTGATATCATCCATGAGATTTTTATCAATACTTATATAATATAAAATAATAGAAAACAAAAAGAAAGAGTACCTCAAAAGTTTCATGATTAGATGGATCAGAGAAAAAAAATTCATCTTCAAATTTTGAATTTGAAAAATTCCCACCAATCCAAAAGTGCTTTTTTCTTTTGTCTAATTCTCTTGGATCTTTTGTGATTGTTAAAAAAAAAGTACACAAGAAATATAAACTGACTTCTAATTTTGGGAAACATTCTGTTGAAGCTAAGTTTGTACCGCATATGATGATATGATCAAACAGAGGAGGCAAAATAATTGTACCAAAAAATTGCAAGTACAAAAGTTTGATCCGTAGAATTGTTTCCGGTTCAGAGTTTAGGTCGAATTTTTTTTACCTGACTATTTATAACAATTAAAATTTAGAATTCTCTCTCTTTCTCTCTATTATTTTATAATATTTTCTATCAAAAAAAAAATCCTCACCATCGTCGATGAAACTTAAAATCCGTAAGATTTTCTTTTTCCCGTGTACATAATATGATAACGATATAAGAAAACAATTGCATTAATTTATCAGTGAAAGATATAGCTATTTTTTTAACCGTAATCTATTGAATACTTGATATATATAGTGAGAGAGATGGACTACGGTGAGTTGCGAAGTAATGATCTTGTTTTATTTTACGCTCATATCTTCGTTTGTAAAGACCAAACAGTCGATCTGAACCGCTCAACAAGATATTCATATTGAAATGTGATTGGAGACTAAATTTTACATTTTAAAATTTTTTTTACTATTTTTTTAGATAGGTAGAAAACCGCTATTTTTTAATAGTTCAGGACCATAAAAAACAGTGATTTTGAAATATTTTAAAAAAATAGTAAGGTAGATATGAACAGTTCGGATCGGTTATTATATCTTTGAAAAATGAGATATAAACGTGAAGTAACACAAAATTCTTACTTCACAACTCACTATAGCTCATTTCTCTCCCTATGTATATATATGTTAATTCTTTGCCTCCATCTGCCTCTATATTTTGATTATCTAATAAAAAAAAATATAAATTTTATAGGTCAAACTAAAATAGTTAGATGTGGTTTATGTTATTTTCTGTATGTTGATAAAAACTATATCTTTTTTTATTTTATTTGTATAGAATTAATACTTAATGAGTGAAGATAGAATACAGATAAGACTAATTTTAGACTAATGTAGATGTAAAAATATTTCACTCATTTATATCGTACCCATTGACTCCCTTGAAAGTTGTTACCAATGTTGTAAAAATCGGCTGTTTAGGCCAATTAATCGGTCAATTACTCGTTGACAGCGACCAAACTGTTACGGATTTTTCCGACTAATTGGTCGATTATTCCCGATTATTTCCGATTAATTACTTAACGGTATTCTAGTCATGACATATTGACATCATTCTACTAGTGATGAGCCTAGAAAAATATTGATGTCAGCAATTGCTAACAGTCCTTAAATTTTATTACACCAATTGAAAATAAGAAACAAATACTTAATCATTCACACTTAATAGTTTACAAAGAAAAAAATATTGATTGAAGTGGAACATAATTTGTAATACAAGCACATATTTTGTTGATCTTTTTGAATCATTTTAGTGAAAATAAAATAATAATTGTTTTTTGGATCCTTTAATTTAGATAAAAAAACATTTTCTTTTTGCACTATTTTTTCTACCATCTACTAACCAAATACTAATATAAGACTCCAAATCGGCTCGTTTTCTTGAGAAAATGAGGACCCTTCTTTTTTTCTATCTGGATCGTTCAGAATCCATCACACAGCCTCAATTACTTTATATTTTTATATCAATTTAATCTATTAAAATAATTTAAATTTAATTAAAACTGTACGATAAATTTTGAACAATTCAGATGAAAGAAAAAAAAAATGCTCATTTTCTCAATCTGATTTTGATCCCCAATATAAAACAACTTATACAGGATCCCAATAAAGTAACTCATGAATCATGATCCATTGGTTTGTGTAACATAGGACCATAGGTAGATTACTACTGGGGATAACATGTGAACAGATTAAATTATTGCCAAAGCATTGGAGGAGATGAAGAGGCCAGTGACAGTGATCAGCAAAATGTTTGTGTTCCACATGTTATAAAATTTTATTTTATCAACTTCATCAAATTCTTGGACTGTAATCTTCCTCAACTTGGACTGTAATTATTATGGTTTAATGATATTTTTTTAAAAATGCTAAAGACATTAATAATAAATAATACTATTAATCATGCGATAATTTATGCAGAAAAATACAAAAAAAGTTATATTTCTTTAAAAGTGACATTGCATCTCTGGTTAAAAATACATCTTTTATTAAACAAAATTTGTAATTCTTTCTACTCTTAGTGGCAGAGCCACCATGTAATAGGGATAGGCAATTGTCTATTTTTGAAATTTTAAAAATCGAATATGAAGTAGTATAAATATGTTGGTATGCCTACTTCTGAAAATTAAATTGCCTACCTCTGTCTTCTGACAATTTAATACTGCAATCCAATCGAATGAATTAAATTGTAAATTGCAACTAATAATTGAGTCAAATTGTTGAGTGTTAATGTTTTTTATTTTTATTTTTGTTTAAATCTGATTTACAATTTGGTGAGATTGTTTAAAATGATTTAAGTATATAAGTTAATTTTACCCACTGATCCAGTAATCCGGTAACCCGAAACTCATTCAAATTCTGACTATGCCACTGTGATTACTCTGAAGAGATTTAAATTTCCAACTCACCAAAATATAATGCAAAATATTCCTAATTTCTCAATCATATGACTCTTTCAGTTTAAATTGAGCCTCCTACTAATTCATAAATTGCAATGTAGATCTACTTTGTAGTATCCCTAGGTCTGTTACTCTGTTCTGGCCAATTTGTTTAATCACTCTGTCCAACTTGTTTTTGAGTAATTAAAAAAATAATCCTTTATTAATTAATTAGCTCTATCTTTGCCTTGAAAGCTAATCTTACTTATCTCTAACACTCCCTTTCTTGTAGCAGATTCTCTTTCTTTTTCCCCCATTAATTCCTCTACTGGTAATTTGGAACAAGTGTAAAGGCAGAGAGAATCAACACTTTCTCCCTCCCTCTCTCTCTCTCTCTCTCTCTCTCTCTCACTCTCATTCCTCAAGCCTTTGATTGCCAAATGGGTCACTCTAGAGTGGCCCTTGCACTCTCTGTCATATTCATTTTTTGTGGCTTTTACACTACTCTACACTCTCTACCATTCCTTGGTTTCTTAGCCTTTCTTTTCTCCAGCTCATTTTCTTTCTACCAGAAAAGCAGACACTCAGTGGATTCTAAAGAGAATGTTTCTTTACACAATGAGATTGCAATGAAAAAAGAAGAAACCCAAGAAGAAAAGAGAGCAGAAGAGCAAGACACGATGTCGGATTGCTCGACAGAATCGATTTCAGATGATGAGAGCCTAATTGAGATCAATTTACCAGATGGGAACCATGTTGAAGATTATCCAGAGCCTGTTTTCCGGGAAGAATCGAAAGGAGAAGAATTTCTTTGGGATTTTTTGCCGGAGTCGGTTTTCAAGCAAACGGGTCTAATGGAGCTTCTTTCTGAGATCAATGAAGAAGATAACATGATTGAGATAGATATTGCAAGGGGTTCTATAAAATGTTCAAATTTAGGTATCATGGCATGACCAAGGTTGGACAATTAATTTTCCTTTTTTTTTTTGGATTCCAAATAAAGTTGCTTTGTAAAATTTTAGAATTTTGTTCAACTTGATTCAAGATTTCAAATCAATATCTTGAAGGAGTTAAAATTTCCCTCTGGAAAACCAATCATTTTGGGCTCTTTTTGTAGTTTTCCTAAAATAATTTGGTTAAAGAAGGATAGTAAATTGTTGAATGGGGTTGCTTTTGTAAAGGGAAAGGCTGCATAGAGCCTTTTTGGTCATATAAATAAATTATTTGTTTAGTTTTAGGACTTTCTCATAATTTTAATTTATAACTTAAATGCCTCAAATTCTGCTACTTTTCTTTGATAAACTAAACCTTAAGCATTAGTTTTATAAATTGAAAATTTCATGATGAGTAATTAAAAGAGCCAATAACTGTGCAACCACCATTCAATCTTTACTAAAAAAATATATATATAGTGGGATATGACAGGAGTTTACCAGAAATACAAATAATACCAATTTCAACCTTGCTACGTAGGGGTGTAAACGGTTGGATAAGGATCGGATCGGATAGTGCTCAAACCGTATTCTTATTCGTTATAATTTTTTGGATGCGGATACGGATACGGATACGGATAGTCTCGAATACAGATACGGATCGGATATTAAACATATACGGATACAGATTAGATATTAGACGGATACGAATACGATATGAATATAATTTGGATAATTAAAAATAAATGACTAATGTACATTTTAGTAAAGAATAACATCTAATTATAATTTTTTTCTTCATAAATTAGATCTAAAATTTTTTTTATAATAATTTTTTTAGTTACAATACATATATCATATTATTAAAACATTAGTTAGTAATTATGTAATAGTGCTATATTGTTCATCATAATATTGTATATGCAATTTAATACATTATTTTCATATATATCCAATTCAATAAATTAATTTAAGAACAAAAGTATATTTGTCGTGGTTTAGAGGTGTAAACGGTCGGATACAAATAATTACGGATAGTTAAAAATCTTACCATATCTTTATCCGTTATAATTTTTTGGATACGAATACAGATATGGATAGTCTTGAATACGTATACGGATCAAATAATTTAAGTAATTTTTCGGATTCAAATCTGGACAAAATCGGATAATATCTTATCCGTTTACACCCTATTGCTACTATCGTAATTGTGCATGCATAACGTCCTCTAATGGTATTTGAATAGATACATAAATAGTTCATCCAGGGGCGGACCCACATGGTCTGGAGGGGGTTCAGTTCCGGTCGACTTTGTCTTTCTTGAAATTTTTTTGGTCTCTCTCTGGATGTTTGATTTGTAATTCAAGTTAAATTTAGAGTAAAAATTATAATGAATTTCTTGAATTATGATTGATAAGTGCCGCCCTATTTTGGATTTTGAGTTTTAGTGAAGATCTATCAGTTCCGGTCGACTTTGCCTCATGAAATTTTTTTTGCCGAGGTTTAATTTGTAATTCGAGTTAAATTTAGAGTTAAAATTAAAATAAATTTCTTGAATTATGATTGGTAATTAGAATTATAAGCTAGAGCATTATAAATTACAAGTCAGAGTATTATAAAGTATAAGTCAAAACATTGTTTTTTATCGAATATTCAATTAGTTAACGAATTTAAATATGAATAACTGTTTAAACTCAATCGATATTTTTTGGCTTTCCTGACGAAAATTCTGAATCCACACATGAGTTCATCTCAGTTTCTTTGATAAAATTGAATTTAACTAGTATGATGCTGAATGCTAGTATCTTAATAGTACCAGCTGAGTACATACTGGTATCCCGCCCGTACTGGTAACAAAGGTGTAGCATCAACATGAACACATCACTGTTTACTGGTACAAGTTCAGACGACAGAAACCGTTGTTTGAGCTTAAATCAGAGCATGAGAAACAAACCAATTCTAAATAACAAACATTCCATTCATAGAAATGGCATCTCATAAAGGTTACCATTTTCATAGATACAACAACACATCTTGATCAGAAACACATGAACTACACAGTGAAAATCAAAATATAAGATACCAAATCACACAACAGTCTTCCTCGGATGAAAACTAAACAAGCCATTCCCACGCTTGACATTAATTACGGGACCATCCATTTCAAGATTCGTGCCGAGCATCCGCGGGCCCCGCCTGGCAACAGCCCGGAAGCAACCGAAGGCGCATAAATACACAAACAACACCACAATAATTGCAACAGCCAGGACGTTAAACAGAGAGGTGGAATTACCAAAAGAAAAGAGATTTTGCAACTGGTTGATTAGGTCTGAGTAGAGAGTCGAGAGCAGATGGAAAAACTCCTTGAGTCTCTCCAGTACTGTTTCCCATGGTATTAGATCCGGGTCACTCGGGTCGGAGATGAATATCTTGTTCATAATTTAGATTTGATAGAGTAATGTAGAAATAACTAAAGTATAGAGATGAAGAGAACTAGAGAAGAGAAGATGGATTGGGGAAGAAGGCGAGCTCAGGTTAACATGGCGCATATTTTCTGTTTTATTTATTGAATTTAAAAAAAAATAATATCTAGTTTTGTCGTCGTCATCGTTGCCGACTAGAAATTCGTATTATCTAAGGTAAAATAATATTTATTTTTGGATCTGGAACGTTCAATTAGACCGCACGATTATTGAAGCGTCCGGATTCCTATTGGGACGGTTGTGATCCAAACAGAAATATTCTGTTACCTCAGAGGTATGGATTCGACGACTTGACATTCTAGACTTAACTTGCTGAGTTGTTATTACTCTTTTGTGTAACTTTTGAATGTGATGTTGGGCTGGAATAGATAAGCCCAATAATGAGCTTATCGGCCTAAAACAAATTGGGCTATTTTGGGTTAGAATTGGTACTTTTTAGCAGTTGAATTGGCAACTTATGTACAAAAAGGAAAATAGGGCTTGAATTTTATTTTTGTATGGAACTTTCGAACTACAAATGAGTGTCTTTATTTCAGCTCCTCTATTCCATTATTCACAAAATATTCAATCCAAAAAATATTTAATAAAAATTAAATCTATAATTACAAATCAAATAAATCAAATCAAAACCAAGAACGCATGCACAAAACTCCATATATAAAATCTATATATCATACCACACAACTTTTTTTTAAGTTTCTTTTCCATAATCAAGCCAAGAGCCAAAAATCCTTTAATCTTTTAGTAGTTATAAGATACCCGCCGCCTTGGTTGTTCTTCCTCCTTACCGCGAGAGCCATGCATGTCGCATTTTTCACGCAGTACTCTGCGGCATCACCTATCGACTTCCCCCTGACAGTACATATCTTTAGTAGCCGCAATGTGATTGATTGTTTCTTCTGGCCTATTACAAGAAGCGATATTCCGTGCCTTTTTGCCGCCTCCACTATCGCCGGACCACGCTCTTTACCTTCTACTAGGGAAAGTTCAACATGAACCTATACAAGTTCATAAAAGTGTTTGCTAATTATGCATTTGTGAATGGCATGATCGATGATAATTTCATATTATGCGTGGAACAATTATAGGGAACGTTATATTATTTGAGAATGAAAAAATAATTGTACATTTGAAAACTAGGATTTTCTAATTGTTTTAATAAGAAATTAGAGTACCTAGATCACTTGGTCAGAGCCAAGGTGTGTTGTGCATGTATTAGCATAAATGTTATGATGATCACAAATGTAGCGTACATATACAGAGGTGGACACAGGATTTCTGCCAGGAAGGACCAAGAATCAGATTTAAAGTTTTAAATCCATTAACTAATCTGATACTAGATAAAAAACAATAAAAATAATAAACTATAATATAATAAAAACAGCAGATTAATATCATTTTACATATAAAAAAAAAAAAGTTGGTCCGGACTCGTAAATTTCTATAAAATTTTTATAAAAACAACAAAATATTTCATTAACAATGCTTTTGAACTGGCATGGCATGCTTTTCAGTTTCAGAGAAGGACAAAGTGGTACCGGATCCGTATTTTGTCACTGAATTTCAAAATCCTGATGGGTTTATTACCAGTGCAAAGAATTTAATTTAGAAAGGATCAATGGATGAAACAGGGAAGTAAATCAGTAATCCCTTTGTGGCACATTACCTCTGGTCTTTTTGCTTGACAAATGCTTTTCATAGCATGTAGAAGAAGGTTTTCCTCAGTACCCCTGTTTTTTTCTGATTTTTCACCTACAGTGATAAACCCACAAAAAATAGATAAATAACAAGTCATATATATAAATTCTGACTTTTGATCATTATATACCTATTGTTGAAGGCTTTACAACATCAAGAAGAACTATAATATCGTCAGGTTGTACCGCATGCGAAAGTGCCCAGTGCAGCGCAGTCTTTGCCTCTTGACTCAAGTCGACGACCACCATCACCTTTCTTCTTGTTTCTTGTTTCTGTTTGGTTAATTCATAGCACGCTGTTACTTCAGTTTTATCAATCCGCCGGGTGTGGATCTTAGGCAACTCGGGTTTAGAGTTGAGTGTACGGGACCTAAAGCGGACGCGGGTCCCAATCAGATTTGGGCAGAGGTTAATTGGCAGCAGCCTTGAAGTGCTCCTGGCCATGGCCCTGGAGTGATAAAAAAGTTCTCTAAAGCAGTGCTAACCTGGTGCTGATTGTTATTAATTGGAGAGAGAGAGAGACATGAGAAAAAGAAGGTTTAAAGTAGAGTGGCACAACTGGAATGTGGCTCCACAAATGACCTTTGTTGTGACAACGGTTGTTTAGGCTTTGCTCTGTTTGTTAGCCTCCATTTTGGTGGAAAATTTTATATGCATACCTTTTTCCCTCATCTGTGCATGGTTCTGTAAAGGAGAGCAGTTTGGGTCCGATGCCCATCGGACTCAAACTGAGTGCGATGGATTCTATAGCCGTGCGATCTGCTTTAAGATCTGTGCATGTCGCTTTAATATCCGTATGCACATATCTTAAAGAGGATTGGACAGTTATGGAATCCATCGGATCCAAATTTGTCCCTCTGTCAAGTAAATTTATACAGTATGTTTTTTTGGCAAAAAAGAAAAAAGAAAAAGAAAAGATGCACACTGTTGAAAAAGATAATGAGCTTTTGTTCATAATATGTAGAAACGTACAAAAATTTGAATTAACTCATAGGATACGCGCGAAATCATAATATGTTGGACAAAATATGTAGAAATGTGAAATGGCAGAGCTATTTTGTTGAATATTAATTGGTGGTATTTTAGTACAAAGGGTACTTCTCATCAAATAAGGGTTGGCTTCCATCAGCCACCAAAATGGAGAGAGACAAGAGAACCGGAGGGTTCTTTAGATCAAGTTGCTCGTGACATGCTCTCTCGTTTTTTTTTTTTTTTATTGGAGGGTCCACATGTTATCTAAAGCTCAGGCATGGCCGGGAAAAACGAGTTTTGGGTCCACCTCAGGAGAGCAATTTGCATCCGATATCCATCGGATTCAAACTGAGTTCGATGGACTCCATAACCGACTAATTGGCTTTAAGATTCGTGCACATTGCTTTAATATCCGTGCATGTTTGCTTTATTATCCGTGCGCATGGATCTTAAAGCAAATCAGACGGTTATGAAGCCCATCGGACCCAAACTGCTCTCCCATCTCAGACCCCGTGTGTCAGTAACTTTTAGAGGTATGAATCACTACTAGAATTTGGATTATTTGCATGGGACAAAAAATGTTCAATTGCATGGAATACCCATGTAATTGATGCCAATTGCATGGGTATCCCATGCAATTGAGTTCATACAATTGACTTCGATGGTAATGACTCCTATCTGCAAGGGGCCCATGCAGTTTATCAATTGTATGGGTGCGCAAACCTCTTTTGCATGGGTTAAAAAAAATGCGGCCCATGCAAATGACAACCCTTGTAATTCATGTAGTACCCATGCAAATACAAATATACCCATGCAAGATAATATGATTTGTCATAACTGGATTGGCCATTTAAAATGTATTTTTATCCCATTTGCATGGCTAGAATTCTGAATTTATCAACGCAATATTTGTTTCATAAATTATTTTATTATAAAAATATATTAATATAACAAAATTTCAAATCACAAACACTTCATAATACTCCATCAATTCATAACATAGAGTATAAAAAATATAAATATTCCATGAGAATTTATTCTTCATCTAATTCTTCCTATGCTACATCCTTTATTGCTTTCTCATCTTCCCTCTCTGTGAAGTGGATAAAGATGGGTATGTAAATATCTGAAAATAAAACAAAATGGATAAGAAATTAAGATCATGATATGACTTCAGTAATTAACTTATAGTGATTAGGTGATGCGCATTTGCAAGTGTGAAATAATAGCACCAATATAAATTGAAAACAAGTGAAAAAAATTAAATTTGAAAATACCTCTCCAGCCTTTACTGTGATGACATGGGGTGTAAATCCTATCCATGTTGATCCAGCGTTGTACTTCTTTAAGAATTTCAATTAGTGAACTTTAAAAATGAAAAATGACACTGTAAATTCAATTAGTAATTTAACTTTTGAATGCAATGTAATAATATAATTTATATATATTATACTTACCTCTTCCAATGGAGGTGTTTCAAGATATGATTTCTTTCTCTCAATGCTCCCTGAAAATGTAGACATACAATAAAAATAAAAAATAATGAGAAAATTGAAGTACAAAATAGAGAAAAGATGGACAGTACTTGGTGATAAATACAATTTTATGAAATTATATGGTCTCTTAGTTGGGATAAATAAATACAAAGGAAGAAAACAATCACGAAGAAAATAAGATTTTTAAGAACATGTAAACCTAAAATTAACATCTGCCCATAAGTATTCTAATTCTAGTAATGTCAACAAAGATGAAAGGATAAGGTGAATCTATAAACCTAAAATTCAACTCTATCTCACCTAGACATGAACAATTCAACCCTCAATCAAATATTTTACTTCTTTGTCACAGTATGGATTTTAAAACTTAAAGCATATATTAAGATGGTAAGTTATAACAATGATGATAATAACAGTTGGAGTTATGCCAATTGAAATATTCATACACACTAAGAGGAATATTACCTTGTGTTGTGGCAAAATAAAAATAGCTTCCTCAATACAATCAGTTGTTGATAAGTAATTAAAATAATCTTTTCTGACACCCGATGCCATTAATCCTTTTCTAATTTATAACCAGCAATTTCTTCAAGAGGAGGAACAAATTTCACAAAATACTTGAAACCTCAAGTGTACTAAAATAAGCATAAATTGCATAACAATAATCCAACAAAAAATAAATCCTGACAATCTGGTCGTTGAGTATCAAACTTGTTCCAACCATGCAAATCACCGAAATTATTCATTTAGAATTGTTTAGTGAAATCAATATAGTTGAAAATTAAAAAAATGAATACAAAAATTACATTGAGGCGATGGAGGTCTGACTTGTAGTAGGAATATTGATCCAAATGCAACTCGTACTCGGTGTGTATTGCATGTTTAGCACGGCGAAGAGGGTTCCTTTCCGTTTGTCTCTGTCTGACTAGAATCGCCTCTGCCTCTTGCTTCTGCGGTGGTCAGGGTATGATCGAAAATGGAAGGAAAAGAAGGAGATGGAATCGAAGGTTGTGTGAGCACCCATTACATTGGACAAGATAAGGCAACTCGAGTGGAAAAATCTGGAGAGATCAAATAGCAAGAGGGGCTCCTTCTCCTTCTTCGCTGTTGCCATTAGAGATTCAGAAAAGGGATTGGAGATGGCAAGGAGGAGAGGCGGCTGGTCAAAATTTAGGGTTCCTTCAATAAAATAATAAAACAACTTGGTGGAATTAAATTCTGAATTTTAAAATTTTGGGAGCAATATTTGTATGGGTATATAACTTACTAATTGAATGGGTATTTACCTCTATTGCATGGAATTCTTAATTGCATGGGCCGAAATTTTTAACCCATGCAATTTAGCTTGCGCGCCTATGCAAAAGTTATAAATTGCATGAGATTTAGTTACAGATGCAATTGAAATTAGTTACCCATGCAAATAATCCAAATTCTAGTAGTAAATTTTCTGTCCACAAGAAGGCATAAGATTATTTGGTTCCGAATTAAAAACTGTTTATTTTATATTAATTGCTCCAAATTAGATCTAAACTAGGTTTAATAACTAAGATATTGTTTGACGTATGGAAAATTGTATGTTCGAAACTTTGACCCTCGTTAGTCATTTTATGCTCAAAATAGGCATTTTTTATTTTAAACGAATAATTACACAACAACTATTATCAGATTTTTATTTAAATAGAATTGTTTTTAATAAATTTAACCAAACAAGCACTGTCAGGGACGAATCTATAAAAAAACGATTCAATCGATATCTATTGGTGGAGGCAGATAAATGTGAAGTTTATGGTTATTTAGTATAACGCTTTTCTCCCTCCACCGATCCAATGGTGGAGTCGTTTTTATAAATTCGTCACAGACAGCACTTGTTTGGTTAAATTTATTAAAAAAAGTTCTATTTTAAAACAACTCACTATTATCGTATTGTTTGATTTTAATACTAAAAGACTATTTAAATTTTAGACGACTCAAATCTATCTTATATTCTATGACCATCTTATGAATTCGGAGTCAGAATTGGATTTAAGCAGGGTTCTAAATAGCTAACTATAGCTACGCAATAGTTGAGCTATAGCTTTTTCGGACCTCAAAAGCTATAACACTATTAACCATTTTTCTTTTATAATGATTCTAAATAGCTAGCTATTGTTACGTTATAGCTGCGCTATAGTTTATCCGGATCTTAAAAGCTATAGTGCTATAATCGCTATTTAGAATCTTGAATTTAAGTTATAGCTATCAGCCCCATAAATATAATTAGAAATAACAATCTTGTCCATATATTTTATAATTTTTAAAGTGTTAGTACTTTTGCTGGTTCTCTTTGTAAAATAAAATTATATTTATTCAGCTTTCTAATTAATCTCAATTTTTTTAGTTTCAGCTCTGTTCAAAAGCAACTATAATAAATCCATAAAATGAAATATAGAAGCTTATTTTGACAACTAGCACATTATAAAACTTTAATTTAATTTGATGTTATTCAAACTAGGATGATTCTACAATTAAGTATGTTTTTTAGAAGTTTCTAGTGTTACATAAACTAATTAAGCTCTTAATAACAATTAAAATAACGTTGTTTTCATGAAAAAAAAAAAAAAACCACAAATATTTTTACAACTCGGAAAATCAATGAAAAACTAAAATAAATATATAAATTTAACGAGTATCAAGAAACCTACCTATCTAATTTATGAACTTGAAGCGGAATTTTTCTATTCCATTTTTGCAAAGTAAGCGGAAATGGCTGTTGGCTTGTACTTGTTGCACTTTTGAATTGGCCTAAAAGGACGTCTCTTTTCGTGTCAAAATTGGAGACATCCGTGCGTCCGATATGTATCAGATACGCCAGCTGGCAGATACGGCCTGAAACGGCTATGTCTTGACGGGATACTCATTGGATACGTCTGACACGTCGTACACCGCGCATGCACCAGCGCCAGATCTCACATCCGTGCACCGCGCATGCACCAGAGGCTAAAATTCATTGTTTGTTTGCGCTTCGCAGGAATCGATCTGGAGACCATTGGTGTGGCAAACTACTGTTTCAACACTGCACCAAATCCACTTTATTTTAAAAATTGAGTAACAATGATATTTAACATATAATTTTGTTATTTAATGTATATTAATGATATTTATTGTTATAACCAGCATTTTTTTATATTTAATTTATATAAATATAAATGTTGAATTAATAATATAATTAAAATAATAAATTTAATAGGCGTATCGTATCTGGAATTTTTTTAAATTGCCGTATTGCCGTATCCGTATCGTATCCCATACGATACCCGTACCCGTATCCATGCAACATAGATGGTAGGCATAGTAACAGGGTATGTGTATTAAACGCGTTTTATTCGGGTATAAAGTGTTTTTCTAGGTTTGTCGCACTGAATTGCGTATAAAACGTTTGACCGAATAATTCGTGAATAAAACGAGAATCACGAATTATTCGCGATAAAAACACGAAAAAAACGCCAATTTTTTTAGAAAAAAAATTATTTTTATTTTTTAAGTGTTTTTTTTTTTCAGATTTTTTTTTCCTTCCTTGTTGTACCGAATTATTTCTGAATTATACCCAAATTATACTCGAATTACGAATTTTTGACCCTGACAAACCGAACTTGAACTTTTAATTTGTCACTATGGTTCAGATATGGACTTCATGATTCTCAAAGGAGTTATCTCTATGGCTCTATTAGATTAAATTTTACAAATATTCAAAGATGTTATGAGCAAACGATGGAAGCTTCGGGCAATGATTTTAACAGAATTGTTTTGGCATAATGCAGCGCAGAATCATATGGAGTATTACAATTCTTATACTTGCATGCATAGTGACAAATTAATAGTTCAGGTACGGTTCAGCAAGATCAAAAATTCGTAATTCGGGTATAAGTCGGAAATGATTCAAGGAAACAAAAAAAAAATTTCTAAAAAAAAACCCCAAAAAAGGAAAAAATAATAAAATAAAAATAATTTTAAAAAAATCAATTTTTTTGTCTGTTTTTATCGCGAATAATTCGCGATTCGCATTTTATTCGCGATAGGATTCAGAAACCCCTAAAAAACATTTTATTCGCGAATAAAAGGTGAGTATTGTTATCCTGCTTGCATGAAGCAAAAACTATTCTATTGTAATATTTACCGAAATATTCAGTCTAAGATAATTTTTAATCAGAGCATATAATTCATATCTCTAGAAAATAATAAATAAATATCGAAAATGAAACGGACATAATTCATAATTCAATTTTATAATCATTTTCTGCTAGCGGCACAAGGAACACAAACGGAAACAATTTATGACCCTAATTATATTGTACTTTTTAAAAAAAGACCCTAATTATATTGTAATATCTATTTTTCTATCTCTTTTACTAAAGTTGTTATTTTAATTAAAATATTAACTTGTACCCACTACTTAAATCTTCAAAAAATTAAAATAAAAAAGATTTGAGAAGGAAAATTGATCGCCCTTTAGTTCGTCAATGCTTCTTGTTAGTTTTATTTTATTATGTGGCATATGTTATTATTGTGCATCAATTTCATTTGAAGAATTAATGAAAAGACATCTGAATTTTTGATGAAAAAAATTCATATCGCTATTAATAATTATACTAGTCTAGGTTGCCTCATATTATATAAAAATACCCATTCTCTATCTGGACAGATCCCATTCCAAAATAAAATATTTTCTGCCTATTTATTTTAAAAGAGATCATTTTCTGAAAACGTTTCTCTCAACTGATTTCAAGAGATCTCATTTTTCTGAAACGTTTTTTTTCGTCGAATAAGTTTATAAAAGAGAGAAGAAAAAAAATCACTAAAAGGTCTCCATCATCATATCTGAGAAAAACCATTAAAAATTAGTATAAATGCTTCCGTCTAAAGATGTCTTCACTTCAAAACTGTAAGATTTAAATTTCTTTGCTATTTTATTTTAAATTTACGGATTCGAGATTGATTGTCTTTTAATTGTAAAACAAGATATATTTTTATTACGTCTTAACACTTATAACGTCTTAACACTTTAATTGTAAAACAAGATATATATTTTTATTACCTCAAAGGCAAAGACGTCCCACCAAGAAGCACACACTGCCATCTAGATAGTTCTTTCTTTCTTTCTTTCTTCCTGTAGACTTGATTTCTTTACACATACCTATATTTTTATCATTAGTTTATTAGTTGGTATCACATGTTTTTGTTATTTGTTTTCCAATTAAGTAATGACTCATAGTAACAATAAAAAAAATTACGTCATATTATAGTAAATTTCAAACCTGAACTATTTCAGCAAAATTAAGACAAACGAAGTAAAATAGTAACAGATGATGTTATCAGAATCGGACCGGATATTGATTCGATAATATTTAAGATAAACACACTAGTCGGACCGGTGGTCAACCAGTTCAACCGCTTTTTTTTTTTTTTAAAAACAATCACAATTTATATGGGTACTAATTATTTTTTTAGTAACATGTCTGTAGGTCTGACATTAGTAACAAACGTCTGATGATACCTTTTTGCATGGTCCAACATCTCATTTTACACATGCTAGATGCTTCTTAAACCAGTTAATATCAACACCTTGAAACATTTTCTCACAATAGAAATAAGTAATGACCTTCACATTTTTATACTTTGTAACAACAATGCGTTCAGTACAATGTTCTCAAGTTGGATTTGTTTTGCCTCTTGTGATAGTTTTCGAAGAAGAAGTTTTCGAAGAAGGTGCAACAGATCTATTTGTTTCAATATTAATTGCGGACATGATCTCTGTACAACAACAATAATTAGATTCTTCAAAGATGTATGAAATTGCAAAAATTGAGGTTTCAAAATTAATACACAATCACTAACACACATACATAAATTAATGCACAATCACTAACTATACTCCTCCCTGACCCCTGACCCCAGTTGGGTTCCTATTTCCTCTGATGTCACTTACTGGTACGCTACAGCTAATTGCTGGTTTTTTCCAAGCGGTGCAGTGATCGGTACCAGAACCTCTATCCTACAAGTTAAAAGTTAGCTTTAGAATACTCTTAAGAATTTGGATATATTTGGTTAGATTGAGAATAGGCTATTCTTGGAGTTAGACTATTCGGAATAGTCTATTCGGTGTTTGGTTGAATTAAAATAGCTAGAATAGTGAATCCAAACCTTTTGTCTTATTAGAATATGTTATTTCTAAAGATTTTGAGATTTGGCTATTCTAATAAAATAAACAATAGCTATTTTTAATTTGACTATTTTAACTATTCTTATTTTACAACAAAACATACAAATAGCAGATGTGTAACAAGAGTAGAACTAGGGTGCTCCTAAGTTCACCAAGCCTCTTGTGAACTTGGCTCTAAAGTATATCGAATCGACTTTAAACAATGAATCAAAACTGTTGAAATCCTTCTACCTAATAATTGATGCGTCTACATGTAAAAAATTTAAAGTTTCGAATTAATTTGATATAGAGTCAAGTGGTCAAAGGAGTCCAAAAAATGAATGCATTAAAATTTATTTATAAACCTTAAATTTTTGACCACTTGACTCTATATTAAATTAATTCGAAACTTTAAAATTTTCACATGTAGACGCATCACTCATTAGGTAGAAGGGTTTCAACGGTTTGGATTCATCGTTTAAAGTCGATTCGATATATTTTAGAGTCAAGTTCACAAGAGGTTGGGTGAACTTAGGAGCACCCTAGTTCTACTCGTGTAACAAACTAATTGAATTGCTTAAAGAATTACCAAACTAATCCCTCTATGTTATTAGTTATTGACAATCATTGGGAACCACACTGCTCTCATCTAAAATTTTATTTTCATTTGAACATTTCATCAAACACTTAAAAATGCATGCATCAATTCAATTAAATTTACTAAAAATTTTAAACCTTTCACGTATTTCACAAATTCGAATTTATTAATTAAATGAGATTACTTTTTTCAAAAAAATAATTAAATGAGATTACTTACCGTATTGAATTTTTTATTTTTTTTAGGATAGATACAAAATCACTATTCCTGACAGTTTCAAAAACAATGAATTTGTATCTATCTTAAAAAGTAAAAATAATAAAATATTTTTTTAAAATTATAGAGTTTGATCTCCAATCATATTTTAGTATGAATATTATTTTATCATTCGAAACAATGATTTTGTACCTATTTAAAAAAATAGTAAATTTTTTCAGAAATTATAAAATTTGGTCTCCAAGTATATTTGAGTATAGATATTATGTTGAGCGGTTTAGATCGACAATTTAAAATTTTAAAATGAAGATATAAAATTACGAGGCATAATAAGATATGAAAACCATGAGGCTTGAAACCCTTTCCCATTGCAACTGGAATTTATGTTTTCTGAAATGGTAACAAAAATAAAATTTGGCAACATCTCATGTTCCTTTTTTTTTCACCGATAGTTTTGTCAGAGAAAAGGCCCAGGACCGGAAAATATATTCCCTCCTTTCTATGTCATGATATTTATACGTTACCATTTAATTATTAAATATTGAATTTAACTTTTTGTTAACAAGAAAATGTTGCGATGTCGGCTGTTCATATTAGAGTTGCGTAGCTCGTGATTCCATTGAGTTTGATTCGTAGTTTGATTCAAAATTGGTTTGAATTAAATTTGAACTGAGTCTGGTTTGATTCTAAATTCTTCTTTTTAATTTTAAATCATGCTTTAATTTCGAATCAGTTTAGTTTGAAACTGGTTCGAATCATACTGAACCAAATTCGAACTCTTCTTTTCAATTCCACTACTTCAATTTCAAACCAGTTTAGTTTGAAATTAATTCAAATTTGTACTCGAACTAAGTTAAGATCGATTCAGTTTGATTCGTTTGCAGTCCTAGACTTCAGATTGATCTTGAACAAAACAGCACAATCCGATTAATAAGGACAAATTTATTCATACAAGTAAAAAATATGAAATTGTTGTGTTAATAAAATAAATTATTGTGTCAATATCATGGGCCAATTTTTAATAAGGACAGATTTGTCCATAAAAATAAAATATCTGAAATTGTTGTATTAATAAAATAAATTATTGTGTCAATATCATCGCCCATCCTAAAGTAGTGTGAATGCCAGATTATCCTAAACCCATTCCAAACTCCAAAGAGTATAATATTATTTTCTAAGTAACACGCAGGCTCTTATAAGAAGTCTGACTCTGAAATGTTGACGCGCTCAATCAATCTAATATAATCTAATACGAGTCCTTATCCACTTCAACTATTTCCCTACCAGGCATTTGTTCAATCTAGAAAATTTTGACCGTTCCATTACATCAAGATTTATACTTACCCCCATCGTAACGCAAATTAACGGAATGGATTATTCTAGGATACATCAGGATCATGAGAGGATCTAAGGTCGACCCAATACCCAATACTCGGTCAGATTAGTGCGTATTCTCTGAGATACCTCAATTTTTGCGTGACCGGAGGTAACTTAGGGGCCCTATTATTTGTGCTTTGAGATTTGTGCAGAACATATTTTAACGGTTAAGATTTTCTATAAAAAACACGCAAAAGTTGAGGTATCTCAGAGGAAGGGAATTCATACTGGGTCAGATACCGTCAATTGCTAATAAAACCAGTATCTCTATTCTCTCCTTGTTTGAATCATTGATCACATCGGAGAATCTGGAAAGGAAGCAAAAGAGGGAAAAAGACAGATTTTCGCGCGCTCGATCGTTCTGGAAAAGATTATCAGCTAATTTGCTCTTTCGTTGTCAGATTTTCGGATCGTGGTACGCTACCCAAACCTGGCCATTGATTGATGGTTTGAGTTTTCTCTCTTTCCTTGTCCTTCTTGTTTTCTATTGTCTTTTCGTGAGTAGCAAGCTGGTTTGGTTTGTTTTAGTGGTCAACGTAAAGGATAAAAACGGGATTCTTCTTCTAGGGTTTTTGTTGCCATTTGTTTTATTTTGTTTTCTGGTACTGAATGAGGTTTTGGGAATTTTAACTGTTCAAGGTTTGTTATTTTTAACTCCTTTTGTGTAGTTATGGATTCATCCTTGTTATTTGACAATTTTAAAATTATGTGTATTTGTTGCGTTCGGTTAGCGCTGTTATTTGAAATTTCTGTACAAATTCGTTACCTATTAGTTAATGAACGAAATTTTGGCCATCCAACTTGTTTGACTTTTGAAGAGAAATATGGTTATATGAAATAAATGACTTGGTGCTTATTTAATTTGACATTGTGTTATTTTTGCATAAATGTTTCATTTAAAAATTAGGGAGACTATGGTAATAATTTTTTTTTTCTAAAAATAGAAGTCTTGTTTTAGATTAGCTTAGGTTTGATCCTGGTGCATTGAACCAATTATGCCTTTTGAGAATTTGTGGAAAAGAACTTGTAATAGAATCTTATATATATGTGTTCATTGTATTTTTTTCAGATTTGAGGTAACTTAATTCCAGCCTCCATCGACTTGTACCATAGCCAAGCTTGTGTCTTTGTATAACAGAAATTTGTGCAAAGTGTGGGTTATTGGTTGAATCAATCAATTTGTTAAGGAATTGCTTTGTGCCATTGGAGAAGGCGTGATCAAAATTAAGCTATTACAAGTGCTGAATTTATCTAATTGGAGCTTGATTGGGTGCAATATTGGAGCCTTCAAGTAATGGGGATGGTTTCTTCATGCTTGCAAACAGATTGTTTGTATGGATACATACAATCAATCAATTCCATATATGGACAATGCGTTTGTTTGAGATGCTTTACACAACATTTGATTCAAGCGGTATAATTTTGTTGTTCTTCTTATTTTTGTTATATTTAATTTATTTCTTTGTTGAATTTTTAGATGTACCTACAATTGAATTTCGAAGGAAAGAATTCATGTATAACTAAAATTAGAAATATTATGGAGATCTCATTCCTGACATAGTATCAGTATATCAATTTTCTTATGTCTTGTTCTGAAAAAGAGGTAATAGTAATTAATATTCTATTGTAAAATCCCAAATAAACAGGACTAGTACCAAAATATAATCAACTTTCACAGAAATAATTGAATCTATTCATGTAAGCAAATACAACTAATACTGCCTGTTTTACTGTAACCTGGTAGCATCCAAAAGTTTCTGGTATTAAGATACTGGTAACTAGAATAACACATGCTAAATTTACCTTTATATTTTTTCTTATATTTATATATTTATTTTTTGTTTGTGTAGTACACCTTGATGTTCCAAAATGGGGGATTGCAAGCAATTCCACCACAACCACTAGAAGAATCTACTGTCACTTCGATGGAAAGCCCCACATGCGATACCTACCGATCTCCCCCGAGACCATTGCCATACGATGACCCAAGATTTGCTGTCAGAATGAGGCGTGACAAGTCATCTAGCCATCTCAATGAAGAGTCGGAGCTGCTCAGAGAGAACGGGGAAACAACTGAATTGCCAAAATCTCTGGACAAGTGGGGTCAATCTGTCTGTGATGGAAAGTCAAAAGGCTGTTTTACAGATTATCACTTGAATGCCAAACCAAAGGAGTTATCAAAGGCTTCGTACTACTTTGGCTCGGCTGAAGACGAGGAAGTGTGCCCTACTTGTCTTGATGGTCTGTCAGATGACCCCCTTTTTCCTTTCTTTCACTAGTTAATCATATATAGATTGACATAAACTTGTTCATTTGAATTTTGAGCACCAGTTGAACTGAACTGACAAGATCGAAATAGAAATAACCTGAACTCGAGCTGGACGAAGAATGTTCCAAATATACTCGATAATACTCATGAGCATACCCAACTGCCAATAAGCCTTGTTTCCAACTTTTGTACCAACTATTTGTCCGTTCCCTGCCCACTAGCTTAACTACTTGAAAACTCTCCATTTATTTAGGTATTGGAGACCTCAATTTAGGTACAGAGACCTGTCCATGCCTATTCTCCATCCCCAAAATAAATGGACATGAGCTTATCTATTTCTTTGTGTATGTTTGTTATGATACCGTTAAAATGATGATTATTATTATTTTGTGATGTAGAGTACTCACCAGACAATCCAAAGATCATAATGCAATGCTCACATGATTTCCACCTTGGATGTATATATGAGTGGATGGAAAGAAGTGAAGCTTGTCCTGTTTGTGGAAAGGTAGGCATGCTACCTAAATTTTTTGTTACTTAAAAAACCAAAACCCGTTCTATCTATCAGTCTCTATTTGGTTATTTACTCTTGCTTTACAGGTATTATGCACATCGTAGCCTTAATTGTTACCCTTGATAAAGTACGGTTTGATTTAATTATTGAAATTTAGCATCTTGATTGTTGATGATTTATTTTTTTGTTGTAAACAGAAAATGGTATTTAGCGAAACAACATGACGACTAACAAGCTTGGTGGATTTATCCAGAAGGTACACCGGTACTTTTCAAAGCCTGTATATAATTCGGTGGAGCACTGAAACTATTATGTGCCACGTTCCCTTGTATGTGTATATATAAAGTAAAAAAGAAACGAGAAATTCAACTATTAAAGGGCATTGTACAACCAGTTAATTTTTTTCTCGCCCTAATTATACCCTGGAAAATCATCAAGCCTGAGGCAGTATGTTTGTTACAGATTTGATTGTGTAAAGTTTCGGGTTTCATGGTTTCATGGTGGATGTGCCCACAAGAGGAAAATAATACAAATTTTCCAAATTCAATCAGTGTCACTATCAGCTGATATCTTTTCTATTGGGTTTTCTGGGATCAGTGGTGAAGCTAGGAATTTGAGATAAGAGTAGGTTCAATGGGTGTCGGACATACTTTTAGGTCCAATTAGCTCTAACATTGTACGATTAGCATTCAGATATGTGCGCACGGAAATTGAAACAGAGATGGATGGATTTTAATTAGTTCGCACGAATCTTAATGCAGATCGAATGGTCATTACAGTCATCGAACCAAAGTAGGTTCGATGGGCATCAGACCTACTTTGAATTGTAGGAATTTTGTTAGGGGTAGGCAAATATATATAGTTGCAAAAAAAAAAAAAATTAACATTATAAAATTACATCATCAATTAAAATAACTAAGTCAAGATAATATAAATGAATATCAAAGGTTTCAACTAAATCAAAAGTTTATAACAAATATTCTTTTACATATAAAAAAAAAGAAATATATAAATGCCACAAAATCAAGTCAATGGAGAGAGCATTGTTTTACGGGTCTTTATATTTTGAAATCGTTGCTATTTTTCGTGTTAGATTGGGTAATGAGAACGATAGCAGGTTATAGCTGATTGGCAGAAACAATAGCAAATACTTGTTAAAGTCTTATCCAGTGGGTATCTTGGTTACCAGTATTAACTAGGCTGGTATAGGAGTGTGCATGTTGGTAGCAGATGGTGGTTCAATAAATTAAATAGAAAAAAAAAAAGCAATCTAGTTACATCTTGTTTTCTTTTTTGTATAAAGATCTTTTTCCATGACATTCTTACCTTGCCTGAAAAATAGGTCATGCAATTATCCCGACTGTTGATAAGGGCTCCCAAACAGTAGTCTATGATCAGGTTTGTTTGTTTGTTTGTTTTCTTTTTCTGAAGATTAAGACGAGAGCTATAGCAATGAACAAAAATAACAACTGCTTAATCATCTTCTTGTTCAAAGTTCAAAGTTATGATATAGGCATGGATCAAAATCACATACACTGCTTCAATCCTTTTGCTGCCTTAATTAGTTAATTTCATACACAGAAGCTATCTTTGACATAAGGCTTGTACTAATTTTAGACAGATGATTTCTGCCTTAATTTCTAATATTGTTCAATTTCTGCCTCAATCCTTTTGCTGCCTTAATTTCTACATCAGGCATAAGATCCTCCTCTTAGGCTGTGCTCCGCAATTATGCAATTGAGGGCGAAACCTTTATTAATGGAAGGAGAAGGGAAGTGTTCGGTGGTGAAGCTCACCTCCGAACAGTGATTTTACACCCTGATTTGGGGTGAAGATTGTCGCCAAAAATCAACGTATTGCTAACCTTCGTTCCCCTCCGCACAGTACGCGTTTACCTCCGCTTCTTTTGTTTTGGAGTAAGTGAAATTGTCTGAGGCATAGTTTCCCTCCGCACAGTGTTTCTGCCTTCCTCTCCCTCCGTGTTATCCCAATTGGAGCCAATTGGAGCACAGCCTTATAGTTATTGACAATTCATTGTTCAGTATTAGTCAAAATCCAAACAATTAAAACACTCAAATCATGTAAATTCTGGTTTACAAATTTAATGCACAAAAACAACTGTAGAAGGGGATTTACCGAACAATAGTATAGGCAGCTAGGGTTTGTAGGCACAGGCAGAGGTGGGAACAGGCGGGCACAGGTGGTGCGACGATCCTTCTTCTTCACAAGCGCAGGTGGAGGCAACGGTCCTCCAATTTTTTATTTTTTCGCGTTTTGCCCCTGGCGGCTCTGGCTCTCTGCTAGCAGAGGGTTAAGACTTGAGAGCATTTTTTTTTATTGATCTTGTCTCTGTGTTATGGACTTTGGGTTCTGAGCTCTGGAGTAGGCAAATTAAAGAGAAGACCCGATCCAAAAAAAAAAAAAAAATTCCAGGGGTTGTAATACATCAGCTTGGCCCGTCTGGGATGAACAATTTGACAGAGCACGCTTTTTAATTCATGCGGCACACAAGTCATGAATTAACACTCGTTTTCTGGTTGCTTTTTATGTATCTTTTTTGCGGAACGAAAATTCTGTTTTATGTTCTTCGACTTTAATTAGAATGAAGCTATTAAGGAAAAAGAAACACCCCTTTTCCGTCTAGTGTTTCAAATTTATTACACAACCTTGTGCATATTTCATAATAAGGAATGGTCATCTTTTAGCATTCAGACAAATCGCGACCCAAAGATAAAAAGCAACAATGCATAATTTGCACCTCAATTATATTAGCACTTCATCCTTGTAGATTCACACATGGTGTCTGTTTTAAGTGGTGATAACGTCAAACCAGAAATCCCAGTATGTTGAACACAAAATACACAAGCTCACAAGGCAAAGACACACAATAACCAGGCACAAATACAGAACCTCCTGTGCTGGCCCTACATGTCTTCCACCATTCTGACAGTGGGGTCCATACATATTATTAGACTACTAGACTCCCACCTGATACAGGTGGTGGGGAGCATATGGGGGAGACAAAACAAGAGGCACTGTATATTTTTTCTAAATAAACACGCAATGACATAGCTGAGTTCTCATTGCATACTTCCTCATCTTGCAAATTGTAATAGGTAGAATCCTATTTATACATTGTTGCTTTCCATTAGACCAATATTTAATTAGCCATTTATTGCTGCTGGCATCATCCATGTAGGCATAGTAATGCTGTAAGTCTGTGTATGCGGCTGTTCTTCGGCTTCTGGCACTTCCTCCACATTTCTCAAATTATGCGCCGTACTGTAAGAGGGAATTATATATAGCATTATTTGTTTTCTAAAGAAAGATCATGGACAATAAAAATGATATTGCTAGAACAAATAAAGCAGGATTAAGATTCTCAACTTAGCCATGAATCAAGACATTACATGTAGGGTCTTTTATAGTGTAAAATGAAATGGTTTACTCCTTACATATGTAAAGTATTTACTATTTTAAGGTGGGCATTATCTTATATAAAGATTATGAGCAAAAAAAATTAATTCATTCTTATCCTTTAATCCTTAAGTCTGATCAATTGCCTGTAGCTTGGCTTTTGCTTTGGTGCTGTCACTCCCTCTATCAACTTTTTAAGACGAATAAAGGCAGAAATGCACTATAAATTAATTAAAGTAAAAGGGTACCTGCTGTTTAGGTTAGGGAGAAAGGGGTGGGCTGAAGAGGAGTTGCTTAGAGATTGGCATGCAGCAGCTTCCTCTGTTTTGTTATTTTCCTTCTCCATTTCCACAAATTGCTGCAAATTATCAAGCAAAAATAGTTCAGTTACCTTACAAAATTAACCTAATCCCCTTTAAAAAAAAAAAAAAAAAGTTTAAAACAAATGGAAGGAACAGAGTAAGAGGACATGCAATGAATTCTACTAGGCTCTGATACATACTGAAATTATCCTAGATATTGAGCCTTTTTAATGTGGAGGATTTTTGAGAGAGATGAGATTTCAAATTCACCAAACATCACATAAAATAAAATTTTAAAGTTGGACTGTAGAGGTATATATCTTCCTTCATGTATTAAAAATGTGGACCAATAAATTCCAATAAGATTTTTTAAAATTAAAAAGTTCACGACGTGATTAAAAAAAAGGTGGTATTCTAATTAGAGCGAGGCTAGTGTGTGCTAGGCTCACTGAGAGGGCATGGTGAGGTTAACTCTAAAATCTATCTGATTGACTTTAAAAAAAAATCCAATGCATTGAAATCGATCTACTTCATGAATGATGCGTACATGTAAAATTTCTAAAATTTTGAATTCATTTAGTAGAAAGTCACTTGATCAACAAATGATGAAAAATGAATGTATGCAAATAACTTATAAACCTTTATATTTTTTACCACTTGACTCTGTACTAAATGAATTTAAAATTTCAAAATTTTGCATGGATACATGCATATAGGGGTGTTCAAATGGTTCGGTTTATTTGGTTTTAAACCGAACCAGAAAATTTCGGTTAAATGGTTCGGTTTTCGGTTTAAATGGTTCGGTTCGGTTCGGTTGATTTTATGAAATAGTTCGGTTTGGTTTTGAATACTCAAAACCGAATAAACCGAACCGACTGATTTTATTAATAGTTTGAGACTTCGTGTATTATTTTGATTCATTTTCAGTTTTGAATCTACGTGTTTTGATTTTTTGAGATTGAATTCCTCTATTCGGTTCAACCGAACAAACCATTTATTAATAGTTTGAGACCATTTATTTTAAACCATTTATTTATTCCTTTATTCGGTTCAACCGAACAAATCGAAGTTTAAATCGGTTTAATCGGTTCGGTTTTAATTCGGTTTGCTATTTTAGTTCGGTCGGTTCGGTTGGGTTTTCAAAAACTGAAAAAAAGTTTGGTTTGGTTATTTTAGTTCGGTTTGGACTGAATCGACCGGTTGAACACCCCTACATGCATATATAACTCGTGAAGTAGATTGGTTTCAATGGTTCAGATTTGTGGTTTGAAGCCAATAAGATAGATTTTAGAGTTAAGCTCTCTTGGTGAGCCTAGCACATGCTAGCTTCGCTCTTCTAAAAGCCATTATCATAATAAAAGCTACTAGCATACAAGTAAGACACAGATGTCCTGTATTAATGTTGAGAATCAAGATTGTATCAAGGTTATTTAGATAAAAGAGTAATTAGGGAATAGTTTAGGGACCTCTATGTAATATGTGCTCTCTATATAACCCAAGTTGGAAATGAATGAAATTAGTAGTTTGGAATTACAATTTGGTATAAGAACCACAGTAACTCTGTTGCTACAGTAATCCCGCCGCTACAGGTCTCATCCGAAGGAGAACATGCTACAGTACCCTCGTGCTATAGTAACTCGTGAATAGTGATTTTAGGAATGGCTTTTTTTGTTTGTTGTTTGATGTATTTTTTGTGGATTGTGAGAAGGATTGTAACTTGGTGCTACCATTGTGGGGTAAGCGCGGGTTGAAAGGATGGATAAATTTTTTGAAAAATTGGATCAGGAGGAGATGAAGGTGTTAGTGAGGTTCATGAAGCAGGTGTAGATGTTAGCGTCAGTGTCGACATCAAGAACACAATAGAAGCAGCTGAAACTAGACCTTCTAGTTGATATGAAATTTGATGGACCAGCCACGTATTTGAGTTGATCATGACGGATCACAGGTGTTCTGGTAGGGAGAGACCTTGAGGGTTACCTGACA
Source organism: Carex arenaria (assembly GCA_964058825.1). Taxonomy (NCBI): domain Eukaryota; kingdom Viridiplantae; phylum Streptophyta; class Magnoliopsida; order Poales; family Cyperaceae; genus Carex; species Carex arenaria. Next base: position 570,739 of record CAXKVW010000019.1, on the reverse strand, counting down.
GGAGAGAAGAAAGAACCCGGGAAAGACACTGCTGAGTGAAAAGAATGGAAAACCTTACACATGTCACTATATACTTGGTTGCTCAACTCTATGGTCCAATCAATTGTTGTGATAGTTGATAACATTCAGTGTGTGAAGGACATCTGGACTAAACTGCATAGAACTAATGATGGGGCTGAGAACAATATGAGGGTGTTTCAGATAAAGAGCGTGAGATGGATATGTTGTTCAGGAAGATAGGACTATTCAATAGTGTGATGTAAATCTGGAGCGTTTATGGACTGACTATGGCCACTTCTCACCTACGACATGGTGCAAGGATCTTGAGTGCAAGAGCAGGGAGATCTTTGTACAAAAGAGAATCATACAGTTCCTGAAGCATCTTAACCCGGCATTTGATTAGAGGGGAGAAGTTTTTTTGGCTCAGACGAAAATCCCTACATTTGAGGAGGCGATTGCAACTATGATGCAAGAGGAGAGTTGCATAAAACTACACACTGAAGCCTCTGGACTCCCAGGAATACAATTAGCCTTGGCAGCCTCGAATTCTAGTCTCTCTAGAAATTATTGTGAGACTCGCAAATGCTACAACTGTGGTGAGGTGGGTCACTTGAGCAAGGCCTGCACAAAGCCACATAGAGAGAGAGAAGTTGGTGGACGAGGGCAGCCCGGTGGTCGTGGTCATGGCCATGGCGACGAGGACGTAATGGTGTCCCATTTGGAGGGTACTGGGTGAATCTGATAGTGGTTGAGGAAGAGGAAGAGACTAGTTTGAGCTTCACGGAAGAAGATCATGAGCTCTTATAGATGTTGAGGAGCAAGAAGGCCATTGCTGAGGGAGGCTCCACATCCTCTTCATCCAGGGTAACTTTGCCACTTATGCTCACTCAGACAAAAGTACTTGATACATGTACACTTATATCCATATCTACCATAGGAGCATTAGAATGGATAGTAGGTTATGGTGCATCTCGACATGTCACAGGGACTTATTGTGAGTTTTCTACCTACACTCACCTAGCAGCCCCAAAGAGCATCCAAATTGTTGATGGTACTGCACAGTCTGTTATTGGCAAGAGTACCGTTAAGTGTACAAAGTTCATGACCCTGGCTAATGTGTTGAATGTTCATTCTTTTCCTGTAAATTTGTTACCCATTAATGTCATTATACTCCAACTAAAATGTGTTGTTTCATTTGATATTTTTCTAAGGTGATATTCCAAGAGAAAGGGACTGGCACGTGGCGTAGTGAACTATGGTACTTGGCAGTGAAGGGATGGACACATCGCTGGCATCTTTGGTAGATAGAGTAGGGGTTGGAGGATCTGGTATGAGTGTGGAGGATGAGTTGTTTTTATACCATTAACGCATGTGACATTCTTCTTTTAGTATTTTGAGTCTTTTGTATACGTCTATATATAAGAAATCTGATAAATAAAAACTTGTGTGTGATGCATGTGAATTTGAAAAGCATATCAGGAACCCTTATGTAAAATAGGAGTGCTTGTGTTTTTGATTTGATTCACTCAGATGTATGAGGGCCTTGCTCAACTTCTATTAATAATTATCAATATTTTGTGATTTCCATTGATTGTTATACTTGCGTCACTTGGTTATATTTGATGAAAAATAAGAGTGATGTACTTGCATGTTTTAAGGATTTCCATGAGGCAGTTTAGACCCAGGATGGTGCAGTGGTGAAGGGTTTGGGGTCTGATAATGGAACATAGTATCCAAATAAGGCTGTAGAGGAGTATTTGTCAGCTTATGGGATACAACATTAGACCACATGCCCTTATACACCAACGCAAAATGGAGTAGCAGAAAGGAAGAATAGACATTTGTTGGAGGTAGCCTAATGTATGTGATTTCAATGCATGTTCTGAAGCATTTGTGGGACAAGCAGTCTTGACAGCAGCACAATTGATCAACATAATGCCTTTAAGAGTGTTGGAGTGGCAGATTATGTGTGAAATGTTGAAGGGAGATAATGAGGGCATTATTCCCTAAAGGTCTTCAGATGTGTGTGTTTTGTTAAAGACAACAAACCAACAGAAGGGAAGCTGGATCCCAGAGCTGTGAATTGTGTCTTTGTGGGCTATTCGGCTACTCAGAAGGGATATGTTTGTTGGAGTTCAGTAGAGAGTTGTTTGTAAGCATGAATGTTACCTTCCGAGAATTAAAATTGTATTTCTCAAATGTGACCTCATCTTATGACGACACGCCAGATACTGGGGGTATGAGGCGAGTGGGGGAGAATAATAGTAGTGAAATGCTCATAAATGTGGGATTTATCATGTGCTCCTATTATATGGAAGAGTGGACTGAGTATGAGCCGAAAGATAAGAATTGAGATGGAGAGAATAAGACTCAGAGGGAGTTGAGTGTGTATCAGAGGAGAAAGAAGTAGAATGAGGGTCAAAGTTTCTTGTTCCGGTCTACCCCAACTCATGAGACACTTACATCTGATTCAGGTGATGATTCTTCACTCTTTCTCTGACATAGAATTGAGAAGTACTTCTCGCAACAATGCGAGAAATTCCACTAATCGATAAGATTTCCCACTTGATATTGCTCAATTTGTCTCATACTCTAACATATCATTTGTGCATGAAGCATTAATTGCATACCTGTTATACAATTTTTATGCCCAAGTGTTGGTAGATAGCTAAGGAGGATCTAAAGTAAAAAAACTGCCATACGGAAGGAACTTGGTGCCCTCGATAAGAATAGGACATGGCAGATAGTACTGCTACCAGCAGGCAAAAAGACAGTTGGGTGCAAATGGGTCTTCACTGTAAAGCAGACCCCAGAAGGGGGAAGTTGATCGCTATAAGGCGTGATTAGTGGCGTAAGGATATAGTTAGACATACGGCATCGACTATGATGAGACATTTGCACCAGCGGTGAAGATGAGCACAGTCAGAACACTTGTTTCTCTTGTTGTGAATACAACAACAACAACTAAGCCTTTAGTCCCAAACAAGTTGGGGTAGGTTAGAAATGAAACCCAATCGTCGTAGTTACATGGTGAAAAGTAGATAATTATAAAATAGTAATAATAGTACTAATAATACTATAATAGTAATAATACTAATACTAATAATAAACTAACTATATCATGCATACATTATAGATCATAGATGTCAAAGTCCTAAGCTCTACGTTCTAGACTCCAAGTCCCTAGTCATGTGGCATATAGCCTATAATACTACCCCTAGACACGACTAGAACACTATTTTCTACGTCACGGTTCTGGTACGTGAATCGCTAACTTCCACAAACTTCTATCCAAAGCCAGCTTTTTGGATATATTCCAATCCTTCAAGTCCCTTTTCACTATTTCCTTCTAGGTCAATCTTGGCTGACCTCTGCCTCTACTTGTGTTTTTGATACGACGTATGATTCTAGTACGCACTGGCACCTCCGGAGGTATCCGTTGGAGATGCCCAAAACCATCTCAAGCGGTGTTGGATGAGCTTCTCTTCAATCGGTGCCAGTCTGTCACGTATATCATCGTTTCTAATTCGGTCGCGTCTTGTATATCCACAGATCCATCGCAATATATGCATCTCTGCTATGCTCGTTTTCTGAACATATTGTCTTTTAGTAGCCCAACATTCTACACCATTCTACACAAACTCGATGTGAAGAATGTGTTTCTTCATGGGGATATGTTGGAGGAGTTGTATATGGAGATACCCACATGCTTCAACACAAACCAAACGGTAGGCAAGGTATGTAGATTGAGGAAGTTCCTGTATGGATTGAAACAATCTCCTCGAGCTTGATTTGATAGGTTCAGGAGAGCTATGGTAGGAATGGGATATCTCTAGATCAATGCGGACCACACGGTGTTTTTTCGACAACATGGTGGTCATATCACTATGCTTGCTGTGTATGTTGATGATATGATTGTCACTGGTGATGATGAGAGAGAGATTGGGCAAAGAATTTGAGGTGAATGACCTTGGTTTGCTCAGATATTTTCTTGGGATTGAGGTAACTCTTGAAGCAAAGAGGATTTTGCTATCTCAGAGGAAGTATGTGTTAGACTTGCTCACAGAAACATGCATGCTGGAATGTAAGCCTGCAGTTACTCCAACTGATCAGAGGCACAATTTAAGTATAAATGCTGGAGAGCTAGTTGATCAGGAGAGATATCAGAGATTAGTAGGTCGATTGATTTATCTGAGTCACACTCGTCCTGATATATCGTTTGCAGTAAGCATGGTGAGTCGCTACATGCATGATCCAAGGAAGAGCCATATGAACGCAGTTTATCAAATTCTGAGATACCTGAAGAGTGCTCCAGGAAAGGGATTGTTATTCAAGAATAATGATCATCGAGGCATTTGAGGGCTATTGTGATTCTGATTGGGCTAGTTACGCCAATGATAGGAGGTCTACCTCAGGATATTGCATCTTTGTAGGAGGTAACTTGGTCAATTGGTAGCGGCACGATCTACCGCTGAGGCTGAGTATAGGACAATGGCCTTGGAAGTTTCTAAGTTATTATGGCTGAAGGCTCTTCTGGTGGAGTTGAAGATGGATCGAGGGATTCACATGAAGCTATGGTGCGATAAGAATTCAGCAATCAACATTGCCAATAACCCGGTGCAACATGACAGAACTAAGAACATTGAGATTGATAGGTCCTTCACCAAGAAAAAAAGCTAAATGGTGGAATACTGAAGCTAAGTCACGTTCCAACTGAGGATCAAGTAGCGGATTACCTTACAAAGGATCTTAGTAAATATCTTTCGTCCATCTTGAGGATGAGTGTTGAGAATTAAGATTGTATCAAGGATAATTTAGTAAAAGAGTAATAGAAAATAATTTAAGGATCTCTATGTAATATGTGCTCTCTATATTACCTAGGTTGGGAATTAATGAAATTAGTTTTTTTGGAATTAGAATTATTTATGTTTACTCATCCTTCTGAATTGTACAATTGAAACAACAAACAGCCAACAGGAGGAAAAGGTAGATGCAAGAATTTAAGCCAATTGGAAGTTAAACTGGTATGCTCCATGTAGCAGTGCCACACAATTAGCAGACCAAGTTGACATTAGTAACGTACCCAGCATGGTAATCTTTAGGGTAAATTAGAAAAATAATACAAAAAAAAAAAAAGTACCTTCTCCAGTGTGCTGTTGTCCTCCATCAATGACTTCTTCTGCAAGGGAAAAAATAACCAAGGGGAGGTAATTAGTCTCTCCACAAATTTGTCAATTAAAGATCACATATGGTTCCATTCAACACAGTGCTTGACTAGCATGGCATCCAGGTTGGGAACTGAAATGAAATACTAGGGTATACATTACTTGCCTTTGCTTGGAGATCAGAAATTGTTTGGAGCATTGCTTCAAACTGAAGGAAAAAATTTGTAAGCATAAGCATAGATAAATCAAAATTAGAACAATGACACCAAAAAAAAAAAAGAGGTAAGCTGCCAATACAAGAGTGAGGTGATTTGAAGCAGCAGTTTTGATTTTACAAGGTCAGTCATCTATTGATTGTTTTGGCAACTAAACTGACCTGTCAGTTTGTTGGGGAAGTACAACATTGTACAAAGATACTGGTATTGTTCTAGCTATCCCAATTTTTCATTGTACGGAAAGATACGAGGTTACCCTGTTCTGCCCACCTTTGGCCCGAGAAAAAGAAACTAAACTTTTTATTTGCTTAAATGTATTCATTTCTGGCGATAATTGTCTACAAATCGAGATTAAGGAATGTTGGCTTATTATTTGGTGTTTATGCAATCAATTTGTGTTTATCATCTTTCTTAAATTCTTTTAGATTTCTTAACCCTGTTTTTGTGTTTAGGCCGGCATGTAGTTGTCATTCCTGTCCTGGGATGAACTAATTACCAGTACTTGTATAACACTGGTAAGTGTGAGCTGCATTTAAGATCTACACATCAAATTTTCCAAGAAAATCCCTTTAGATTAACACATCAAATCATCCTCTATCACAATGTAGCATTTTTGTAATAATTTTTACTTTTTATTATATAACAAAGAACTCAAAATCCAGATAACTGAATACTTTCTTCCTCATTATTGATCAAAGATAATGTATGAAATTAAGGGTGTACTAAAGTCCCTTTAATTTTAAAGTTTGTGAATTCTAAGTCTTGTTTTACTAAACTTTTTTTTTTTTTTCTTTTTTCTATTGGGAATGCCATAGTGCATTTTTTTCAGTGCTCATCCAGTATTTACTATTTAAAAAGTTGTGAGTTTAATCATTCATGTTGAAATCTGATTAAGAAATTATATGCACCTCTCTGATTTCCTAAAATCAGGAAAATCTCTATGATAAGTATACACAAACTTATTGTATTACAACATTTAAATAATATATAAACTATCAGCTTGGAAGAGTACACCACCTTTCGTGATCTTATACGCCGCAAGGAGTTGTCAAGTTGCTGTTCCAGTTGCTGAAGCTCTTTAAGAGGAAGCGACTCGAGTTGTTCCCCCATGAGATGCCTAACAAAAAAAAAGTTCATGCAAGGATCCCTCTGAGATTCGTATAACAAATTAAAAAATATTAACAGGCAACAAGTTTCCAGATGCAATAATACTTAGCAAACAACATGAGATCAATGGAACTTGCTACATACTGTGATCAATATAAATTCATCTCAGAATTAAATATCTAGAGTAGAATTAACTACGGTGTTCTTAAGCTCACCAAGCCTCTTAGTGAGCTTAACTCCAATATCTATAAGATTAGCTTCAAACTACGAATCCAAACCGTTGAAATCAATCTACTTCACGAGCGATGTATTTACATACAAAGTTTTGAAAATTTCCAATTACTTTAGTATAAAGTCAAGCTGTCAAAAAATAAGGTTTATAAGTTAAGTTTAATGCATTCACCTTCCAACATTTTTTTACCGCTTGACTTTAAACTAGATTATTTTAAAATTTAAAAGCATTGCATGTAAGCACATCACGTGTGAAGTAGATCAATTTCAACGGTTTGGATTCACTGTTTGACGTCAATTCGATAGATTTTAGAGTTAACTCACCAGAAGGCTTGGTGAGCTTAAGATCACCCTTCTAATTCTACTCTAATTATCTATGTAGAAAATGAATTGATACCTATTAGTTCTGTTCAGAGATTCAACCTTGTTCTTCAGTTTGACATAGTCATGGCTCCAGTTTTCCTAATTTAATTCAGAATGCACTTCAATTGAAAGTTACATAGAAAGTACATTTTTACAAATGAAATTTGAACTTTGTATTCACAATTCTACCTCTGGTGCAGGATGGCCATCTGAAACAGCTTTTTCTGCAATTGCACAACACTCGTAGCGGTCCAAAATCTTATCCATGCTGCAAATGCAAAAAAACCCAAGATTTTAGTCAAATTATGTTTAGTTGTTATTGCAATTAATTGGCACTTCAATTTTTTAATCTTTAAGTAGCTGTCATTGCCCTTATTGTGAATTTGTGATGGCATGATGATTCCTTTATGACATCCACACTGCCTATATTATAATAAACATGGTGTACTTCTTTTTTTTGTTTGAGTCGAACCATCCAATTTTTTTTTTCTGATCCAATAAGGTACCGGCATGCGGTCACACTAATGACTTTCAGTGCTGGTCTTTATAGAAAGAAACAAAAATATCCTCAGAAGAAAAGAAGGATTTTTATAAAGCAAATAATACTTTCAGTGTTGGTGACAGGTATATATAACTAGAGGAGGGATCCACCAACAACATTTTCAATTTTACAACATGTAACAACATTCGATTTTGCAATTTATGAAGTCCAAACAGTCGATCCAAACTGTTTAAAATGATCTCTATATTAAAATGTGCTTTGAGATAAAATTTTACATTTTTTTTGAATTTTTTTTACTATTTATTAAGTATTTTACAAAATTGTTATTTTTCAGTGGTCCAGAATTGTCTAAAAACAGCAGTTTTGTAAAATACTTAAGAAATACTTAAATAGTAAAAAAAATTCAGAAAAATGTAAAATTTGGTCTTAAAACACATTTTAATATAGAGATCATGTTGAACGGTTTGGATCGACTGTTTAAGACTTTGAAAATCGCAAAACCGAATGTTATAAAATATTGTAACTTTCAAATGTTATAAGTGGATCTCTCCTTATATACCTATTAATGTTACACATGAAGTTTCAAGGGAGCTAAAGTTTTATATTTTTAATAAAAAAAATCAGCATATTTTTTTAATATGAAGAGTGTCCAAAATGAATATTGATCTACACAGAAGGAAAGTTACATGCATGCCCAATATCTCATCTAGCAATAACATTGTACAGTACTGTATCCAAAGAAACATTGAATTCCTCATAAGAAAAAGGTTCTTCTTTGCATCTTATAAAGCAAAGAATATTTTTATTGCTGGTCTGAATTTAGACAGGTAATTATAACTATTAATGTTACACATAGATGTCAGCATCAAGGGGAGCTAAAGTTTTATATATTTAATAAAAAGTTCATCATATTTTTTAATATGAAGAGTGTACCCGGCATATAAAAAATAATCTTGATCTACAATGAAGAAAAGTTGCATGCATGCCCAATAATTTTTTTTTTTTTGGCACATTGATATCTCATCTAGCGATAACACGACAATTAAAAAGAAATATTGTTGAAATATTAAATAGAATTCAAATTATAACAGCTAGTTTATTTAATAGAATAAGATTTATATAATGAATTTAAATATTTTGTTATATTTATCGCTGATTTTTCAAAAGCAACCTTGTTATATTTTTACTTAAATCTAAAAAATAAAGTGTTTAATTGTTTTTATAAATATTTATGTCTTATAGAAACTCAGTTTAATGTGAAATTTAAATTTTTTTAAATCGGATAATGTAATAAAATATATAAATAAAGAAAATTTAAACCTCTTTAAATAAAATGATATTATACATCAAACAACATGCATAAATACTTCTGAACAAAATGGAGTATCAGAAACATGCATAAATTAGAATGCAAACCGGTCTTTACTCCAATTTACAACAAGTGCAAATTAAATAGTGACGATGGTGAATATTTAAAGATGAGAGATTCACTTACATTATTTTTTGGTGACACCGAATTACACCATATATTTTCAAAGTTTTCAAAGTCCAAACAGCCGATCCAAACCGTTCAACATGATCTCCATATTAAAATGTGTTTGGAGACCAACTTTTATATTTTTTTTGAATTTTTTAATATTTATTAAGTATTTTACAAAATTGTTGTTTTCAGACCATTGAATTTTTGTACCCATCTTAATAAATAGTAACAAAATTAAAAAAAAATATATAAAAGTTGGTCTCCAAGCACATTTTAATATAGAGATCATGTTGAACGGTTTGGATCGACTATTTGGACTTTAAAAATATAATGTAATACTGTGCCACAAAAAAATAGTGTAAGTTGACCCCTCCTCATCTTTAAAAGACATAAATCAATTCTAAATATTTGTAGGAAAATTTATCTATCTAAGAGTTACTCATCGAGATATTTCTTTTTTCCGTAATCCGAATTAGTAAGTTCATGCACTCACTAAGAACACTAAATTTAGAAGCTATAAATATAATTATGAGGTACCTAAAAAGTAATCACAGTAAGAGAATTTGGATGAAAAATAATAATTCTAAAGATATATGTGGTTATTTCAATGCAGATTGAGCCGGAAGCTTCGATATAAGTATTGAAATAATTCTAGAATTGTACGATATATACATTGCTAACTTGAGGAGGAGTGTTGAAATATAAAATAAAATTCAAATTATAACAGCTAGTTTATTTAATAGAATAAGAAATAGTGCATTGTGGGAAATAATACCTTGTAATTAATAACAACTGGGAATAGTGCATTCGAACAGCTAGTGTTTTGTTGTCTTGTAACAATAAATATGGACACTTATAAGCAAAAAAAAAAATTACAAATACAATTTGTTTTCTTAATTCCTTCTCTTTTATATATCTTACAAAAATAACAAACATAGCACAAACAAAAAACTTGAATTAAATTTTGTACAAAAACACTGTAAATATGATCACGTACTGTAACACAAAAACAATAACATTTTGACCTGAATATGTAGAAACAAAGAAACATCCTTAACAGTTAACACAGAGATTATTTATACTCTTAAGCAAAAAGCAAACCAAATATTGACATGTCCAAAATCTGAACTGAAGAAACTGACCAATGCCCCAAGTTCAATTCAAAATCAGATTTAGATCTGATATAATATAATATACTGGCATATATCTAGCTGCACATTTGAGGGTTTTTTTTTTTTCTTTTTCTTTTCAAAATTACACAGCTGAGTTACTGTTTGCATGAACTGCAAGTTTTTGAATCAAATCAAGTCAAAACACATCTACTTGGACGACGTTAATACATACAATAAAAACCTACCTATGATTAGAAACCTTACTACTATGAAGCTTGATTCATGAAAGAAATGAAACATGAAATGAAATGTTACCTGTGGTCAGTGGAGTACTCATAGAGTTTTCCTTTGGTGGAGAAAATGATGACAGCAACATCGGCATCGCACAACACAGAGATTTCATTTGCTTTCTTGAGGAGACCACCGCGTCGTTTGGAGAAGGTAACCTGACGATTGATCTTGTTCTCTATCCTTCTCAGTTGCACTCGTCCCCTTCCCATGGTGGTTTTGGTGTGGGTTGCAAGGTATGGGAGGAGAAAGTACAGTGAAAAATGTTTCTCCTATGGGATGGGAGAGAGAGAAAGAAAGAGAGAGTTGAGATGGAAATTTGTAGCTGGAATTGGAATAATAGTTGTTGGTATTTGGTCTACCATTTATTGATTTTGCGAACCGACTTTTGACTAATTATTGGGTAAATATTTTAACAGAGCCATTTTAGCTTCATGCAGTGCAAGAACCATATGCAACTCTTTGTTGATTCTATAGTCTGTGCGCTGTTTGAAGCCAAAATTACTCTGTTAAAATGTTTACCCCAAATTAATATTGGAGTAGGACATTAGAAAGTTACTGACAAATTGGAAATTTTACCGAATTAATAAATTTGAAATTATAGTCTATATTTTTTACTGAAGAATATATATATGTCAATAAAAGTTAATGCTTAACGTGAAATATATGTTATAGCACAATAATTAATAATTATAGAAGTTTAAGTCTTCTAATATATATCACAAGCAATATCCACCAATATATATAGAACTGGCATTCTAATTCAAGGTTTTGCAAAAACAAAATTATAGGTTTGAAATTGTAATTTATAATTATCTTATTATTTAGTTTGAAATATATTAAACACAAAATAGAAATTATTTAAGTAGAAATGGGGTACACATTTATAATGGTGTACGCATTTAATATACGGGAGTTCCATCTATATACCCCATTCAGTTAGAAGCGGTTTCTGATCAGAGAAAACCTCTTCTGGTAAAATAAGCGGTATTGTACGCTGCGTTGTCAAATTATAGATGGGTATCGGGAAGTAAGCCTTTACGTGTTTAAATTCTATTGGATGGAAGTGAATTAAATAATACTCTGACCTACCTCATACTTTCGGAGTACCTTAAAAAAATATCAACCGTTCAAATACCCTCTACACGAATCCCAAGGCACAAACCTGCGCTCTCTCAGAGTAGGCACTGTACGTGTCGGTAAAACGCAAAAGTTTGAGGTATCTCAGAGGATTTGCAATCGAAGGAGAGGTGGGGACTTTTGATTGCGGTCCACTCGCGTGCAGTTTAACGACCGAAAAATATTGTCGTACGTCAGCAGAGAAATCGTACGGCCCAGAACCCCTGCCCCATAGCCCGGAATACCGGACACGTATCCTCTGCATTAACTCAAAAGGGAATCTTTTGAGTTAATTTTTTTTGACCGTCTGATTTTAAAAGGAGCCAATCGGACCGTTCGATTTTAACACAGGATCCTTTAATATTAGTGATGATCTGGTGCACACGAATCTTAATGTAAATTTGACGATCCAGATGTATTAATTAAAAAGATTCCCTTTTAAGTTAATGCAGAGGATACGAATTGGATACCTCCGGGTGCGAAATTATTAGCAGACCTTTTACCGACAATCGTCTGAGATACCTCAAACTTTGCGTGACCGAGATGTCCGGTCTCTATTCGGGGATAGCGCGGAGGCCAGTATTATCAGTGCTTTGAGATTCGTGCTAAACATATTTGAACGGTTGAGATTTCCAATCAAAACACGCAAAAAATGAGGTAATGCAGAGGATGTTAATTCTAGCACTGCGCGCAGGTTGGTAGGTGCCTTAAAAAAGATAGGCCGGAGTTTTCCAAATTAAGCAAATATCCAAGGTTGTCAATCAAATATCTTTTTTTTTTTGTGTGAGAAATGTAATGAAACTTTTTTCTCTCTCTAGCTCTTCTTCTTGTTTTTTTTTTAACTGTACGTTCATGTTCAAAAATAGTGTACCCGCTTTTCAAAATGCATGTCTTTGGCATCCATGAGATGTTTTTATATTAAATTGAAATTATTCATGTCGGTTTCTATCGTGCCTTGTACGAAGAGTATATATATAACTTTATAGCTAACTAGGCCGAGCATTCTTTCCCATCATAAATTTCATTGGACCGTAGATTTTATTGTACAAAATTCCTTTCTAAAAAAAATTCACAAAGCTCTTACTTCTAATTGAACTTTAATCATGAATTGACTAGTACAAATATCTTTCTTTTTTTAGTTGAATTAGTACAAATATCATAGGAGAATTTAAGTGTAGCTTATCTATCAAACATTTTATTAATTGTTGTGCTTGTAGATATGATTTTAAAATATTACTAGTTTCATTCTATTATTTACCTCATATAACAACTAAATTCATTAGTTTTGGATCAGTGGGCAAAAAGTAAAAAAAAAAAAAAATCAAATTAACAAAATAAATTTGTACTAGTTCAACTAAAATAAAATTCAAATTCAAAATATTCCTAGTTTCATTCTATTATTTACCTCATATAACAACTACAATCACTAGTTTCATTCTATTATTTATCTCATGAATTTCACATTTATAATCAAGTTAGGCCGGTCTAACTTATTAGTATCTCATTTATTTCACAAACAAGCCTAAAATATCTCATGAATAAGTTAGACAAATAAGTTAAATCCTTAATTTATATTTAATCTTACATAAAACCCCAAAAAGTATACATAATATTAAAAATATATACCTAATGACATATAATTAATATACTATAGCTATGCTGAGCAGGCATTTCCACCAAATTAAATATGACCACCCCCTTGAGCCTAGCAAGTTGATCGTCGCATCGAGCAGGCTGGCCGGCCGGCCAGCCGAGGTGTGGGTGCTTTGCAATCTAGACATTTAAGTCATAAAATTGTTTAATGGGGAAGGTTTAAATGCATCTTTATGTCTTAATTATGTTTTTTTTCTTTTGAGGTTAAAATATCAAAGTAGATGAAGTTGTATATGTCACTTTTAGATCTTTCCTTTCATTAGTAAGATTTTGAACTTTTGTTCTTAACAATTTAAAAGTAAAAACATTATAAGAATACAAAAAATATATATAAATTTTTTTTGATCCCTCGTTTTATTCACTTGAACAAAGTTGCAAACTAAAATGAAAATAGCAGAGCTCAAATATATATGTTCTATATATATTGAACATAGTAATTTCATCACATTCATGTGACCTTCCAAATTTCACATGCCAACTTTTTCTTTTGAGGTTAAAATATCAAAGTAGATGAAGTTGTATATGTCACTTTTAGATCTTTCCTTTCATTATTAAGATTTAAAACTTTTGTGTGTGTGTGTGTGTGTGTGTACTAATGTACTATATATATGGAACATAGTGATTTCATCACATTCATGTGACCTTCCAAGTTCCAATTGCAAATGCCAACTTTTTCTTTTGATTTTTCTAGTACAATTCAAAAGAACTTTAATGTAAGTATAAGCCTATCAGATGATAAGGATTAAAACCATGGAATCGAATCTCTTCTACTAAACGAGTACAGATAATGAAATAAAGAGCTAAGCTAGAATCGTAAGCTAGAATATGCATGTTGAGAATCCCATTCTTCGAGGAAATAGTAACAAGGGCATATCCTCACTCCTCAGTGCCCTAGATATTGACGTCCCGTTAGACAGGATATAGCCATAAAGCTAGGTGGTACGGGCAGCAGTGGGACCCAGTATTAGGTCACTGTTTCAAAGATATTTGACGGTAAAGGGCCAGCTGGCACTCCCCTCTGAGATATTTGATCCGACGCTACAGCTGCCCGTTCCAGAGAAAGCACCCAGTGATGAGTTGCCACCCAAACCATCTATGACCTATGTATGTTTGTTTGCCTTTGCCCCCACTGATATTAATAGGTGAATCTGAATCCCCTCCTCATGTTACCTTAGGATATAATTACCAAAATTAGATTCTGGTACCATTCTCAAAATAGACGCTCTACCAAATTCACCAAGTTAGTTTTCACTACTCAACCTTATGAGCCATACACTTCTAGCGGTGTGCTCCACAAAATATATTCAAATAAAAGAGAAAGAGAAGAGGGGGGATGAAAAGGGAACTCTATTTAGTATCGTGTCTTGGTTTCTTCTTTTTTGTTCATTTTTTTTTAATAAACTAATTTAATAACATAAAGTACATTTGTTGTAGTTTGGAAATGTAAACAGTCGAATACGGAAAACTACCGTATCCCTATATGTTATATTTTTTCAGATACATATACAAATAGTCTCATATACATACATGGATCGGATAATTTAAATAATTTTTCAGATTCAAATCAAGATGAAATCGAATAATATTTGTTCCATTTACACCCCTACATACACTTCACTCCACTAATATATAGTTTAGTCATACACTTGTCTCCTCTTATGAAACTTTTGGTATTGGATTCACCAGATTTAGTTTCCTAACGTGTTGAAAGGAAAAACCTTTCTTATATCTACAACAGAAATTGGATATTTTTTTTATTTAACTCGAATTAAATGTGGACCGTTCTTTTTTATTTAATTTCAGGAGTGACTTTGAACTAGAGATGAGTGAGAAATTCAACTAAAATATTAAAAGTTATAACAAGTATTTTTTTTGCATATAAGAAAAGTACACGTACTTTCTAAATGAGAATAAAAATATGGGTTGTTGTTGGGTGTCAACGAGCTGGCTCGTTCCGAGTTAGACATTGACTCAGCTTGTTAATTATGGACCGAGCTACAGCCGAGCGAGCTGGACCTAGAACTTCCGAACTAAAACCTTAACTCAAAATCATGACGAGCCAGCTCGAACTGGCTCACTGGGTTTGATTGGACCTTGTTTTAAGAAGAAAATAAAATTTACAAATTTTCTGGACCGAGTTGGACCGCGCGAGCTGAACCGAGCTGGATTGAGCTTGATAGTATAAAATGCACACAAATTTATATAAATTCACAAATTGATGCCTCGCCGAGCTAGCTGGCGAGCTAGCGAGCAAGCTAGGTCCCAACTTGAACTCATTAATTCTGAATTGAGCTAGTAGCAAGCTGGCTCATTAACAGCTCAGTCTAGTAACAAACGAGCTGTTAGTGAGCGAGCAAAATGCGAGTCACGATAGAGCCATGAGCTAGAAGCTTTTTTAGCCACCCTTAGTTGTTGAATTGGAGTTGGGCAAAATGAAAATCAGAATAGAGTAACAATTAAATAGTAATATGGACAAAAAACAAAATTCAATTTCGGTTGGCAGCTCCCCCTTTTAGCCTCAGGTATCTGAGGGAATACGGTTCCCCAATAGATACCTGACCAGGATCTTCTTTTTTATCTTCTATCTTTTTATTATTATTTACAACAAAATTATTGTGTACTTTGATATTATTCATTTTTGTATTTTTTTATCTTTCAATATTAGGATTACTTATTGTTAGTTTATTTTGATATTATTAGTATTATTGTTGTTGTCGTCATTTGTGTTATTAAGATTTATGTATACTTTCTCATTTCATCTCCCTTGTAAAAAGTCATTTTTATTTATATCCATTATGTACAAGTTTCTTTTTTTTTATTTACAACCAAAAACAATAATTTTCAATACTTTTATTGTATTCATTTTTATAACAGATTTAAAAGTTTTCATAAAATCTATACAGTGTGTTTGTGTGAATCCTTTTGCTACAAAGTTAATTAACTCTCTATATCATATCGCTCAATTGAACCATCGTTGTTCTATTTTATCTTGTGAACTCATAATTTACTTTCTACATGTTATTTTTATCTGAAGCAATTTTACTATTATTCACATTTCATCCTTTTTCAAGAGCTCTTAGCACTTCTTCCTTTGCTTTTTTTTTTTTTTCCATTACGGATTTGCAATTGCTTCTTGATAATTGCATGGTTCGCTTTGGTTCAATAGGTAAAAATAGAGGAAATATTATTAAACAACAAATAATTTTATATTAGATAAACATTTATATATATAATATGTAACCGAACTATTTAACCTCTGAGCTTTTTATGTAAGCATAAGATGAGGAGATATTAAAAGGGAAATTTTTTATCAATAGAAATTATAAAATACAAATATACAAAAGCAAAAAGAGTACATTGATTGCAACAAATATAGTAAGATCAGAGGCAGGGACAACAATCCATCGATCTATTTATGGATCAGAGTCAATGACTCAGATCCATGATTTTCTTATTTTTTTATTAATTATATTGAATTGAATTGTGTAAGGAAGGTGCCACATTTAATAAAAAAAAAAAATACAATTATGGATCAGAGTCATTGACTCCGATCTATAAATAGATGGATTGTTGTCTCTGTTTCCGATCTTATCATATTTATTACAATCAAGATACTCTTTCTGTTTTTGTATATTTAAATTTTATAATTTCTATTTATAAAAAATTTCCTATTAAAAGAGCTCCCCTCTAAGATATTTGATCCGACGCTACAGCTGCCCGTTCCAGAGACCTGACTAGGGCTGCAAACGAACCGAACCAAATCGAATTTACCCAAGTTCGAATTCGAGTTCGTAAGTTTTCGAATCGAATTGGTTCGAAATCGAAAAAGGGTTTCGAACTATTGAGTTAGGTTCGACTTCGATTCGTTGAAATTCGAACTAGTTCGATTTGGTTCGTCGAACCGACTGAGAACGGAGGTGACAGCGGAGGAGCGGAGGTAGACAGCCGGAGATAGGTCGTCGAAGGAGCGGAGGAGACGGAGCGTAGAAGAGATCGGAGGAGTGGATGAGAGAGCGAGGAGGCAGTCGGAGATGATAGTTCTGAGCATTCTGACTCAGCCCATCCTAGTGGAGAGAAAGAAGAAAAAAAGAGAGAAAGAAGAGACGGGGAGAGAGAAGAAAAAAAAGAGAGAAAGAAGAGACGGGGAGAGAAAGAAGAGATGGGGAGGAGAGAAAGGAAAGAGAAGAGACGGAGGGAGAGAAAAGACAAAAATAATAAAAAAAATGAGTCTGAAGTCCGAATATTTTAATTGATTCGCTGGTTTCGAACTTATTTCGAACCTTTCGAACCGAACCTATACAGGTTCGAATTTGGTTCGAAATTAATTCGAATCGAACCAGTTTGATTTCTTTCGAATCGAATTTAATTTCGAATCGAATTTTTTTCGAACTTTTTCGAATCAAACTCGAATCGAATTACGAACTACGAATTTTTTGTGCAGCCCTAGACCTGACCCAATGACGGGTTGCCACACAAACAACCTAGCACCTTTTATTTTTTTATTTTTTTTTATTTTTTTTATGCCACCAATAGGTGAATCTGAATCCCCACCTCATGGTACCTTAGGATATAATTACGAAAATTAGATTCTTCCTTGACTATGGCACCAATCTCAAAATAGACGCTCTACCAAATTGACCAAGTTAGCTTGTACTACTCAACCATGCTTCAATCCCCTTATGCATGAGCCATACACTTATAGCGGTGTGCTCCACAAAATTCAAATAAAAGAGAAAGAGAAGAGAGGGGATGAAAGGAGTAAGAGATTGGAAGATAATTTTATTTAGTATCGTGTCTTGGTTTCTCTTCTCATTCGTTCATTTTTCTTGACTTCCTTCCAAAATTTTAGTTTATGGAGCAAATAAACACTCTTGGGACAATTCAGTCACCCTTCTCTCCCCTCCCCTCTTCTTCCATTTTCTGGAGCACACCCTTAGAGGTGTAAATGATCGGATATGAATTAGATAGTGGTTAAACTGTATCCTTATTTGTTATAATTTTTTGAATATGAATACGGATTGTCTCGGATACAAATACAGATCGGATGTTAAACGAATATGGATATGAATATAATTTTGATAGTTAAAAATAAATTACTTATGTACATTATAGTAAAGCATAATATCTAAATATAGTTTTAATTTTTCATTCATAAATTAGATCTAATATTTTTTTCATAATAAATTTGTTTGTTATAAAACATATATCATATTATTAAAATATTAGTCACTAATCACGTGATAGTGTTATATTGCTCATCAGAATATATGAAGTTTAATAAATTATTGGTATGTTTATGCAATTTAATAAATTAATTTAAGAACATAAATTACATTTGTTGTGGTTTGAGGATGTAAACGGTTGGATACGGATAACTACAGATAGTTAAAAATATTACTGTATCCTTATCCGTTACATGTATGGTTTGGGGATGTAAAACGAAGTCTTACAGATACAGATCGGATAAATTTAAATAATTTTATGAATTCAAATCCAGATGAAATCGAATAATATTTGATCCGTTTACACCCCCTACATACACTAATTCACTCTACTAATAGATTAGCCATACACTTCTCTCTCTGAAGAAACTTTTGTTATTGGATATTAACTAGATTTAGTTTCTTAACGTGTTGAAAGGAAAAACCTTTCTTATATCTATAACAGAAATCAGATCTTTCTTTGTTTGACTCGAATTTAATGTGGACCGTTCTTTTTTTATTGTATATTAAAAATAAATTAGTCATGCAACCAAACTATTTAACCTCTGAGGGGATCAGAGCTTTTTATGTAAGTATAACATGAGGGAATAAGATTTAGTCCAAATGGCTTTGGACGGGATACCGTCTAAAGCCTCTAAATATCTTACAATTAAAGTCTGAACAATCGATCTAAACCGCTCAATATGATTTTCATATTAAAATGTGCTCAGAGACCTAATTTTATATTTTTTGAATTTCTTTTTACTATTTTTTTAGATATGTACAAAATCATTGTTTTTGAACCGTTCAGAAACAATAATTTTGTACGTATGTAAAAAAAATAGTAAAAAATTTCAAAAAAAATATAAAATTTGGTCTCAGAGCACATTTTAATATGAAAATCATGTTGAGCGGTTCGGATCAACTGTTCAAACTTTAATCGTACGATTTTTAAAAATTTTAGACGGTATCTGACCCAAAGCCATTTGGACCAAACCTCATCCCTAATATGAGGAGATATTAAAAGAGCTCCCCTCTCAGATATTTGAACCGACGCTACAGCTGCCCGTTCCAGAGACCGGACCCAATGAAGAGAAACCATCTATATAGCACCTATGTTTTCCCCACCAATAGGTGAATCTTGAATCCCCTCCTCATGGTACCTTAAGATATATAATTACGAAAATTAGATTCTTGATCCTTGACTATGGCACCATTCTCAAAATAGACGCTTTACTAAATTGACCAAGTTAGCTTTCACTACTGCACCATGCTTCAATCCCCTTATGAAGTTATGAGCCATATATACACCTTGATTGGATGGTGAGTAGAGGAAGGTGAATATATAATAGAAAGAAATGGAATAGAGAAAAAAAATTAATATATGATTAATGAGGCAAAATAAATTTAACTTTCTTTTTAATTGGATGGTTAGCTTTCACTACTCAACCATGCTTCAATCCCCTTATCAGCCACATACACCTTGTTTGCATGGAGAGTAGAAGAAAGAAATTAATGGAGGTGAATAATAGAAGGGAATAGAAGAGAATAGAAGGGAATAGAAATGATGAATAATATATTTAATCTTTTCATATCTGAATGATTAAGCGGTTGTAGATTTTCTGTTTGGTTAATTAAAATTTAGAAAGTTAATGAAAAATTTGGTAGTTGTAGTAAATTTGTGACAAAGAAACTTGGATGTAAATTATATAGGTAAGATATAAAATTGAATATTCGTGTCATTTTTCTGAAAATGTTTGCAACAAATTTTTTTTCCATCCATTACACCTCAAATTGGGAGGAAAATCGATTCTATTAATTATAATTATGTAATGTTAAACCTTTAACTTCATGAACCTTTCACCTCCGACATAATTTTATCAACCAAACACGATTCGAGGAAAACTTTTATTTTCTTTTCATTCCCTCCCTTCCTCTACTCTCCATCCAAACAAGGTGTTAGGGGTGTAAACAGTCAGATAGGGATCAGATGGTGGTTAATTATTTGTTATAATTTTTTGAATATGAATATAGATAGTCTTGCATATGAATACAAATATGAATATAATTTGGATAATTAGAAATAAATTACTTATGTACATTCCAGTAAAGCATAACATCTAAATATATTTTTTTTTCATTTAAAAATTTAGATCTAATATTTTTCATAATAAATTTATTAATTACAAAACATATATCATATTATCAAAACATTAGTCACTAATTACGTCATAGTGTTATATTGCTCATCAGAATATATATGTATATGAAGTTTAATAAATTATTAGTATGTATATGCAATTTAATAAATCAATTTAAGAACATAAAATACATTTGTTGTGGTTTGGGGATGTAAACGGTCAGATACGGATAACTACAGATAGTTAAAAATCTTACTGTATCCTTATCCGTTATATGTGTGGTTTGGGGATGTAAACAGTCGGATATGAATAGTCTTAGATACAAATACAGACCGGATAAATTTAAATAATTTTCCAAATTCGAATCCAGATAAAATCGAATAATATTTGATCCGTTTACACCCCCTACATACACTTCACTCCACTAATAGATTAGCCATACACTTCTCTCTCTTAAGAAACTTTTGTTACTGGATATTAACTAGATTTAGTTTCTTAACGTGTTGAAAGGAAAAACCTTTCTTATATCTATAATAGAAATCAGATCTTTTTTTGTTTGATTCCAATCAAATGTGGACCGTTCTTTTCTTATTGTAACTTCAGTAGTGATGCAGCCATAATTTGAATCAGAGGTTGACCAAAAAATTTAACAAATACAAAATTCAACTAAAATATTAAATGTTATAACAAGTATTTTTTTTTCATATAAGAAAAGTACACGTACTTTATAAATGAGAATAAAAATATTGGTGGTTGTTGAATTGGAGTTGGGCAAAATAAAAATCAGAATAGAGTAACAATTAAATAGTAATATCAATATGGACTAAAAAACAAAATTCAATTTCGGTTGGCAGCTCCCCCTCTGAGCCTCAGGTACCTGAGGGAATACGGTTCCCCAATAGATACACACCTGACTTATTAAGATCTTTTTTTTTTTATATCTTCTATCTTTTTATTATTATTTACTTTGATATTATTTATTTTTATATTTTTTATCTTTCAATATTAGATTTACTTATTGTTAGTTTATTTTGATATCATTATTATCGTTGTTGTTTTTGTTGCTGTTGTTATTTGTATTATTAAGATTTATTCATCTCCCTTGTAAAAAGACATTTTTTTTATATCCATTATGTACAAGTTTCCTTTTTTTTATTTACAACCAAAAACAATGCTTTTTAATATTTTTATTGTATTTATTTTTGCAATAGATACAAATATTTTTATAAAATCTATACAGTGTGTTTGTGTAAATCTTTTCGCTACTAAGCTAACTTTCTATATCGCATCGCTCAATTGAACCATCGCTATTCTATTTTGTCTTGTGAACTCATTTACTTTCTACAGGTTATTTTATCTAAAGCAATTTTACTATTATTCACATTTCATCATTTTTGAAGAGCTCTTAGTTCTTTTTCCTTTGCCTTATTTTCATTACGGATTTGCAATTGCTTCATGATAATTGGATGGTTCGCTTTGATTCAATATAGAGCTTAGATAGGTAAAAATAGGGGAAATATTATTAAATGACAAATAATTTGGAGTGAGTCTATGGTACTATGCATATCACGGGTTGATCCATAGTACAAATTAAAATTTCCGTTTTGAAAATCTTAATTGTCGATCCGAACCGTTCAACATGATCCCCATATGAATATCTACTTGCATACCAAATTTTATATTTTTTTTTAGAAATAGCTTACTATTTTTTAAGATAGGTAGAAAATCACTCGATCTGAAAATTATGGATCATTCAAAAACAGTGATTTTCTACCTATCTTAAAAAATAGTAAAAAAATTCTAAAAAATATAAAATTTGGTCTGAAAGCACATATTTATATGAAAATCATTTTGAACGGTTCAGATCAACCGTTAGAATTTTGAAAATGAAAATATTGATCCGTATTACAGACTAAATCGTGATATGCATAGTACCATAGACTCACTCAATAATTTTATATTAGATAAACATTTATATAATATGTAATCAAACTATTTAACCTCTAAGGGGATCAGTATCAGAGCTTTTTATGTAAGTTAAAAGATGAGGAGATATTAAAAGAGCTCCCCTCTGAGATATTTGATCCGATGTTACAGCTGCCAGTTCCAGAGAAAGGACCCAATGAAGAATTGCCACCGAAACCATCTAGCACCTATGTTTTCCCTACCAATAGGTGAATCTTGAATCCCCTCCTCATGGTACCAATTTTTATAGTATATAAGAATGAAAATCCATCAGATTCTTCCTTGACTATGGCACCAATCTCAAAATAGACGCTCTACTAAATTGACCAAGTTAGCTTTCACTACTGAACTATGCTTCAATCCCCTTATCAGCCATACACTTGCATCTTGTTTGGACAGAGAGGAAGGGAAGAGAAGAAAAGTGAAGAATAGAAGAGAATAGAAGGGAATAAAAATGAAGAATAATATATTTTATCTTTTCATGTTTGAATGATTAAACTGTTGTAGATTTTTGTCTTATTTCTTGTTTGGTTAATTAATATTTAGAAGATTAATGAAAAATTCGGTAGCTGTTGTAAATTTGTGACAAAGAAACTTGAATGTGAATTATATAGGTAAGATATATGATTGATTATTTGTGTCACTTTTTTTTCTGAAAATATTTGCAACAAAATTTCTTTCCATCCATCACATCCCAAATTGGGAGGGAAATCAATTATATTGATTATAATTATGCAAGATTAAATCTTTAATCTTCGACATAATTTTGAACATGAATACGAATACAGATCACATATTAAATTAATACGGATACGAATACAGATATGAATATAATTCTAATAATTAAAAATAAATTACTTATGTAAATTCTAGTAAAGCATAACATCTAAATATAATTTTTTATTCATAAATTAGATCTAATATTTTTCATAATAAATTTGTTGGTTACAAAACATATATCATATTATCAAAACATTAGTCACTAATCACGTCATAGAGTACATTAGAATATATGTGTATATGAAGTTTAATAAATTATTGGAATGTATATGCAATTTAATAAATCAATTTAAGAACATAGAGTACATTTGTTGTGGTTTGGAGATGTAAACGGTCTGATATGGATAACTACAGATAGTTAAAAATCTTACCGTATTCTTATCCGTTATATTTTTTCGGATACGTATACACATATGAATAGTCTTAGATATAGATACAAACTAGATAAATTTAAATAATTTTCAGAATTGGAATCTAAACAAAATCGAAAAATATTTGATTCTGCTTATAGATTAGCCATACACTTCTCTCTCTTAATTAGAAACATTTGTTATTGGATTAACTAGATTGAGTTTCTTAACGTGTTGAAAGGAAAAACCTTTCTTATATATACAATATAAATCAGATCTTTTTTGTTTGATTCGAATAAAATGTGGACCGTTCTTTTTTCATTGTAACTTCAATAGTGGCGTAGCCAGAATTTAAATTAGAGAGGAGCAAAAAATTCGACAAATACAAAATTCAACTAAAATATTAAAAGTAGTTATAACAAGTTATATTTTTTTCATATAAGAAAAGTACACGTACTTCCTAAATGAGAATAAAAATATGAGTTGTTGGATTGGAGTTGGGCAAAATGAAAATCAGAATAGAGTAACAATTAAATAGTAATATGGACAAAACACAAAATTCTATTTCAGAGGTGGGCAGCTCCGTCTAGATCTGAGCCTTATCTGAGGGGATACATGTCCCAATAGATACACACCTCACTAATCTTCCTTGTTATCTTCTATCTTATTATTATTATTTACTTCAACAAAATAATTTGATCCGACGCCACATGCAGCTGCCCGCTCCAGCTGCCCGCATCCAATCACGAGTTGCCGCCAATACGACCTATATATGTATGTTGCCCCACTAATAGGTGAATCTGAATCCCCTCCTCATGTTACCTTAGGATATAATTACCAAAATCAGATTCTTCCTTGACTATATATGGCAACAATCTCAAAATAGATGCTCTACCAAAAGTGACCAAGTTAGCTTTCACTACTGAATCATGCTTCAATCCCCTTATCAGCCATACACTTGCACCTTATTTGAATGGAGAGTAGAAAAAGGAAAGGGAGGTAAAAAAATAGAAATGAATAGAATGGAATAGATTAGAAAGAAAGATTAATATATTTAATTTTTTTATGTTTTGATGGTTAATGAGAGAAAAATTTTAAAATTTCTTTCCTTCTGATTTTTTGTTTGGTTAATTAAAATTTAGAAGATTAATGAAAAATTTGGTGGCTGATGTAAATTTGTGATAAATAAATTTGAATGAAAATTATATAGGTAAGATATAGGATTTGAGTATTTGTATCACTTTTTCTGAAAATATTTGTAACAAAATTTATTTCCATCAATTACACCTGAAATCGAGAGAGAAATCGATTCTATTAATTATAATTATGCAAGGTTAAACATTTAACTTTTTGTACCCTTTACCGACATAATTTTATCAGCCAAACATGATTCTAGAGAAACTTTTCTTTTCTTACCACTCCCTCCCATCCTCTACTCTCCTTCCAAACAAGGTGTTAGGGCCTTAGGGGTGTAAATGGTCAAATACAGATCAGATAGTGGTTAAACTGTATCCTTATTTGTTATAATTTTTTTAATATGAATACAGATAGTCTTGAATACGAATACAAATAGGATATTAAATGGATACGGATACGGATATGAATATAATTCGGATAATTAAAGATAAATTATTTATGAACATTCTAGTAAAGCAATTTTAATATTATTCACATTTCATCCTTTTTCAAGAGCTCTTAGCTCTTCTTTCTTTGTTTTTTGTTTTTCATTACAGATTTGCAATTGCTTCTTGATAATTGGATGGTTCGCTTTGGTTCAATATAGAGCTTAGATAGGTAAAAATAGGGGAAATATTATAATTAAATGACAAATAATTTTATATTAGATAAACATTTTTATAATATGTAACCAAACCATTTAAATATCTGAGTGTATCAGAGCTTTTTATGTAAGTATAAGATGAGGATATATTAAAAGCTAGAGTTCCCCTCTCAGATATTTAATCCGACGCTACAGAGACACTGCACCCAGTGACGAGTTGCCACACAAATCACCTATGACGTATGTATGTTTGTTTGCCTTTGACCCACTAGAATCCCCACCTCATGGTACCTTTGGATATAATTACGAAAATCGATCAGATTTTTTCTAAAATGGACTATATGCCACCTTTCTATATATAGACGCTCTACTAAAATTGACCAATTAAGTTAGCTTTCACTAGTGAACCATTCTTCAATCCCCTTATCAAGCCATACACTTACATCTTGTTTGGATAGAGGGGGGAGAGAGAGGGAGGGAGGGAGGTGAAGAATAGAAGGAAATGGAATGGAATAGAAATGAAGAATAATATATTTAATTTTTTCATATTTGAATGATTAAGCTGTTGTAGATTTCAGTCTTATTTACATTTGGTTAATTAAAATTTAGAAAGTTAATGAAGAATTTGGTAGTTGTTGTAAATTTATGACAAAAAAACTTGGATGAAAATTATATGTGTAAGATATAAAATTTGATATTTGTGTCACTTTTTCTAAAAATATTTGTAACAAAATTTCATTCCATCCACTACATCCCAAATTGGAAGAAAAATCGATTCTATTGATTATAATTATGTAAGGCTAAACCTTTAACTTTCTGTACCCTTCATCCCGACAAAATTTTATCAACCAAACACGATTCGAGGAAAACTTTTTTTTTCTTTCCATTCCCTCCCTTCCTCTACTCCATCCAAACAAGGTGTTAGGGGTGTAAATGGTCAAATACATATCATATAGTGGTTAAACCGTATCCTTATTCTTTATAATTTTTTGAATATGAGTACAGATAGTCTCGGATACGAATAAATATTAAATATTAAACGGATACATATATGAATATAGTTCGCATAATTAAAATAAATTACTTATGTACATTCTAGCAAAGCACAACATTCTCGGCAACTACGATCACTCTTCTTTGTTGCAAAAGAGTTTGTAAAAAATTTGATTCGAAATTAATTCAAACCAAGCTTAGTTCGGAATTAATTCAAATCAAACTCAAACTGGAATAAGTTCGATTCGTTTGCAGCTCTAATTGTTAGATTATTTTGATATTATTATTATTGTAGTTGTTTTTGTTTCTATTATTATCTGTGTTATTAAGATCTATGTATACTTCCTCATTTCATCTCTCTTGTAAAAAGACATTTTTTTTTATATATCCATTATTTACAAGTTTTTTTTTTATTTACAACAAAAAACAATACTTTTCAATACTTTTATTGTATTCATTTTTACAACAGATGCAAAAGTTTTCATAAAATCTATACAGTGTGTTTGTGTGAATCATTTCGCTACTAAGCTAACTTTCTATATCCTATCGCTCAATTGAACCATCGCTATTCTATTTTATCTTGTGAACTCATTTACTTTCTACATGTTATTTTATCTGACGCAATTTTAATATTATTCACATTTCATCCTTTTTTTGAGTAAAAATAAGGATCTAGTCCTTATTTGTTTTATTGAAATTATAAAAAGGTTTCCATGTGAAACCTAATACAAAAACATAATGTTATTCAACCAAGTTGAATATGAAGAAAGTAAACAAAAAGTAGAAAAAGGGAAAACAAAAGCTTAGATAGAAAAATGGTAAATTCCAGGGTTTAAAGTGCAAAAGTGTAAATCTCTTCTTGTCAGTGGAGAAAATTCCACTGTTCTTGAACTTCCTCTACCAGTTCGTGTACCTCCTTGCTCTCTTCTCTGAAAATTCGAGTACAACGCTCCCTCCAGCATATGAACATAGCCAGCAGTAGTATCTCCTTCGATTTACTATCTCCTTCATTCTGCACAATCCATTTATGGGCATCCTCTTCTTGTAGTTTCCTTCTCCAATTTCTACTTGGTAATTGAAATGTACCAGTAAGAGTTGCATAGACTTCCAATGAAAATGGACATTCAGAGAACAAGTGTTTAATTGATTCAACATTTGCTCTGCATAGCACACACATACTTGATAAATTCCACCCTCTCTTTTGCAAATTGTCAGTCGTCAGAATCCTCTCATGATATGTTAACCAACCAAATACTTTAATTCTTGGAGGCACCTTCATTTTCCAAACCTTATGAATTATCACTGTAGTTCTAGATTCCTCTTTCAATCTTTGATACATGGACTTAACCGAGAATTCTTTTGTTTTTGTCAAAGTCCATTCTACTTCATCTTGTGCTATTGTTAAAGGGGATTGGTTTGCCATTAAGTTCTGTAGCTGCTGGTATTGTGCAAGTAACGATGATTGCTGTACCAGTCCAGTGATTGTCAAAAGTTCTGAGAAATTCTGTTGAAATGCTTGTTGTACTGACACATGTTTGTCTGTAGCTTCTTCATATAAGAGTGGAAGTTCTCTATACAGAAAACCATGTCCCCAATTATGTTCCCAGAATTTTATCCTTGAACCATCCCCCACTATTCTTCTCATATAGCACTCACAAAAACTTTGTATTGATTTGAGGGTTTGCTTGAAGAACTTACAATCTGGCAAGTCGCTTGGTCTGTCCATTTGAAAGAAAGTCAAGAATAGTGACTTCCAAAGCCTTTCTTCAGATTTTATCCAATACCAATACCATTTTGCAAGCAACGCCTCATTAAAGACTTTCAAATCAATTACACCCAAGCCTCCAAACTTTTTTGATGTACACACTAGATCCCAGTTTGCCAATGGTATCCCTCTTTCATCACTTGAATTTCTCTTCCAAAGGAATTTTCTTCTTGTCTTGTCTATTTCTTGTATGACCCAAACCGGCAACTTGAAAACCGACATAAAATAGGTTGGAATGGAAGACAAGACTGCATTAATCAAAACTAGTCTCCCCGCAATTGACAATTGCCTTGCAGCCCATCCTTGAAGCCTGTTGTTTATTTTTTGCAGCAAAGGAACATAAGCTGTTTTAGGAAGTGCTTTGTCTGATAAAGGTAACCCAAGGTAACTGAATGGAAAACTTCCTCCTTTACAACCCAACACATCAGTCAATTGTTGCAAGAGTTGATTATCATCTGAAGTCAATAATAATTCTGATTTCTCCATGCTCACTGCCAAACCCGAAATTTTTCTGAAAACCGTAAATAGAATCTTCATAGCTTGTGCCTGCCTCAATTCGGGTTTCATGAAAAATAGGGAATCGTCCGCATACAACAAACAAGGTCTCATTTGTAGAAAAGGTAATTGCCAATCCCCATTTTGCCTTTTTCCTTTGCCTTTTCAAGGTCTCATTTCAAGAGCTCTTAGCTCTTTTTCCTTTGCCTTTTCATCATCACTGATTTGCAATTGCTTCTTGATAATTGTATGGTTCGCTTTGGTTCAATATAGAGCTTAGATAGGTAAAAATAGGGGAAATATTATTAAATGACAAATAATTTTATATTAGATAAACATTTATATAATATGTAACCAAACCATTTAAATATCTGAGGGTATCAGAGCTTTTTATGTAAGTATAAAATGAGGATATATTAAAAGCTAGAGCTCCCCTCTCAGATATTTAATCCAACGCTACAGAGACTGCACCCAGTGACGAGTTGCCACCCAAATCACCTATGACGGATGTATGTTTGTTTGTTTGCCTATGACCCACAAGAGTCCCCTCCTCATGGTACCTTTCGATATAATTACGAAAATCGATCAGATTTTTTTCTAAAATTGACTATATGCCACCTTTCTATATATAGACGCTCTACTAAATTGACCAATTAAGTTAGCTTTCACTAGTGAACCATTCTTCAATCCCCTTATCAAGCCATACACTTACATCTTGTTTGGATGGAGAGGAGAAAGAGAGGGATGGAGGGAGGTGAATAATAGAAGGAAATGGAATGGAATAAAAATGAAGAATAATGTATTTAATTTTTTCATATTTGAATGATTAAGTTGTTGTAGATTTCTGTCTTACTTATATTTGGTTAATTAAAATTTAGAAAGTTAATGAAGAATTTGGTAACTGTTGTAAATTTGTGACAAAAATTTTTGGATGAAAATTATATGTGTAAGATATATATATGTGTGTGTCAGTGTGTGTGTGTGTGTGTATGAAGTTTGATAAATTATTGGTATGTATATGTAATTTAATAAATCAATTTAAGAACATATAATACATTTGTTGTGGTTTGAGGATGTAAATGATCAGATACGAGTAACTACAGATAGTTAAAAAATTTACCGTATTCTTATTCATTATATTTTTTAAGATACGGATACAGATACATATAGTCTCAGATATAAATACACATCGGATAATTTAAATAATTTTCCAAATTCAGATCAGGACGAAATCAAATAATATCCAATTCATTTACACCCCCGCGTACACTTCACTCCACTAATAGATTAGTCATACACCTCTCTTAAGAAACTTTTGTTATTAGATTAACTAAATTTAGTTTCTTAACGTGTTGAAAGGAAAAACCTTTCTTATAACTCCAGATCTTTTTTTATTTGACTGGAATTAAATGTGGACTGTTCTAACTAGAATTTGATTCTAAGTATAAAATGAGAATATATTAAAAGAGCTCCCCTCTCAGATATTTGATCCGACGCTACAGCTGCCCGTTCCAGAGACCGGACCCAATGAAGAGAAACCATCTAGCACCTATGTTTTCCCCACCAATAGGTGAATCTTGAATCCCCTCCTCATGGTACCTTAATTAGGATATATATATTTACGAAAATTAGATTCTTTCTTGACTATGGCACCATTCTTAAAATAGACCAAGTTAGCTATCACTACTGTACCATGCTTCAATCACCTTATCAGCCATACACTTGCACCTTGTTTGGACAGAGAGGAAGGGAATAGAAGAAAAGTGAAGAATAGAAGGGAATAGAAATGAAGAATAATATATTTAATCTTTTCATGTTTGAATGATTAAGTTGTTATAGATTTCCATCTTATTTTTTGTTTGATTAATTAATATTTAGAAGATTAATGAAAAATTCTGTAACTGTTGTAAATTTGTGACAAAGAAACTTGAATGTGAATTATATATGTAAGATATATGATTGATTATTTGTGTCACTTTTTTTTTCTGAAAATATTTGCAACAAAATTTCTTTTCCATTACATCCCAAATTGGGAGGGAAATTAATTATATTGATTATAATTATGCAAGATTAAACTTTTAATCTTCGACATAATTTTGAACACGAATACGAATACAGATATGAATATAATTCCAATAATTAAAAATAAATTACTTATGTACATTCTAGTAAAGCATAACATCTAAATATAATTTTTCATTCATAAACTAGATCTAATATTTTTCATAATAAATTTGTTGGTTACAAAACATATATCATCTTATCAAAATACTAGTCACTAATCACGTCATAGAGTACATTAGAATATATGTGTATATGAAGTTTAAAAAATTATTGGTATGTATATGCAATTTAATAAATCAATTTAAGAACATAGAGTACATTTGTTGTGGTTTTGGGATGTAAACGGTCGGATACGGATAACTACATATAGTTAAAAATCTTACCGTATCCTTATCAGCTATATTTTTTCGGATACAGATACATATATGAATAGTCTCAGAGACAGATACAAACCAGATAAATTTAAATAATTTTCCGAATTGCATGGAATCCAGACAAAATCGAATAATATTCAATCCATTTACACCCCTACATATACTTCCCTCCACTAAATAGATTAGCCATACACTCTCTCTCTCGTACGAAACTTTTGTTATTGGATATTAACTAGATTTAGTTTCTTAACGTGTTGAAAGGAAAAACCTTTCTTATATCTACAACAAAAATCAGATCTTTTTTTGTTTGACTCGAATTAAATGTGGACCATTCTTTTTTTTTATTGTAACTTCAATAGTAGTGTAGCCAGAATTTAAATCAGAAATGAGCAAAAAAAAATTCAACAAATACAAAATTCAACTAAAATATTAAACAAGTTATATTTTTTTTCGTATAAGAAAAGTACACGTACTTTCTAAATGAGAATAAAAATATGAGTTGTTGGATTGGAGTTGGGCAAAATGAAAATAAGAATAGAGTAACAATTAAATAGTAATATGGACAAAACACAAAATTCTATTTCAGAGGTGGGCAGCTCCGTCTAGATCTGAGCCTTATCTGAAGGAATACATGTCCCAATAGATACACACCTCACTAATCTTCCTTGTTATCTTCTATCTTATTATTATAATTTGATCCGACGCCACATGCAGCTGCCCGCTCCAGAGACCGCATCCAATCACGAGTTGCCGCCAATACGGCCTATATATATGCATGTGTATGTTGCCCCACTAATAGGTGAATCTGAATCCCCTCCTCATGTTACCTTAGGATATAATTACCAAAATCAGATTCTTCCTTGACTATATATATATGGCAACAATCTCAAAATAGATGCTCTACCAAAGTGACCAAGTTAGCTTTCACTACTGAATCATGCTTCAATCCTCTTATCAGCCATACACTTGCACCTTATTTGAATGGAGAGTAGAAGAAGGAAAGGGAGGTAAAAAAATAGAAATGAAAGGAATGGAATAGAATAGAAAGAAATATTAATATATTCAATTTTTTTATATTTTGATGATTAATGAGAGAAAACTTTTAACTTTTTATTTTTTATTTTTTGTTTGGTTAATTAAAATTTAGAAGATTAATGAAAAATTCGGTGGCTGTTGTAAATTTGTGAGAAAGAAATTTGAATGAAAATTATATAGGTAAGATATAGAATTTGGATATTTGTGTCACTTTTTTTGAAAATATTTGTAACAAAATTTATTTCCATTCATTACACCTCAAATCGAGAGGGAAATCGATTCTATTGATTACAATTATGCAAGGTTACACTTTTAACTTTCTATATCCTTCACCGATATAATTTTATCAACTAAACATGATTCTAGAGAAACTATTCTTTTCTTACCATTCCCTCCCATCCTCTACTCTCCATCCAAACAAGGTGTTAGGGCCTTAAGGGTGTAAATGGTCAAATACAGATCAGATAGTGGTTAAACTGTATCCTTATTTGTTATAATTTTTTTGAATATGAATACGGATAGTCTCGAATATGAATACAAATAGGATATTAAACGGATACAAATACAGATATGAATATAATTCGGATAATTAAAAATAAATTACTTATGAACGTTCTAGTAAACATCTAAATATAATTTTTCATTCATAAATTAGATCTAATATTTTTTCATAATAAATTTGTTGGTTATAAAATATATATTATATTATCAAAACATTAGTAACTAATCACGTCATAGTGCTATATTGCTCATCAAAATATATATGTATATGAAGTTTAATAAATTATTGGTATGTATATGCAATTTAATAAATCGATTTAAGAGAATAAAGTACATTTGTTGTGGTTTGGGAATCGGTGTAAATGGTCGGATTCGGATAACTACAGATAGTAAAAAATCTTACCGTATCTTTACCCATTATATTTTTTTCCAGATACGAATACATATACGGATGTACCAGATACAAATACAGATCAAATAATTTAAATAATTTTCCGAATTCAAATCAGAACGAAATCGAATAATATTCGATCCGTTTACACCCACACACACTTCACTCCACTAATAGATTAGCCATACACTTCTCTCTCTTATGAAACTTTTGTTATTGGATTAACTAGATTTAGTTTCTTAACGTGTTGAAAGGAAAAAACCTTTCTTATATCTACAACAGAAATCAGATATTTTTTTGTTTGACTCGAATTAAATGTGGACCGTTCTTTTTTATTGTAACTTCAGTAGTGGCGTATCTAGAATTTGAACCATAGATGAGCAGAAAAATTCAACCAATACAAAATTAATCAGATATTTTTTTGTTTGACTCGAATTAAATGTGGACCGTTCTTTTTTATTGTAACTTCAGTAGTGGCGTATCTAGAATTTGAACCATAGATGAGCAGAAAAATTCAACAAATACAAAATTCAACTAAAATATTAAAAGTTATAAGAATTATTTTTTTTCCATATAAGAAAAGTACACGTACTTCCTAAATGAGAATAAAAATATGAGTTGTTGTTGGATTGGAGTTGGGCAAAATGAAAATCAGAATAGAGTAATAATTAAATAGTAATATGGACAAAACCAAAATTCAATTTCAAAGGTGGGCAGCTCCGCAACTAAACCTAAGGTATCTGAGGGAAATTATTGTGTACTTCGATATTATTTATTTTTGTATTTTTTTTATCTTTCATTAATATTAGGTTTACTTCTTGTTAGTAGAGCTGCACAAAAAATTCGTAGTTCGTGATTCAATTCAAGCTTGATTCGAAAAAATTCGTAAAATATTCGATTCGAAATAGTTCGAAATTAATTCAAACCAAACTCAAATGGTTCGTTCAAATTAGGTTCGCGAACTATTCTAGTTCGAATCTCAAAGTAACATGAACCATTGATTTCTGCTGATGACTTATGTTCGCTGATGACTTAAAAGTTAAAACATAAGACCGCCAAGCCATGAGTCATAACCCTCGTTCTCAGTTCTGAAACTCTAGACGACTTTCACCTCTCGCTCTCGGCAACTACGATCACTCTTCTTTGTTGTAAAAGAGTTCGTAAAAAATTCAATTCGAAATTAATTCAAGCCAAGCTTAGTTCGGAATTAATTCAAACCAAATTCAAACTGGAATAAGTTCGATTCGTTTGCAGCCCTAATTGTTAGTTTATTTTGATATTATTATTTTTGTAGTTGTTTTTGTTGCTATTGTTATCTGTGTTATTAAGATTTATGTATACTTCCTCATTTCATCTCTCTTGTAAAAAGACATTTTTTTTATATCCATTATGTACAAGTTTTGTTTTTTTTTGTTTTTGTTTACAACCCAAAACAATACTTTTATTGTATTCATTTTTACAACACATGCAAAAGTTTTCATAAAATCTATACAATGTGTTTGTGTGAATCCTTTCGCTACTAAACTATTCTATATTGTATCGCTCAATTGAACTATTGCTATTCTAGTTTATTCACATCATTTACTTTCTACTTGTTATTTTATCTGAAGCAATTTTAATATTATTCACATTTCATCCTTTTTAAGAGCTCTTAGCTCTTTTTCCTTTGCCTTTTTTTCATTACGGATTTGCAGTTTGCTTCTTGATAATTAATTGGATGGTTCGCTTTGGTTCAATATAGAGCTTAGATAGGTAAAAATAGAGGAACTATTATAATTAAATGACAAATAATTTTATATTAGATAAACATTTATATAATATGTAACCAAACCATTTAAATATCTGAGGGTATCAGAGCTTTTTATGTAAGTATAAAATGAGGATATATTAAAAGCTAGAGCTCCCCTCTCAGATATTTAATCCGACGCTACAGAGACTGCACCCAGTGACGAGTTGCCACCCAAATCACCTATGACGGATGTATGTTTGTTTGTTTGCCTATGACCCACAAGAGTCCCCTCCTCATGGTACCTTTCGATATAATTACGAAAATCGATCAGATTTTTTCTAAAATTGACTATATGCCACCTTTCTATATATAGACGCTCTACTAAATTGACCAATTAAGTTAGCTTTCACTAGTGAACCATTCTTCAATCCCCTTATCAAGCCATACACTTACATCTTGTTTGGATGGAGAGGAGAAAGAGAGGGATGGAGGGAGGTGAATAATAGAAGGAAATGGAATGGAATAAAAATGAAGAATAATGTATTTAATTTTTTCATATTTGAATGATTAAGTTGTTGTAGATTTCCGTCATATTACATTTGATTAATTAAAATTTAGAAAGTTAATGAAGAATTTGGTAGTTGTTGTAAATTTATGACAAAAATATTTGGATGAAAATTATATGTGTAAGATATATATATGTGTGTGTGTGTGTGTGTATGAAGTTTGATAAATTATTGGTATGTATATGTAATTTAATAAATCAATTTAAGAACATATAATACATTTGTTGTGGTTTGAGGATGTAAATGATCAGATACGAGTAACTACAGATAGTTAAAAAATTTACCGTATTCTTATTCATTATATTTTTTAAGATACGGATACAGATACATATAGTCTCAGATATAAATACACATCGGATAATTTAAATAATTTTCCAAATTCAGATCAGGACGAAATCAAATAATATCCAATTCATTTACACCCCCGCGTACACTTCACTCCACTAATAGATTAGTCATACACCTCTCTTAAGAAACTTTTGTTATTAGATTAACTAAATTTAGTTTCTTAACGTGTTGAAAGGAAAAACCTTTCTTATATATCTCCAGATCTTTTTTTATTTGACTGGAATTAAATGTGGACTGTGTTCTAACTAGAATTTGATAAGTATAAAATGAGTATATATTAAAAGAGCTCCACTCTCAGATATTTGATCCGACGCTACAGCTGCCCGTTCCAGTGACCGGACCCAATGAAGAGAAACCATCTAGCACCTATGTTTTCCCCACCAATAGGTGAATCTTGAATCCCCTCCTCATGGTACCTTAGCATATAATTACGAAAATCGATTAGATATTTATAATTCTTAATGCTTGGATGATAAGATTCATAACACCTACACATTCTTTTAATTTGGGATGAGTATCCACGAAATATTCATTTAATTAGTTGCATGTTTGTCTAATTTGTCTCTAAACTTACTTTGAATATATTAAAAAAACATGTACAACAAATTATTTAAATTTATGAAACTATTATCTAAGACTTTTAAGGGTGGTTTATTTTATAAAATATAATTAAAATATTTATTTGTTAAATATGGCATGGTGCATGAGCGGCCACTTCGTACCAATTTTTTTTTTTTTTGAAACATTAATGACTTAGTTACTTCGAAAAAATACTTATTTTTTCTCTCAGCAACTATATTTTTGTTGTGTTGTCCCAACAAATGTAATTTGATGTAAAATATCAAGTTTATAAGAAACATAAAAAAAAACTTTGTTTATATATTTAGTTTCATTATATTTACCGCAAAGTTTTAATATTAGTATTGTATTGACTATAAACCAAATTTATAAATTCTTGAAAAATGTAGAAAATATTACTTCCAAATTTTTTTATGTGAGGTAACATATCTTTTATTTAAATTTCTTTTCTTCATTTTGTGCTTTTTGGCACAAGAAAAAACATCTAAATGTTTCTTCATTATCTTTTCTGATATTGTTGCCAACATTTAATATGTCTATTTATAGGCAAATTCTGGCAAGTTGACGACTTAATACAAAGTGATTTATACACCAACTGAACGATTTAGATCTGTATCCATTTAAATTTTCTAAGTTTTGTCTGTACAAACTGCAAATTGTAAGCATCAAGGTACAATTTACTCATAGTCTCCCTGTGAAATCTAATTTTTTTACTATTCCTTTTTACTGGTATGCTATGTAATTACAATATTATCATGCTTTTGATGTTTCTGGAAAAATGGGTGTTCATGATTCTGGGGGATTGTTATGTAATTACAACTATCATGGATTTGTTTTATCTCTATACCGACACCGGTATTTTTCATGTCTGGGTACCAGAGCTGCTCTTGTCAGGAAATTGGGAAAGGATACCGAAACTGGTATTGTAAGGGAAGGGGGAAGGGGGACTGTTATTGTCATGAATTAGTTGATCCTTAAAATAAAAGCAAGAGACTAAAAGTCTAAAACATTGTTTATGTACCTTTTTTCCTGTTAATTATTGTTAAAAACGTACTATGTGTACCAAATCTCATGAATTAGTCATGACAATTGAAAAGATTTAGTACACATAGTACTTTTTTAATCATAATTAACATGTGGTAATACACCCAAAAACATGAAACTATATAATATAGTAATTCATAACTTACTGTTCAGGTGCTGTCTTTTGTCCTCTACAACACTTAGTTTTTTCTCATGACCTTTTACACAACATGCCTATGTACTATTGTCAGAAAAAAAAATATTATGAATCTGATGAAAATAAATATGATTTTTCTTCAAGGACTTAATATTTCACAAAAAAAAATCTTTTAAAAAAGTTCCATGGTGAATCTGCATTTTGTTTCAGGATTGGGTTGAAGCACCACAAGTCCAGCAGAGTCCAGTTGGCAAATTATTATTGGTTAGTGAGATTCAAAACTGATTACACCTTAAAAATGTCTTTAAACTTAGAACTAAATAATTAAAGTAGTTTGTGTTGTGTAATAAGATTTGTTGTTGCCCCTGGTTTACTGATGCATATTTATAATTTCAATTCATTGGGATTGAATGGAATAGAGACATAGATGGGGATGTGATGCTGTACAAACCTAGTTGGATTGCATGAGAATATTCTTTTATTCAATTTATTTATTATTTAGTGTCAGAAAAAAAAAGCTTTTGGGTTAGTTTGTATAAATGTAATTGTCAAATATTATGAATTAGAGAAGCTCTACTTTTCATATTTTGTTTGATAATTTTCAGAAAAATGTTAGACTACATCAAAGAGACACTGATAATGGTACTTTAAGAAATTTTTTCGTGTTATTTTTTTTAAGTTAGCATTTGCTAACAATTGTATCAAAAGAATATAAAAGTTTTTACAACTCCACACACCTCCTATACACTATGTTGAATTGAAAATAAAGTTCATTGTTATTTATTATTTGTCTGTATGTGCAATTTTAATATTCAATCTTATACTATGTCCCCGTTGCAACGCACAGTTACAATACTAGTACATACATACATACATACATACATACATACATATGTATATGTATATAAACCTAAAAATGAAATGAAGTATTGATGCCTGTTTTCCTCATTTTTGTTTGCTTGGAAACTGCAAGTTTGCAATAAGGAGAAAAAGAAGAAACAGGGTTGAATTGGCAAATTTCCCATATGCTATTATGCTAAGTTTCACCCATTGATGCATCTCCCAATAAGGTAGAATTGCTATGTATCTTCAACTACATTCAATAGGTTGAATGCTTTTTTACCAGCTGGTACTGTGTCATTGTTTTGGCAAGAGATCTGTAATGTAATATTTGTTTGAGGCAGTAAACCAAAAACCATGCTTCTGTCACTTGGGCTGGGTTTGGGCCTTTGGGTTTTCGGCCTTTGGGGTTTGGGCCCAAGTTTTAAAAACGAAGAGAAATCCATAAACGAAAAAGATCTCGTTTGATCTACTTCGCTTTGCTTTTGTGATATTGTTAGTTGTTTAATAGTTTTATAATCTGATTCTGAATTTGCATAAATACATTCACGTGTGAATTTCAAACAAACATTAAATAGCTTATTGGATCCGCAATATATTTTAAAATGATCCATTATATTGATAGATTTGTATTTGAATCTTGTATAGTTGTATGATTCAAATTCAGAATCTCAAATTGAGTAATATTATTCTAATACACTAATAAATATATTGGAAGTTATTTCAAATCTATATAAAGTTAAAATAAAACATATAGATTAATTTAATAAAGTCATAATTTATTAATTTTAGTTCTATAATATAAAATAATCTTATTCACTCACGGTACACTTTAGTTTAAATATCATATGCATATTCAGAATCAGATCAAAAATTCAATAGAATAATTAATATCAGTGTTGTAAAAAACGGTCTTAACGGCCGATTAAATGGCCGTTTAATCGGAAACGACAGTCAAACCGTTCTGAATACGCTTAATGGATGCCTGTTGGCAGAAAAAAAAACGATTAATTGGCCGTTTATTCCCGTTTATTCCCGTTTTTTTTCCGTTTATTCCAGTGAATTTTTTTTTGTTATTGTGTGTGATAATAAGGTTTATAAATCATGTATGTAGTTTTATTTGTGCTTGGATATTCATCCAATATTTTTTATATATGTTTTTTTCTTCTTCTTACTTACTTTGAAATTGATTAATTCTTCTATTATTTATATACCATATTTTTTTTTACTTACTAATGTAATTTTTTCAATTAGTACGACATGCTTATTTATGAAATTATGTTATTATCATAAATTAAATTTAGTGGTTTTATGTTGGAATGTTTTCTTTCTTTTAAATAATATGTTATTAGTATTTGAAAAAAGCTTAATTCTCAAATTTATTTTTCAGTAAATAAATTTAGTGTTACTTACACATGCAAAATACTTACGTGTTACGAAGAAATAAGCATAGTGTCATGTTATAATAATAAAACTAACTTAAATTAAGTTTATTTGATAAGTTTAATGAGTTAAATAAATAATTTTTAATAAATTATGATATATATACATAAATTTAATAAAAATGTTAAATCGTCCGTATAATTCTGATTAATCGGCCGCATACCAATTAATCGCTTGGCGGTACCCCGTCCGTCCGACGACCGCATACTGTTATTTACAACACTGATTAATATGGATATGCATTTAAATCTTCAAATTCTTACCAAACATGGGTTCATATGTAAATCTCATAAAATCTTACTAAATTCACATTGTTTAGCATTACTATATTACAATTTTACAACCCTTACAAATCCTTAATAGTTCACCCTGAAATCAGCATATACAACTAAAGAAGCAAAAAAAAAATAAAAAAAAATGAAGAACTACACAGCAGAATGCATTCCTGAATCAAAAGATTTCACTGAAAAGAGCTCCCCTCTGAGATATTTGATCCGATGTTACAGCTGCCCGTTTCAGAGAAAGGACCCAATGAAGAGTTGCCACCGAAACCATCTAGCACCTACGTTTTCCCCACCAATAGGTGAATCTTGAATCCCCTCCGCCTCATGGTACCTTAATTAATTAGGATATATTTACGAAAATTAGATTCTTTCTTGACTATGGCACCATTCTCAAAATAGACCAGGTTAGCTATCACTACTGTACCATGCTTCAATCCCCTTATCAGCCATACACTCACACCTTGTTTGGACAGAGAGGAAGGGAATAGAAGAGAAGTGAAGAATAGAAGGGAATAGAAATGAAGAATAATATATTTAATCTTTTTATGTTTGAATGATTAAACTGTTGTAGATTTTCGTCTTATTTTTTGTTTGATTAATTAACATTTAGAATGTTAATGAAAAATTTGGTAGCTGTTGTAAATTTGTGACAAAGAAACTTGAATGGAAATTATATAGATAAGATATATGATTGAGTATTTATGCCAATTTTTTTTGAAAATATTTGCTACAAAATTTATTTCTATCCATTACACCCCAAATTGGGAGGGAAATCAATTCTATTGATTATAATTATGCAAGGTTAAACCTTTAACCATCGACATAATTTTGAATACGAATACGGATAGTCTCAGATACGAATACAGATTGGATATTAAACGGATACGGATATGAATATAATTCGGATAATTAAAAATAAATTAATTATGTACATTCTAGTAAAGCATAACATCTAAATATAATTT
Source organism: Carex arenaria (assembly GCA_964058825.1). Classification (NCBI taxonomy): domain Eukaryota; kingdom Viridiplantae; phylum Streptophyta; class Magnoliopsida; order Poales; family Cyperaceae; genus Carex; species Carex arenaria. Next base: position 529,735 of record CAXKVW010000019.1, on the reverse strand, counting down.
TTTCATTCATAAATTAGATCTAATATTTTTCATAATAAATTTGTTGGTTACAAAATATATATCATATTATCAAAATATTAGTCACTAATTACGTCATAGAGTACATTAGAATATATGTGTATATGAAGTTTAATAAATTATTGGTATGTATATGAAATTTAATATATCAATTTAAGAATATAGAGTACATTTGTTGTGGCTTGGGATATAAACGGTTGGATACGGATAACTACAGATAGTCAAAAATTTTACCTTATCCTTATCCGTCATATTTTTCCGGATACGGATACAGATACGAATAGTTTCAGATACAGATACAAACCAGATAAATTTAAATAATTTTTCAAATTCAGATCAGGACGAAATTGAATAATATCCAATTTGTTTACACCCCCACATACACTTCACTGCACTAATAGATTAGCCATACACCTCTCTCTTAAGAAACTTTTGTTATTGAATTAACTAGATTTAGTTTCTTAATTAGTGTTGAAAGGGAAAACCTTTCTTATATCTACAACATAAATCAGATCTTTTTTTATTTGACTCGAATTAAATGTGGACCGTTGACCGTTCTAGCTAGAATTTGAAGATGAGTAGAAAAATTCAACTAAAATATATACAAGAAAAGTATACCTACTTCCTAAATGAGAATAAAAATATGAGTTGTTGTTGGATTGGAGTTGGGCAAAATGAAAATCAAAATAGAGTAACAATTAAATAGTAATATGGACAAAAAAACAAATTTCAATTTCAGAGGTGGGCAGCTCCGTCTAGATCTGAGCCTTATCTGAGGGGATACATGTCCCAATAGATACACACTTCACTAATCTTCCTTGTTATCTTCTATCTTATTATTATTATTATTTACTTCGACAAAATAACTTGATCCGACGCCACATGCAGCTGCCCGCTCCAGCTGCCCGCATCCAATCACGAGTTGCCGCCGATACGACCTATATATGTATGTTGCCCCACTAATAATAGGTGAATCTGAATCCCCTCCTCATGTTACCTTAGGATATAATTACCAAAATCAGATTCTTCCTTGACTATATATGGCAACAATCTCAAAATAGATGCTCTACCAAAAGTGACCAAGTTAGCTTTCACTACTGAACCATGCTTTCAATCCTCTTATCAGCCATACACTTGCACCTTATTTGAATGGAGAGTAGAAGAAGGAAAGAGAGGTAAAAAATTAGAAATGAATGGAATGGAATGGAATAGAAAGAAAGATTAATATATTTAGTTTTTTTATGTTTTGATGATTAATGAGATAAAACTTTAACTTTTTTTTTCCTTCTTATTTTTTGTTTGGTTAATTAAAATTTAGAAGATTAATGAAAAATTCGGTGGTTGTTGTAAATTTGTGACAAAGAAATTTGAATAAAAATTACAATTTAATAAATCGATTTAAGAGAATAAAGTATATTTGTTGTGGTTCGGGAATTGGTGTAAATGGTCGGATTCGGATAACTACAGATAGTTAAAAAATCTACCGTATCCTTACCCATTATATTTTTTCCGGATACAGATACATATACGGATAGTCCCAAATACAAATACAAATCGGATAATTTAAATAATTTTTCGAATTTAGATCAGAACGAAATCGAATAATATCTGATCCATTTACAGTTTTACACCCACACACACTTCACTCCACTAATAGATTAGCCATACACTTCTCTCTCTTACAAAACTTTTGTTGGGTTAACTAGATCTAGTTTCTTAACGTGTTGAAAGGAAAAACCTTTCTTATCTACAACAGAAATCAGAAATCAGATATATTTTTGTTCGACTAGAATTAAATGTAGACCGTTCTTTTTTATTGTAACATCAGTAGTGGCGTATCTAGAATTTGAACCATAGATGAGCAGAAAAATTCAACAAATACAAAATTAATCAGATATTTTTTTGTTTGACTCGAATTAAATGTGGACCGTTGTTTTTTATTGTAACTTCAGTAGTGGCGTGGCGTATCTAGAATTTGAACCATAGATGAGCAGAAAAATTCAACAAATACAAAATTCAACTAAAATATTAAAAGTTATAACAAGTATTTTTTTTTTCATATAAGAAAAGTACACGTACTTCCTAAATGAGAATAAAAATATGAGTTGTTGTTGGATTGGAGTTGGGCAAAATCAAAATCAGAATAGAGTAACAATTAAATAGTAATATGGACAAAAACAAAATTCAATTTCAGAGGTGCGCAGCTCCGCCACTAAACCTAAGGTATCTGAGGGAATAAAGTTCCCCAATAGATACCTGACTAAGATCATTTTTATCTTCTATCTTTTTATTATTATTTACTTCAACAAAATTATTGTGTACTTTGATATTATTTATTTTTGTATTTTTTATCTTTCATTAATATGAGGTTTACTTATTGTTAGTAGGGCTGCACAAAAAATTCGTAGTTCGTGATTCGATTCAAGCTTGATTCGAAAAAATTCATAAAATATTCGATTCGAAATAGTTTGAAATTAATTCAAACCAAACTCAAATGGCGTTCGAATTAGGTTCACGAACTATTATAGTTCGAATCTCAAAGTAACATGAACCGTTGATTTCTGTTGATGACTTATGTTCGCTGATGACTTAAAAGTTAAAACATAAGACCGCCAAGCCATTAGTCATAACTTTTAAGTCGTAATCCTCGCTCTCAGTTATGAAACTCTAGACGGCTTTCACCTCTCGCTCTCGGCAACTACGATCACTCCATTATGTAGAAGTTTTTTTTTTTATTTACAACCAAAAACAATACTTTTCAATACTTTTATTGTATTCATTTTTACAACAGATGCAAAAGTTTTCATAAAATCTATACAATGTGTTTGTGTGAATCCTTTCGCTACTAAGCTAACTTTCTATATCCTATCGCTTAATTGAACCATCGTTGTTCTATTTTATCTTGTGAACTCATTTACTTTCTACATGTTATTTTATCTGAAGCAATTTTAATATTATTCACATTTCATCCCTTTTCAAGAGCTCTTAGCTCTTTTTCCTTTTTTTTTTCATTACGGATTTGCAATTGCTTCCTGATAATTGTATGGTTCGCTTTGGTTCAATATAGAGCTTAGATAGGTAAAAATAGGGGAACTATTATAATTAAATGACAAATAATTTTATATTAGATAAACATTTATATAATATGTAACCAAACCATTTAAATATCTGAGGGTATCAGATCTTTTTATGTAAGTATATATAAAATGAGGATATATTAAAAGCTAGAGCTCCCCTCTCAGATATTTAATCCGACGCTACAGAGACTGCACCCAGTGACGAGTTGCCACCAAATCACCTATGACGTATGTATGTTTGTTTGCCTTTGACCCATGCACTAGAATCCCCTCCTCATGGTACCTTTCGATATAATTACGAAAATCGATCAGATTTTTTCTAAAATTGACTATATGCCACCTTTCTATATATAGACGTTCTACTAAATTGACCAATTAAGTTAGCTTTCACTGCTGAACCATTCTTCAATGTTCAATCCCCTTATCAAGCCATACACTTACATCTTGTTTGGATGGAGAGGAGAGAGGAAGGGGAGGTGAAGAATAGAAGAAAATGGAATGGAATAGAAATGAAGAATAATATATTTAAATTTTTCATATTTGAATGATTAAGCTGTTGTAGATTTCCGTCTTATTTATATTTGGTTAATTAAAATTTAGAAAGTCAATGAAGAATTTGGTAGCTGTTGTAAATTTGTGACAAAAAAACTTGGATGAAGATTATATGTGTAAGATATAGAATTGCGTATTTGTGTTACTTTTTCTGAAAATATTTGCAACAAAATTTATTTCTATCCACTACATCCCAAATTAGAAGAAAAATCGATTCTATTGATTATAATTATGCAAGGCTAAACCTTTAACCTCTTGTACCCTTCACTCCAACAAAATTTTATCAACCAAACACGATTTGGGGAAAACTTTTTTTTCTTTCTATTCCCTCCCTTCCTCTACTCTCCATCCAAACAAGGTGTTAGGGGTGTAAACGGTCAAATACATATCATATAGTGGTTAAACCGTATCCTTATTCTTTATAATTTTTTGAATATGAGTACAGATAGTCTCGGATACGAATAAATATCGAATATTAAATGAATACATATATGAATATAGTTCGGATAATTAAAATAAATTACTTATGTACATTCTAGCAAAGCACAACATCTAAATATAATTTTTCATTCATAAATTAAATCTAATATTTTTCATAATAAATTTGTTGGTTACAAAAAACACACACACACACACACGTGTGTGTGTGTGTTTGATAAATTATTGGTATGTATATGTAATTTAATAAATCAATTTAAGAACATATAATACATTTGTTGTGATTTGGGAATGTAAATGGTTAGATACGGGTAACTACAGATAGTTAAATTTTTTACCGTATTCTTATTCATTATATTTTTTACGATACGGATACAGATACATATAGTCTCAGATATAAATATAGATCGGATAATTTAAATAATTTTCCAAATTCAGATCAGGACGAAATCAAATATTATCCAATTCGTTTACACTCCCATATACACTTTACTCCACTAATAGATTAGCCATACACTTCTCTCTCTTAAGAAACTTTTGTTATTAATTAGATTAACTAAATTTAATTTCTTAACGTGTTGCAAGGAAAAACCTTTCTTATATCTCCAGATCTTTTTTTATTTGACTGGAATTAAATGTGGACTGTTCTAACTAGAATTTGATTCTAAGTATAAAATGAGGATATATTAAAAGAGCTCCCCTCTCAGATATTTGATCCCCTATCAGATATTTGATCCGACGCTACAGCTGCCCGTTCCAGAGACCGGACCCAATGAAGAGAAACCATCTAGCACCTATGTTTTCCCCACCAATAGGTGAATCTTGAATCCCCTCCTCATGGTACCTTAGCATATAATTACGAAAATCGATTAGATATTTATAATTCTTAATGCTTGGATCATAAGATTCATAACACCTAGATATTCTTTTTGGGATGAATATCCACGAAATATTCATTTGATTAGTTGCATGTTTGTCTAATTTGTCTCTAATATATAAACTTACTTTGAATATATTAAAAAAACATGCACAACAAATTATTTAAATTTATGAAACTATTATCTAAGACTTTTAAGGGTGATTTATTTTATAAAATAAAATTAAAATATTTATTTGTTAGATATGGCATGCATGGTGAGCGGCCACTTCGTACCAATTTTTTTTTTTAAATATTAATGACTTAGTTACTTCTAAAAAATATCTATTTTTTCTCTCAGCAACTCCATTTTTGTTGTGTTGTCCCAACAAATGTAATTTGATATAAAATATCAAGTTTATAAGAAACATAAAAAAAAAAAAACTTTGTTTATATATTTAGTTTCATTATATGTACCGCAAAGTTTTAATATTAATATTGTATTGATTATAAACCAAATTTATAAATTCTTGAAAAATGTAGAAAATATTACTTCCGAATTTCGATATTTTGGTTAACGGTGCGGATTTGTATCAATGATTCACAGCTCTAGTATTACCATATTATTTTGATTAAATTGAATCAGTTTTTTAATTAATCTATGTCGAATTGTGATGGTGTGGAGGTGTCCCTATATATATTTGACATAATTTATCTAAATTTTTTGATGTGAGGTAACATATATATCTTTTATTTAAATTTCTTTTCTTCGTTTTGTACTTTTAATTGGCACAAGAAAAAACATCTAAATATTTCTTCATTATCTTTTCTGATATTGTTGCCAACATTTAATATGTCTATTTATAGGCAAATTCTGGCAAGTTGACGACTTAATAAAAGTGATTTATACACCAACTGAACGATTTGGATCTGTATCCATGCAAATCTTCTAAGTTTTGTTTGTACAAACTGCAAATTGTAAGCATCAAGGTACAATTTACTCATAGTCTCCCTGTGAAATCTAATTTTTTTACTGTTCCTTTTTACTGGTATGCTATGTAATTACAATATTATCATGCTTTTGATGTTTCTGGAAGAATGGGTGTTCATAATTATGGGGGATTGTTATGTAATTACAACTGTCATGGGTTTGTTTTATCTCTATACCGACACCGGTATTTTTCATGTCTGGGTACCGGAGCTGTTCTTGTCAGGAAATTGGGAAAGGATACCGAAACTGGTATTGTAAGGGAATGGGGAAGGGGGACTGTTATTGTCATGAATTAGTTGATCCTTAAAATAAAAGCAAGAGACTAAAACATTGTTTATGTACCTTTTTTTCCTGTTAATTATTGTTAAAAGCATACCATGTGTACCAAATCTCATGAATTAGTCATGACAATTGAAAAGATTTGGGACACATAGTACTCTTTTAATCATAATTAACATGAGGTAATACACCCAAAAACATGAAACTATATAATATAGTAATTCATAATTTACTGTTCAGGTGCTGTCTTTTGTCCTCTACAACACTTAGTTTTTGCATTCCTGTGTACTATTGTCAGAAGGTAATACTTACTATAAATCTACTATTCCTTGTTACTTTGGAACATATCTCTTCCGTTAGCATTGCTTTTATAATAAATGAGAAAAGGTATTACTATGATGTACATCACAGATGAAAATGAATATTATTTTTCTTCAAGGACTTAATATTTCACAAAAAAAAAAAACTTTTAAAAATGTTCCATGGTGAATCTGCATTTTGTTTTAGGATTGGGTTGAAGCACCCCATTGGGAAGTGAGATTCAAAACTGATTACACTTTAAAAATGTCCTTAAACTTAGAACTAAATAATTAAAGTAGTTTGTGTTGTATAATAAGATTTGTTGTTGCCCCTAGTTTACAGATGCATATTTATAATTTCAATTCATTGGGATTGAATGGAATAGAGACATGGATGGGGATGTGATGCTGTACAAACCTAGTTGGATTGCATGGGAATATTCTTTTATTCAATTTATTTATTATTTAGTGTCAGAAAAAAAAAGCTTTTGGGTTAGTTTGTATAAATGTAATTGTCAAATATTATGAATTAGAGAAGCTCTACTTTTCATATTTTGTGTGATTATTTTCAGAAAAATGTTAGACTACATCGAAGAGACACTGACAATGGTACTTTAAGAATTTTTTTCGTGTTATTTTTTTTTTAAGTTGGCATTTGCTAACAATTGTATCTAAAGAATATAAAAGTTTTTACAACTCCACACACCTCCTATACACTATGTTGAATTGAAAATAAAGTTTATTGTTATTTATTATTTGTCTATATGTGCACTTTTAATATTCAATCTTATACTATGTCCCCGTTGCAACGCACAGTTACGATACTTGTATATACATACATACATACATACATACATACATACATACATACAGGGTTTGATGCCTGTTTTCCTTATTTTTGTTTGCTTCGAAACTGCAAATTTGCAATAAGGAGAAAAGAAACTGCAAATTTGCAATAAGGAGAAAAAAAAGAAGCAGGGTTGAATTGGCAAATTTCCCATATGCTATTATGCTAAGTTTCACCCATTGATGCATCTCCCAATAAGGTAGAATTACTATGTATCTTCAACTATATTCAACAGGTTGAATGCTTTTGTACCAGCTGGTACTGTGTCATTGTTTTGGCAAGAGATCTGTAATGCAATATTTGTTCGAGGCAGTAAACCAAAAACCATGCTTTTATCACTTGGGCTGGGTTTGGGCCTTTGCGTTTTCGGCCTTTGGGGTTTGGGCCCAAGTTTTATCTCTTGTTTGATCTACTTTGCTTTGCTTTTGTGATATTGTTAGATGTTTAATAGTTTTATGATCCATTATATTGATAGATTTGTATTTGAATCTTGTATAGTTATATGATTCAAATTCAGAATCTCAAATTGAGTAATATTATTCTAATACTCTAATAAATATATTGGAAGTTATTTCAAATCTATATAAAGTTAAAATAAACCATATAGATTAATTTAATAAAGTCATAATTTATTAATTTTAGTTCTATAATATAAAATAATCTTATTCACTCACGGTACATTTTAGTTTAAATATCCTATGCATATTCAGAATCAGATCAGAAATTCAATAGAATAATTAATATGGATATGCATTTAAATCCTCAAATTCTTACCAAAAATGGGTCCATATGTAAATCTCATAAAATCTTACTAAATTCACATTTAGATCATAATAAATTCACATTGTTTAGCATTAATATATTACAAGTTTACAACCCTTACAAATCCTTAATAGTTTACCCTGAAATCAGCATATACAACTGAAGAAGCAAAAAAAAAAAAAAAAAAAAAAAAAATGAAGAACTACACAGCAGAATGACTCCTGAATCAAAAGATGACACTGAAAAGGATAAAAAAAAAAATGTCATTTTTAAGTCTCACTAACAGTTTGGTCAAAACAAGCACACACAAAAGCACACATCAATAAGTACAAATTAAACCAGATAAGTTTTTATCAGATATATGACGACCAATCTTTGTTACGGATCGCCCAAATTAAGGATTTCATTTGCTCTCGGGCCCACTGCCACCAAAAAGGTAACCAAGGGAAGAACCGCCTCCTGGAGCAGCATGCACCTTAGTCGAAGGACGATCCTGTATATTTATTTTACAAAGTATAAGCAAATATTTTGTAATAATAATGTTCCAACAATCATGAAAACAAAACTGTTATTTTTTGCGAAGCCAGGTACCATACCCAACAACGGTCTACTTTTGCCTCTTATTATCTTTATTAAACCTTATTGGTATCCATTGAGGAGGGATCACTTGACAGCGGTTATTTTTTTGACAATCTCCACCATTAATTTTCCAAAATATTTAAATAAATTAAAAATCAAAAAGTAAATTCATGGGTATTTCCACAATTAATTGTTTAATGATGCATCAAACACCATCGAATTTTCAATTCACTTGTTGATATATAATGAAACATACATCAAATCTCATAATTTTTTTTAATGTTGGATTTCAAATTTAAAACTTCATTTATAAATATTGTCAAGTGATCCTCCCTCTTATCCAGTTATGCTCAGACCAAGTTTAAGCCAAGATTCGTACATTAAAAAACAACTAAACACCAAAATTAGTAACAGAGAGAAAAAACTTGGTGAATTATAAACATACAGTGAGGAAGTTGCCACAATTCTGGCCTTCAGATCGGAAGTAGTTGTTGGTCTGAGAACCACCACCTTGGACGCCAGCCGGGGCTTGCTTTGTCTTGTCAGTAGGCGATGGTGGGACCTGCTCTAATGGCTCAGGTTTCTCTGTTGCCGGCTTCGGTGCCTCCCCACTGCTGCCAAAGAGATAACCAAGTGAACTCTGCCCCCCTCCAGCGCTCACACCACGACCCATCCTCTCTCTCTTTTTCTATTTACTGTTTCAGCATCAAAATGGACCGTGAGTATCAGAGTATGTGTTGTGTACTAAATTGAAGATTGAATGATAAGATTGTCCCCCCCCCCCACCCTCCCGAATTCGCATCCTCTGAGATGTCTCAAACTTTGCGTGACTTTAGGGAACATCTTAACCGTTCAAATAGTTTTGCACGAATCTCAAAATACAAATTATACTCCCCCCTGCGCTATCCCCGAATAGGCACCGAACACGTCGGTCACGCAAAAATTAAGATATCTCAGAGGATACCCTAGATTATGCATACATGCATCCAATAACAATAGATAGCTATGAATGTACATCAATCATAAGTTCAGAACTGGAATGTTACTTCGGTTGAACTAAGCATCATGGAAATACAATTAATTGGTTGCTACAGTACTTATCCATAAACCATAATCACATAAGAGATCTATTTATTTATTAATTTAGGGAAGTCAATATAAGGGGCTGAAAAAGGCTAAACAAACAAAAGTAACTAAAATTGAGAATATTTGCATGCAAAAGGCAATTAATTTGCAGATTCGGCCAGAGATCTACAAAAATTGGAAAAGGTGGTGCTTTAATTTTGGATCAAACGGAAATAATACGAGGACTATCAAATTAATCCAACTAACATAACGAAGCATCAGAAAAAAAAAAAAAAAAAAAACTTGAGCACCTAATTACTAAGTGATATCATATCGCCATGAGAAAAATAAAAAAAACCCCAACAAGAAACCGAGATCTAGGGTTAAAGATTAGTACCTTGGGATAGGATCAAAGAGGGAAGAGATGAGAAGTGGAGGCTCCTCCTTTGTTGCGGAAACAAGAAACCGAGATAAAACACTGAAATGCTGCTCTATATTTGGAATTTGTGTTACAAGACAGGGAATAATAAAGAAAGGGACTTTTACACATAGCACCATAAAATTACCATATTTAATATAGCTTGTGTTTGCGCACTCTTTTCTCAATTTTTCATAACATAGTACATTTTTTCGTTATTAACAAAACATTCAACATGTGACAACTATATAGGGGTGAAAACGGTATGGATAATATTCTATATGTATTCGAAAACTTAGATGTGGATATCCGTATGGATAAGAATACTTATATGATTTTACGTTTCAATTATCCGTATCCATATATAGTAGGTATATACCATGCATATATTTTAACATATATTATGAAAAATTTATGTTATTCACCATTATAATTAAATAAATATTATGAACTTTAATATTTTAAAATTATTTTAATAAATATCCGATCTGATCCGAACTCGTATCTGGCTGATATATCTGATATCTGCTCCGTATTTGTATCCGGAAAAAAAAATAGAGATATAGTTTTATCTCTATCGGCTTTGTTTTCACCCATAGACATCTGACAACTACATCACTATAAGGTATAAAGTGTAGAGTTTTTAAATAAAGTTTATTTTGTTATGAATATATTATAATATGTGGATGCCATTCATTTTGTAACTCCCAATATTAATCCTCATTCAATTATCCACTACCCCACTACTATTGGAATTCATATCCCACTACTATTGGAATTCATTTCTCCATTTATTATTTTGTATGGCTTTTGATTTACATTTTGTAGCCTATAAATAGAGGCTTTGTAATATTGTATTTGATAGAGATGTAATACATGAGAAATATATGAATAAAGAGATTGTCATCTTTTACTTTCTCTCTTCTTGTTTATGTTTGTTAATCTTTATTTTATAACACGTTATCAGCACGAGAGCTCTACTAGTTGAAGATTCGAGGTAACTTTGATATCTCTTATTTCAATTCCATTTAAATAAATAATTCTTATAATAAGTAATTGTTAAATGGAATCAGTTATCAATTTATGTATATTTATTTTAAGATGTGCAATATGGTTCATATTTTTTATGATGTACAATTTTTTTCAATAATTTAATCTTCCTGAAGAAGATTCTAAGAAAAATTTAAAATATTTCAAGAAATCTTCTTGAAGAAGATTCATATGATATAAAAAAAAAATTAATATGAGAAGATTTAAAGAAATCTTTCTGAAGAAGATTCTCATGATGTACAAAATTAATATAAGAAGATTTGAAGATATCTTCCTGAAGAAGATTTACATGATATACAAATTTTATATTGAGAGTATTTCAATAAATCTCCTTGAAGAAGATTTCAACAAGGTTTATATGATGTGTAATTTTTTTTTACAATGATTTAATCTTCTTGACGAAGATTTTAAGAAATATTATGATCTTTCTGAAGAAGATTAATTTCAAGAAATATTAAGAAGAATCTTCCTGAAGAAGATTTCAATAAAATTTTAAGACTATTTATGTGTTACATTTACATTATATTAATCAAATGGCCTGAAGCCATATGAATATAAATTATGTTGATGAAATGGCCTAAAGCCATATGAATATAAATTATGTTGATGAAATGGCCTGAAGCCATATGAATAATGTATATCAAAGTTCATGTTATATTATGTTAATGTCAAATGGCTCGAAGCCATATGTTAAACATAAAATTTATAATGTGAAATTTATTTTTCTTCATAACGTGCAATTTTAGATCTAACGAAATTTTCTTAAATATAGACATATTCAATATTAATTTTAGATCTGACTTGTATTTTTTTTCAATAGGATCATAAAATTTTGTATCATATATCGTGTTAATTTTATATTTTCAATTAAGCCGTAAAAAGGCCTCTTGTTATGACGTGATTGAGAAATTGAAGTTGTATTGTGAAATGAAATTGGCCCGAAGCCATAGTATTGACATTCACGGATATCTATTCAATTGGCCTGAAGCCATAGTACTAAATTATTAAAAAGAAAATATTATGTCATAGTATTCAATTTTAACATATTCATGTTAATTTTTTTTTCTCAAAAATTCAATCTTCCGGAAGAAGATTTTAAGAAAATTTATATAATTTGATCTTTCCGAAGAAGATTTCGGAAAATATTAAGAACATCTTAAGAAATTTTCTTGAAGAAAATTAAATAGTGCAAAAATTTATGTTTAATTATTAATCTTCCTGAAGAAGATTTCTAGAAATAGTTTGAGTAAATTTCTTCTCTTCTTATGGTTGAACAATATAATAGTTTCACTAGAAGTGAAAATAATATGATAATAATTTGTCCACAAATTCTTAGATGTGAATATGATAATGAAGAAAAGACATCTTTCCACCGGAAATGGAGAAATAATGAGAATTTTTTTTTTTGACATAATAGCAAATAAGAGAATTTATGTTATCATTGTGGTGATAAATGTTATTGGCCACGTACCTGTCGTACGCCGTAATATTTTATTGACTTACTCATAATAAGGAGACAAAATATCGAGAAAGTTTTTGTTTGTGAATGTGATTTTTATCTTTCAAATTGAAGTTATTCATTTAGATTTTATTGATTTTTTTTAAAAAAATTGCAATTGTTGAAGTCGTATTTATTTTAAGTTTTGTTAGTCTATTGGTTTTGATTGATACAGTCTTAGATTTAGTTTGAGGTCAAATTGTACAGTTAGAGTGTCGATAAAGATCAAATTTATTTAGCTAATCAGGTGAAATTATGCTTTATCGACCATTTGGCAAAACTAATATGATACCAAACCAGCCAAATAAAAAAAAAAAACTAGTCCTAACATAAACTCATATAAGTGCAACTGGTCTCCTGTCTTGGATTTGCTTGGTTATAAAAAAAAAAAAGTAGCCGTTGTACAAACCTGTACCGTACAATATTCATATTAATTGATACATTACCATAATATTGCAATTATGATTTCATGGTGGTATTTTTTTATTTCTTACTTTTTGTTAATTGCAATTGTTATTAATAAAAATAATATATTGAAAGCTCCGGAAAAGCTACATTGTTGTTATATGGAGGAATACAAATTTATATTGATGATGCATATATTTTTCTAAGTCTCAGAAGAATTTGTTAAGTTTTAAGGATATCCGCCGAAATGGGTATCATGTTGAGACAACTAATTAAAAATGCATATTAGAGAAATTGCCTATATTTCCTCCAGCTTTTACTACGCATATATTAGTACAATTGAAGTACATGTTATTGTAAACCAGAAGTTTACATATAAGAATATGTTTATAGTTTGGCATGACCGGTTGGACCATTTCGGATCAATAATGATGCGAAAAAAAATAATAATAGAGAATTCATAAGGACATCCATTAAAGAACCAGAAGATTATTCAAATCTAATGAATTGTCATGTGCAGCATGTTCTCAAGGAAAGTTGATTATTCAACCATCACCAGCGAAAATATGAAATAAATCTCTTACATTTTTAGAACGTATACATGGTGACATTTGTGGACCATTTAGATATTTTATGGTTATAATTGATGCATCAACTAGATGGTCACATGTATGTTTATTATCAATTCGCAACCTGGCGTTTGCAAGATTATTCGCTCAATTTATTTGATTAAGAGCATAATTTTATAATTATTCAATTAAGAATATACGTCTAGACAATGCTGGTGAATTTGTTTCTCATATAATGCATGTATATTAGAATTGATGTTGAACATCCTGTAGCTTATGTTCATACACAAAATGAGAACATGTTATTTTGCATGCAGCAAAACTAATTCGCATCAGGCCAACTATCTATAATAAAACCTCCCCTTTGATATTAGCTTTTGGTCACATATCTAATATTTCCCATATAATAATTTTTGAATGTGCGATATATGTTCTAATTGCTCCACCACAACGCACTAAAATGGGAACTCAAAGAAGGTTGGAAATTTATGTTGGATTTGAATCTCTATAAAGTATATAGAACTAATGACAAGATATTTATTGACGGCTATGTTTGCCGATTGTCATTTTGATGAGTCAATATTTCCAACCTTGGGGGGAGAAAAACAAAATCAGCTGGAAAAATATATTAGTATGAATTATTAGTGTCTCATTTTGATCCTCATGCTAAAAAATGTGAATTAAATATTCAAAAGATAATTCATTTGTAAATATTTACTAATCAATTGCCAGACACATTTATTGATTGAAAGAGAGTGACCAGATCACATGTACCAGCTGCTAATGCTCTAATTAAAGTCGATGTCCTTGTAGGACAGACTAATGAAATTATAGCACGCATGAAGCGTGGAAGACCAATCGGTTCCAAAGATAAAAATCCTCGAAAAAGAAAAGGAGCAAAGAATGAAAATTGTCAAGTCGAGGATAAAATAATTTCAGATAAAACTCCAGAAGAGAATCAAATTATAAGTAATGTTGGAGTTCCAGCAGAAACTCAAATATCTGAAATTCATGAAAATAAAGAGATCTCAATAAATTATATCATGAATGGAATAAGATGGAACCGAGATAAAATTGATATCAATGATATTTTTGCATATAATATAGCGCTAAATATAATAAATAGTGAGGATCATGACCCGCAGTCTATTAAAGAATGTCGACAAAGAAATGATTGGCCAAAATAGAAAGGTGCAATTGAAGCAGAGTTAAACTCTCTTGAAAAACGAAAAGTGTTTGGACCTGGAGTTCCAATACCTGAAGGTGTAAAATTATATGATATAAAGAGCGGCTTGTATCCCAAGATTTTTCGTAAACACCTAGAATTGATTATAAACAATTATACTCACATGTGGTGGATGCAACAACTTTTCGATATATAAATAGTCTGGCAATCCATGAAGGACATGATTTGTACCTAATGGATATTGTTATATCATATTTATATAGCTCTCTTGTGAATGATATTTATATGAAAATCTCTGAAGGATTTAAGATGCCTGAAACATGTAATTTAGGTTCTCGAGAACATTATTCAATTAAATTGAATACATTTTTATTTTGATTAAAGCAATATGGATATAAAAATGATATATTTTGTATTTTTGTGAAAATGTATGAAAATGATTTTGTTATGATTGCAATCTATGTTGAAAGATGAAACTCCTGAAGAGCTTCTAAAATAAATAATTTATTTAAAGAAAGAATTTGAGATGAAAGATTTTGGGAGAATAAATTTTTAGCCTTGAACATTTGAGAAGTAATATTTTTATACATCAAGAAAATTATATTACATGTGTATTGAAAGAAAAATTACTTGGTCCTGAAGAACCATATCTTAGTGCAATATGAGTACTTATATTTTTGTTGAACATACAATACCTGATATATATATTATTCTAGCAACACACGAAGCTGAGAATGTGTTTGGTTAAGATCTGTGATTCAACACATTTGTCAGACATATGGCTTGTCTTATGGAGAAATGACCCTGACGATCATATATGGAGATAATATTGCATGTATTACTCAAATAAAATCAGGATAATGTTATTAATGTTCAACAAATCCGTTCAAGTGAGAATCTGGCAGATTTATTCACTAAGGCGCTCCTTACGGCAATATTTGAAAAGTTAGTTCGTAATATTGGAGTTTGCCAACTTAAAGGTCTTGATTGATGCTGTAATGAGGGGGAGTTAATATGCACTATGTTTTCCTTAACCATGATTTTTTTCCACTGAATTTTCCGGGTAAGGTTGTAGTTGCGTATTTAGAAGAATATTGTACTCTTTTTTCTTCACTAGGTTTTTATCCCATAGGATTTTTCCTAGTAAGGTTTTAATGAGGCATATTCTTATGAAATGGACATCCAAGGGGGAGTGTTATGAATATATTATAATATGTGGATGCCATTCATTTTGTAACTCCCAATATTAATCCTCATTCAATTATCCACTACCACACTACTATTGGAATTCATATCCCACTACTATTGGAATTCATTTCTCCATTTATTATTTTGTATGGCTTTTGATTTACATTTTGTAGCCTATAAATAGAGGCTTTGTAATATAGTATTTGATAGAGATGTAATACATGAGAAATATATGAATAAAGAGATTGTCATCTTTTACTTTCTCTCTTCTTATTTATGTTTGTTAATTTTTATTTTATAACATATTTGATTTTATCTTGGATTTTCATCAAAATTGAATATTTTTGCTCGTTGAGATTTAATATTCTTTCTAGCAAATGAAATGGAGACACGAATCAATTTTTAAAAATAATAGCAATCCAACGAATTTTTTAAGTTGGAGGCTTGGAGCCGATATATTTTCATTATTGACACAAAAATTTTGGATAATATTTTAGAAAAGAGAGTAACAAAAATTCAACTTCTGTGCACATGTAGTTAACAAAAAAAAATTGCATTTTGGTCATGATATCCACAAAATATTGTTCTTACCTTTTAAGCAGATTATGTGTATCAGTATAGTTTTTATTCATATATTAATGTACAAATTTTGGAAATTCAATTAAATTTTAATATACATAATTAAAAACAATTAGAATCATAAGATCAGCAATAAGGAGTAAAATTAGCGGTGTTGTGCTGACCAAGAGGGACCACAATTTCAAAAGTATACCAGATTGGCTTCAAATAATGAATCTAAAGTGTTAAAACCCTTATACTTTACGAGTGATGCATGTACATGTAAAATATTGAAATTTTTGAATTCATTTAGTACAAAATAAAGCGGTAAATAATAATAAAAAATTAATCCACAAAATAACTTATAAAAAGTTTACCTTTAATTTTACTGCCTGACTTGGTACTAAATGAATTGAAACTTTCAAAATTTTATATGTAATATGCATCACTCACGAAGTAAATGGGTTTTAATAGTTTGGATTCATCGTTTGAAGCAATCCGATAGATTTATAAAAAAATCATGCTCACCAAATCCTCTTGTAGAACAAAAGTGCGATCCCCATACCAGTGAGTGAGAATAAAAATAAAGTATAAATCAGTGTAATTTTCACAATCAGAAGGACTACAGTGAAAAAAAGGTAACGATGATTATCTTTATTTTGCGTATCAGTTGCTTATTTTATTCCAAAAACATGAGATTAGTTAAATACACAGGACTTTAAAAGAAAAAAAAACAGAGAGAGTCAATTTTAGATAATGAACGAAGGAAGACTGCTGCTTTGAAAATTATGTCAACCACAGTTAATACTAAGTTAAATTGGATTAAATTAAAGGGAGTGCTATAGGGAGCTCAACATTTAAATTTTTTTAGAATTAAGAGAAAATTTTCAATCTAAATACTAAAGAAAGTTACTCTTACATAAGAAAAATGTATTATCTTCACAATTAATACACAAATCTTCACAATTAATTAACTTCACAATTATTAAATTTGTGGCACTGAATCTATTTTTTAGAGAGAAAAAATGTTGAATTAAGAAAATACATAGATAGTTTGCCTTCTAACTTTCTGCTCGAGAATTCGTG
Organism: Carex arenaria; assembly: GCA_964058825.1. Taxonomy (NCBI): domain Eukaryota; kingdom Viridiplantae; phylum Streptophyta; class Magnoliopsida; order Poales; family Cyperaceae; genus Carex; species Carex arenaria. The sequence goes on along the minus strand of CAXKVW010000019.1, from coordinate 512,014 downwards.
GGTAACAACTTGTTTTTAATCAGTCTCTCTCACTCGGAAAGTATGAGCATTTAAGCTTGGTGGTGTTGAAAATTTCAATGAATATGAGAATCACACAATTTGATTTCATTCTAAGTTCCTTTCTGATTGATATAGTGTGATTTATTTCTAATTTTTGGTGCACGCTAAACAACAATTTTGAATTAAAAAAAAATGGAAGGAGAAAGAGAATCATGGGGAGAAGGATTCTTGACAATGTTATCAGAACCGGACCGGACATCGACTCGGTAAAGCTCTGGTTTGACGGTTCAATGGTCGGACCGTTGAATCAACCGGTTTGATTGCTGGTTTTTTAAATACTTGAATATTTTTAGATATAATTATTATTTTAAATAATTATGTTTTATGTAATAAAAAAATTCCAATATATATATTAAACAATGTACTATAAAGTAAATTTATATATTACAAATACTATTTTTTATTGAAAAATATATTTATTGTAGCTCAAATGTAGAACTCATTCTTAGAATTAATAAAATAAAATATTATGAAATACTTTTCTTTCATCAAATAAATTATACATTTTTATACTTCATACTAAAATTGAATAACTACATAAAAATTCTTTATTTTTCTGTGATCAAAAGAATTTGTAATGATCCATATTAGAATTTTAAATTTTTATAAAAATAATATTGTAACAAATGTTGGATTATTTTCAAACAAATAATCATTTATAAAAGTATGTTGGAAAACATAAATAGCTACACGGAATCAATCACATAACACCCATTAGATTCTACCTTTTTCTCCTAAAAAGTTACTTTTTTCCTCAAAAGCCGTGCCTCTTTTTTTCAAAATTGGAGACAGATGTAAGAAACCAATGCAAAGTTGGTTTGGTTTGGTTTAGTAACCCGGTTTTTTTCATAAAACCGGCTGGTTTAACTAATTATGTCCGGTTCTATTGCATATCCGGTCTTAATACTGAACCAGACCGTAAACCTGTCCGGTTCTGATTTATTCCGGCCAGACCGGCCGGTCCGGTCCGGTTTTGATAACAGTGATTCTTGAGGATTTAGAATCATTTATTACTTATTTTATTAATTAAGATGAGAGAGAAAAATTAAGGGACAAAATAGAAAGAAATTTTCTCTTAACTCTCAAAATTTCAAATATTGCTCTCAGTATAGCACTCTCTTAAAATTAATTATTTGTACGGACACATATCAAATAAATTAATTATGTACGGAAACATATCAAATAAATTAATTATGCCGATATAATTAATTATTTTAACAAATAAATCCAATGTAACATAGAATTTATTATTTTTGCTGCAATTCATATTTTCGATCAAGTAATCTCTGATTCACAATTGTCAATCCTACATTCCTACCTATTGAGTTCATAAAATATAATAATTTACTATAAGTTCATAGCAAATTGGCGAGGCGCAAGAAGATTTTACATTTAAAAAAAAGTAACAGCAACTGAAAGAATCTGAATTTTTTTTTTTTTTAAAATCATCACTGAATTATCAAAATTTTCGAAACCAACTTGATTACAATTTTTATTAAAAAATCATCACTACCGGAGAGAATCCTTAGTATGAAAATTTGAAAATCAGATATATCATAATCGGTATTGAATTTGCACCCGATTTTGTTTTCTATGCTTCTATGAAACCGGGTTTCATCTCCGGTTTGAAGAGAAAGAAACTGAATTCCATCTCCGGTTTGTAAAGTTTGAATAATAAATAAAAATAACAAAACCAAATGGATCTAAAAAACACGTTTGACAGATTGGGAAAAAGCAAAAAAAAAAAAGGAAAAACCGGTAATCATGTTCGGTTTGATAAATTGGAAACCGGCTATCATCTTAGGTATGATTTTTAAATTGGAACAGGTTATTCACTATGTAACCATTGTGTACCATTGAGTATGATAATCGGTTTTCAAATTTTCATACCGAGAATGATGTTTTTAAAAAAAAATCAAGTTGATTTTGAAACTTTTTATGATTTGGTGATGGTTTAATTAAAAAAAAAAAAAAAAATCAAAGAATCTCTGCAGACATGCCCTACAAAGTATATAGAATTGCATAACTAGTCGAATGATCATTGACATCAGGTAGTGTAGAATATTATAATAACTCAGCATCAACGGTACCCTACGTCACATTTTTTATTTATTTATACTATTTTTAGTAGGTAATCAAATTCTGAGATCTTATAAAGAGGAGCTTGCAATCATTAAAATCTCAAAATCCGTAAGCAAATTGGCAACTTTAAATTGATTGGATAGTACTAGCAACATATTGTAATCTCTACAATTAAAAAAAAAAAAAAATTGGATTTTGTCCAAAGGGTTTTGGACAAAAACTCATAAAAAACCGGACCTTATCATTTGATCTTCTTTAAGATTCGTGCCAATATATATACATCTTAATAATTCTGAATGGCTCTGTAAATCTAAACCATCCGTATAAATTTTAACACAGATCGGACGATTTACAATTGATTTTGGATGAGGTTTTGTCCAAAACCCTTTGGACAAAAACTCCACCCTAAAAAAATCATTATATTCCCTTTCTCATCCTGAAGAATGAAGGCGAACAAAGAAATAACTGATGTGAATAACTAAACAAGGGATGCATAGATAATTTTTACCCTTTAAAAAATCTAACAAATCACTGGCAAAATTATGCATTTTGTAGGACAAGAAATACTTACTAAATTACGGTTTCCATTTATTCATTTGAATACAATATCAACCGCCAAAATTTGCCCAAATTTGTATTGATGGTAAACAGAAAAAAAAAAATGGAAAATGATTTGGGAGATCTTTAAAAATGAGAATAGGAAACGGACGCATAATTTTTGCCAAAGAGAGACATGATTTGGGAGATCTTTAAAAATGATTTGGTATTATTGGTCCGCACTATGGACTCAATTTTTTATTTTAAAAATTTTAATAGTCGATTCGAACTGTTCAACATGATCTTTATATGAATATGTACATGTAAATTAAATTTTACATTTTAAAACAAAATTACTACTTTTTAGATAAATAAAAAAATCATTATTTATGTATGGTCTAGAATTTTCAGATAAAATAATTTTTCTAAATTCAGAAGTAAACATTTGTCTTAATGTGGCTTCACCACTACGTGTGGGTATAGTATTTGATCCACTAAATTAAGGTGTTCAAATCTCCTAAAGTAACTCAATTTTTGGATTTTGAATCGGGACCGTCTAATTCGAATTCGTCGCTCAGAATCACCTCGAAATTCAAATTCGTCTCTTGGAATGTGTGCACTCCACTTCTGAATGAATTGTCACGAATTCAAATCGGGCATCCCAAAGATTTAAATAGCATTTATTACGTTATAGCGGAGCAGCTCAAAAAACAACGCTATTGCCATATAGCGCCGCTATACCACGCAATAGCATCAATAGCTCTATAGCTTTTATGGTCCGAAACCGCTATAGCGCACTATTTAGAACCTTGGAACGTCCTGATCTAAAATCCAAATATTAAGTTACTTCACTGGATCTGAATTTCTAAATTAAGGCAAGCTTTTTCCATCAACTGATGGTGGTTGGTAGCTTACTACTCCCTCTTTAATTAGTTATTGTGACTTGTATAATTGTTTGATCAAACAAAAAGCTAGGCCTTAATTAAGGACAATGCAACTTTTTGAGAAAGGAACAGTATAACAGCTTATGATCAGTTATCACTTCGTGCGCTCATTTTTAATTTTCAATGCTGATTTCATATACCTAACTTGCTTATTACATAATGTACCACTTGCATTGCCATAGAGAAAAAAAAAAACAAAAAAAAGGAAAACAGACAACTAAATAAATTTAGATTAGATTGTTGATAATTCTCTCAAGATTCTTCTGGTATAGATGGAGACATCGCAACCATAGATGCCAGAACCTAATTTATATCAATTGGGGGTAGGCCCGGTGCCCATCGGACTTACTTTGGTTCGATGGGTTCAATCACCATCCAATCTATTTTAAGATTCGTGTGGAATGCTTTAAATTTTGTGTGTATATGCTTTGATTTTCGTGCGCACAGATCTTAAGATGAATCGAACGGTCATGAAGTTCATTGAACCCAAAATAGGTCCGATGTCCATCGAACGTACACCGTTCTCAATTTATATATGAGAACGGAGTTACTATTTGCATGCCTACCAAAGGGCCCTTTTTTTCCTTTTCATTTTAAGTAGGGACGGAAATCAGAGCTAGACTTTTGAACAATAGAGTCAAATATGTATGGGATCAATTTTATAAAAAATTTCGAACTATGGGGGTCAAGTCTATACAAATTTTATGTTGAGATTGAGAATCAATTTTACCGTACCATTACATTTTACGCTAAATTATATAGAAAATTAAATATAACTATAATAGTTTTAAAATTAAATGGGGTCAATTGACCTCTCACTGGGTCTTCATAGATCCACCTCTGATTTTAACCATCATTAAGTTTTGTAAAAATCATGTAAAAGAAGCACCAAATTTTTTTATTTGTTTAACTTGATAAATTAAAAATTAGAAGATTCAAATACCTTTATTTTTTTGTACCTCCATCATGCTTCCATATTTTAAACATTAACTTTAACTTCTAGACGGTATTAAAATAAAATCGTTAGATTTGATCTATACCATTTCTCTATGCACATATAAAAGATTACGGTATTTTGACTTTGTTTGATCAGTATCAAGAAATTGCAAAAATACATAGATATGGATAGATTCTGAATGCTAAATTTTCAACTAATTAATTCATATAAAAACAAAACCAAAAATTGATTAATTTATTTGTGCATGTAGAAAAAATAATATAGAATACATTTAACGGTTTTATTTTGACATATAAATTTTTTTTTGTTATTATAAAATTAAAAAGTAGAACATGATAACCCTCCTCATTAAAAAATATTTATAACAAGAAAATAAAGTCTTATATATTTTATTGTGTTTATTTATTTGTTTCTTTTATAATTTTATAACAGGATAACATGCTATTTTTATAATTTTTGAGGTGTCTGAAAGATTATTCTTTTAAAAACTTTTAGATAAATTTGGTATGATGTTTAGAGAACAGAGAGGACCATGTGTTGGTGAAGAGCAAGGTAAAGTCTCAGCTACCTCATATTGTTGACCAACGCATGAAAGGGGACTGTTTTTAATTTATTTGAAAACAATTTCAATTCTGAATTAATAATTGTATATCACTCTTGAATCGGACTCTGCTGCTTTTCTGTGCAGAAAAGCAGGGTCCTGCTTTTCCGATCTCAACCATTCAAATTCGTTGAAATTTGTGCATGGAAAAGTTTTTTATCGAGATACGTGAATTGAAAATTTTGAATGGTTGAGATCGGAAAGCAGGATCCTGCTTTTCTTTCCAAAAAGCAGCAGAGTCGGATCCATCACTCTTGCAGTCTTGCTTCTTCCATAATTTTTAATTATTTTTCATTTTATGCACAAATGTTTTTAGTTACCATTTTTGAAAAAATAATATACGGATTTGACGTGAAAACGTGACATACGCAGATATTATCTGTGCCACCCATTGGTAACTTAAAAAGATCATTTTTATGCATGCATGAAATAAAAATATTATCTGTTGAAATAAAAAACCCTACCTGATGATATTGACAGTAAATTTAAAGACTATTTTTGAATATTATTAAATAAATTCTTCTTGGTATTAAAATCTTTCTAATCTGATAATTTCAATTTAAATCAATTCTATTGATTGAATCGAAGGTAGTATATATATTTTTTGTTTCAGAGCTTAAGGGTTTTCACAAGTATATACAGTTAACTATACATTTTCGACACTGAAGTAATTAGGGCTGACACCACTCCACATCGGTTAAAGTACTGGTACATGAATATTCTGTACCAGTATGTATGGTATGTGGTGCTAACATATCAATGATCGTACTGGTACATATGTATGGTTTTCTGAGTGCTGACCATTAGGTTATGATTGTAATGGGCTTAACCACCTATACCTGAAATTTGAAATATTGAGGTTTTAAAGGGGCTTAAAATGGTCCAAATGTTCAGGCCGACGAACCCTGGTATTAACGGGCTTAAAAAGGCCCAGAGAAATCCAATTTTAAGTTTTGACAATGAGAAGTTGAAAACTATCACTCGCCTTTGAGCCCTGCAAAGATTTAAAAAAAAAAAAACTCTATCCATCGATAGAGTGGAAAAACGTACCAAGACTTTAGTTTCGTGCCATGACTTAGTGACTAAAATGTTAAGAGGTGGTCACGGTATGCAAATGATCATGCCACGTGAGTCACGCCGTGTCTAAACGTGTCGTGACTAGGAGTGACCAAAAAGCTCATAGCTCGTAGCTCACTCGTGACTCGCATCTGGCTCGCTCGCTACTAGCTTGGTCTAGAATTAACGAGTTTGAGCTGGGGCCTAGCTTGCTCGCCAGCTCGGCTAGGCATCAATGTGTGAATTTGTGTGTATTTTATACTATCAAGATCGGTTCAACTCGTTCTAGCTCGGTCCAAAAAGATTTGTAAAATTTATTTTCTTATTAAAACAAGGTCTAGCCAAACCTAGTGAGCTAGCTTGTTAGCTCGCGAGCTAGCTCGGGCTAACTCGTCACGAGTTTGAGCTGAAATTATAGCCTGGAAGTCCTAGATCCAGCTCGTTTGGTCCAGGCTCGGTACAGAATTAACGAGCTGAGCTAAGGCCCAGCTCAGCCCAAGCCAGCTCATTTACAGCCCTAGTCGTGACTAAACGTGACTCGTGTGACCATTTAATCATAATTTATATTAGTTTATTAAAGATTCACCAATTAGTCAAGATATAACGGTCCTAATTACACATGACTCGCGTAACCACATGTCGTGCCATGACTAGATCTTTCACGTGACGTGTCATGCCGTGTTAAATTATCAAAAGATGATCACGGTACGCAAATTATTACCATATGATACACGCGAGTCACGACACGTAACCGACACACGTACCATGCCGTTCCGTGTCGAAACTGTGTCGTTTTGCCGGAACCGGCTCCGCTGTGCTATTTTCTCTACTCTATTCGATGGTTTTTTTTTTTGAGTTAAATTGCTGATATGTCCGTTCAAACTTCTAAAATTTTAATATGAAAACAAATAATTTTATTTAGAACTAAAATTTTATTCATATAATTGTTTTCCTTTTTTGAGTTAAATTGTTTCATTTAGCTTTCTTAGCTGTTTAATTCTGCCGAACACCGGATCTTAGCGTGGATTAAGATCATCTAGTCCTTTCGACTCATTTTGCCCGGATCTTAATCCTCTACTCTTTCATTTAGCTTTCTTAACTTTCACCCACGAATTAAGACAACCGAACATCAGATTCTTAGCGCTCGTTAAGCTCAAATCCTCCACTTTTAAACTCGTGTTGCCAAATGGCCCCTTAGGATTGGAGAATAGGAGAAGTCTACTCTAAAAAATAGTAATTAAAAAAGGGAGTCTTCACTTCACGGATCAATCCCTTTTACAAAGAAGGCGTTCATATTTAATTTTAAGGAGCACAGATGTGAGAGGAATATAATAATTTTACCTAGACAAATACTAAATAATAAAATTAATTATAGAAAAAATAGAGGGGTAGATTTTATTTCCAATTTTTTTTATTAATAACTCAATTTTTTTTAATAAAAATAACCAGACTCCTAATTAATTTTTAAAAACTAACCAAATCGCTCCAGTGAGGAGCGATCCATCCTTCACCCCAAACCACCTCCCTGTGGAGCGGTTCACTATGACTACAGAACTGCCCCCCAGAGGGGGGTCCACTACATTTTTTTTTTATAAAATCCGGATCTCTCTCTCTACCCGCCCCTCTACCCTAACCCGCTGCCCCACCCCACTGCTGCCCTCGTTAATTGCCCCCGCCGCCTTCGTTAACTGCCCCCGCCACTCAATTCGGCCACCGCAACCCCCTCTCTCTCAGTGTTAATATGTATTGTATTCATTATATATAGATCTTAAATGCATGGTAATATGTATTGTATTATGATCAATTAATGAAATATTTCTTTTTCAAATTTCATCTCAAATATAATTTTAATAGCACCTCAATGAAAAAAAAAAAGGCTTTCTTGAAAAAAAATTAATGACAAAGAGGATTGGAGATAATCAACAAAATCAGACCATTTTCTGCTTTTTTTTTGGTTTGGTTGGGAACCTTGTTAAAAATCATTTACAGAATAAAATTATCGTTTGAATTTTTTGAACATGTGATTCGTATACGTGACACTTCAATATAAGACGGGCTGCTACAAAATTGCTCATATAGCCATTGGCAAGTTTTTTTTTTTTTTTTTTATTTCATCTCTTCAATTTAATTGGATAACCTATGAAGTATTGAAGTATATAAAACGTGATAACGGATCGATGTGATGTCTCTTAATTATATTTATTGGATTGAATAACCTGAGGGGTAGAAGCTATGTTGCATGGATACAGGTACGGGTATCGTATCGGATACGATACGGATACGGTGATACGGTAATTTTAAAAAATTTAGGATACGATATGTTTATTATATATATTATTTTTAATTATTTTATATATTATATTTAGATAATTATAACTTAAATCAAATTTGAGTAAATAATTAAAAACTTAACTTAAGAACATATTAAATATAATAGTTACAACTATATAACACATGTGAAACTTTGGTAGGGTGGTAGCATATTTTGACGCTAAGCTTGGAGATACCACTTCGAATACTTCAAAAGCCAAAGAAAAAAATTTCATCCTTGGTGCACAGGTAAATCTTTTTTAAAAGTAACATAGGCAATTTATTAAAGTATCCGAGTAACATAGGGTATCCCAGTAACAAAGGGTAGAAGCAAAGAATTAGAATATCTTTCTTAAAAGTAAAAAAAAGTACTAATTAAAAGCCAATTCACTCTGTTATCAAGAAAAGAATCCAATTCACCCTTTTTGATTTTCTATGGCAACTTCTCTCAAAGTTAATGTTACATATCTCATTGAATGGGTATGGTTTCCTTGGTTTTTTCATACTGATACAAAGTGCAAGCAGTCCAGCAATATTTTGAACACAAAATTATATATAAATTAACTTATCATTCATGAAAATATTTTTTATTTTACATTATATATTAGATTTAAATTTTTAAAAAAGAATTCTAAAATATTAATATTGTACAATACAACATTATAATAACTAGAATAACAACCTGCATTTCCCACGGAGTTTTTTTTTATCTCCTGAATATATTGTTACCATTATCACAATATTCTTTTATAGAAATATATATAGCTACCATTTACAGTTTAAATAGGAAATAATCCTCAAATTGAGAAGAAATAAACTGAAAAAAATGTGCGATTGATCCAAATTAAATCCCAACTGGGCAAATTATCAGATTTTATTGTGATATTCTGACATGATTACCAAACACGAAGGAAAAAACTCCACCAAAAATATGCAATTAACCCTAATTAAATTGTCAAATTTGCATCTATATATAACATCGATTTTTTTATTATGTTGATCTCATTCTAAATAATTTCAAAATGGAATATTTTTTTCGCATATTATTTACTTGTGACATTAAACAAGATCAGCTGTTCCTTTTTGTTATTTATAATTGTAAAACTATCACATAATAAAATAAAATTCTAAGTGAATGTCTTATCAATTTAATTATATCTAAAAAAAATATTCTAAGTGGATATTATGCCACAAGTTCGCTACATGCAATATGTGTCAACACATGTTACGGATGATCACAATTCTTGTTAAAATTAAAGAATTTGCAGTACTACGATTCACGTAACAAACAAAAGATGAAAATGTAAAGAAAGAATCCCAAACTTTGTATCTTTCCACTCCATTTCTCTTTCATAAACCCAATCAATTAATTCCCATCTTTCTTCTGGCCTAAACTCTTCTCTGAGATTAAAAAAAAAACCCTTAAAATTAATTAACTCCTACCACCAAGTACAATTCCAATTCAGCAATGGCAGACCTGCTGCTGTCAGCTCTGGTTCCAATCGTGGTGCAAAAATCATCAGACGTACTGGTGAAGAGGATCAGCGAGATGTGGGGCATTGCAGAGCAGCGCAAGAAGCTCGAAGACATGCTGCTCAACGTCCAGGACGTGCTTACGGATGCTTAGGAGCAAGGGGATACTAAACTATCTGTGAAATCCTGGCTGGCCAAGATGAAATCAGCTGCCTATGATGCTGACGACGTTCTTGATGAGTTCCGTTATGAGGAGCTACGCCGGGATGCCGTGAGACGCGGCCACAAGGTCGGGAATGTAAGTGGCTTCTTCTCCCTTGAAAATCCAATTCTGTTTCGGTTCAAGATGAGTAGAAAGTTGAAGGAGGTCGTAGGAAGGATTGATGAGCTGGTCACTGAGATGGAGAGGTTCAAATTTGTTCATCGTCAGCAAGGGCGAGTTGTTGAGCGTGACATAACCCATTCTTATGTAATTGAGTCAGAGGTGGTAGGAAGGAGGGACGATAAGGAAAAATTAGTGAAATTGTTGACTGAGGTGCATTCAACTGAGAATCTGACGGTCTTGCCAGTAGTCGGCATGGGTGGACTCGGCAAAACCACCCTTGCCCAGATGGTCTACAATGACCCTAGTATAAAAGAGCACTTCAAATTACTCATTTGGGTTTGTGTATCTGAGCAATTTGATGTTGCACTTCTCGCAAAATTGATCATTGATACCATAATTCAAAGGGACTGCAAAGTTCCTTGTAACAACATGGAGCTGCTCCAGACTCGTTTACGTCAGGAGATAGGCGAAAAGCGATATCTTCTAGTAATGGATGATGTTTGGAATGATATCCCACGTAAATGGGAACAACTGAGAACTCTTTTGAAATGTGGTGAATTAGGGAGCACCATACTAGTTACCACCAGGGATGTTAGAGTAGCATCTATAATGGGCACAGTGCCGAATTATATTTTGGGATACTTAGATGAGGAGGATTCGTGGAACCTGTTTCAAAAAATGGCATTTAGCAAGGGGGTAAAGGAAGAGCTAGTTGGGATTGGCAAGAAGTTGGTTAAGAATTGTGGGGGACTACCGTTAGCCATTAAAACACTCGGTAGTTTAATGAGTTCTAAGGATAAGGTTGGTCAGTGGTTAGCAATAGAACAAAGCACAATATGGGAAAATAAGGATGTTAATGATAATTATGGTGTTTTGCCAGTATTGAGGCTAAGCTATGACCACCTGCCTTCATACATAAAACAATGTTTTGCATTTTGTGCGGTGTTTCCAAAGGATTATATTATGGACAAAGAGAAGTTGGTGCAGTATTGGATGGCCCATGGATTTATTCCATCCGACGGTCCGGGTGATCTTGAAATGAGGGGTAATGATATTTTCAACGAGTTGGTTGGGAGGTCCTTCTTCCAAGATGTTGAGCAAGTTAGAAGTGACCCAATCGGAAGTGGATATCTCTCTCAAACCACGTGCCAAATGCACGACCTTATGCACGATCTTGCACAATCTGTGATGGGAGACGAATGTCGCTCTTTGCTGGAACCATTAAAAATTAATAATAATTTACAATGCAATACGAGACATATCTCGCTGAGAAAATTTCCAAAGGATATTAATGATGTCATTCAATGCTATCCTGCTGCCCGTACTATTATTCATAATAATGACAGCCCATTTGTGGAGAAAATTGGATTTGTAAAATCAAACTTCTTACGAGTGTTGGAATTGCCAAGATGCAGTTCTCTTGAAGGCACTATGATTACCCCTGGAAAGATGAAGCACCTGAGATATCTTCATCTTGATGGCCTGGATACGACAACAATACCAGAGGCCATTACTAGCCTTTATCTTTTGCAAACTCTTAGGCTCTTTAATTGTAATCGTCTTTCAGAACTACCTGAAGGAATGAGATATATGATAAGCCTTCGGCATCTCCACATTGAAGAATGTGATCAATTGAAAAGCACACCACCAGGCCTCAGAGAACTAAAATATTTACAAACACTAACATATTACATAGTAGGCACCGGTGTTGGGAATAAAATTGGAGAGCTCAAGACCTTAAATCTAGGCGGCCAGCTAGAGGTGTACAATCTAGGAGAAGTTGGGAATGCTAGAGAAGCAAGAGAAGTAAATATGGAATCTAAGCAAAATTTGGATCATTTGGTGCTAAGTTGGGGAATGCCGGACTATTCAGAGGGTGTCAGATATATTGGTTCGGAGGCAGTGGTTATTGATCGTGAGGTGTTAGATGCTCTTAAACCTTGTACTAAGTTAAAGGTTTTGAAAATTAGAAAATACAGAGGTGACAAATTTCCTGTCTGGATGAATGAGTATCAGATGCTTGAAAACCTAGTTGAGCTACTTATAATTGAATGTAGAAGGTGCATCAATTTACCACCATTACATAGGCTACCTCTTCTCCAAATGTTAAAAATAGATTCTATGGATAATGTGAGGCATCTCTGTTCTGGTGTATTGATGAATGTTGAAGGTGGTGACGATGCACCCAAAACTTTTCCATCATTGAAATGCTTAATTTTATATGATATGCCAAATTTGGATTGCTGGTGTGAAGGCGATGTTGGACAAAAGACATCACTGATTTTTCCAGTGTTAACTGAACTGTGGATCAGCAACTGTCCCAAACTGAACGCCATACCTGACACACCTTTACTGGACAAAATGACAATTAGAGGAAACAATACCCTATCAATTGGAATAGCAAATGTCCGAAGCCTCTCCCTTGAAAGCATAGGTGAAAGGGGAAATATTGTAGAAGAAACTCTCTCTTTTAAACCTTGGGAATCTCTATCCCTTAACCCTTGGGTGTCTCTCGAGAAGTTAACTATCGAAGGATTCAACCACATCATACCACCAAACGATGAAAGAGAATGTGGGAAGCTGAGTTTTGATGTTAATGCTACAGCTCTTCGAGAGCTAAAGATTGATTCAAGTAACTTTTGGTTCTCGTCTATTCCATCAAACTCACCCTTGTGGTTGTGGAAGTGCTTCACATTTCTTGAATTTCTTTCCATCAATAACTGTGACAGTCTTACCTCTTGGCCAGAGGAAGAGCTCAGTAATTTAAATTGGTTACGAAGAATGGTAGTTCATTCTTGCGAAAACTTTCTCCAATCAAGATCAAAGCCTCCACAAAATATGTCATCTAGGGAAATGGTACTACCCAAACTTAAATCTCTAGAAATCGGGAATTGTTTAAATATGGTTGAAGTTCCCAAACTCCCAATATCTCTTGAGGAATTGGAAATTAGAGGTTCAACAAAGCTGGAAAGCTTACCGGAATGGTTCGGAGGCTTGGTGGCCCTCAAACAGTTGAAAATTCATTCATGTGAAAGTTTGAATTCATTTCCATCAAGTATTGGAGGCCTCACTGCTCTTCAATTGCTCGGTATTGGTGGGTCCAGAAAGCTGGAAAGCTTACCAGAACAGTTAGGTAGCTTGGTGGCTCTCAAAACGCTATACATTTATTCATGTGATTGTTTGAACTCCCTTCCATCAAGCATTGGAGGCCTCACTGCTCTTAAAGATCTCACCATTGGGAATTGCATGAACCTTGCATCCCTGCCAGAAGGGTTTGAAGCACTCAAGGATCTTACAATTTGTTATTGCCCCAAAATAAAGATCCTGCCAGAAGGTCTATTACAGCAATTAAGAAGCCTTGATTATTTACGGATCCGTGGTTGTCCCCTCTTACAGAAGGAATTCCGAAAGCACGGAAAGTATTGGCACATAATCTCTGAAATCCCGGATACAGACATTGAAGAAGAAGGTCGGTCCAGTAAAATTGGTGATCTAACTGGTTGATTTCGTTATGCAAAATTTCTTGTTTGTCAGTGCAATCCTAAAGATATCCTCATTTGAAAGGTACATTATCTCCTTACTATATAATTTCAAATTTTCTCATTTCATGTTATTTCTACAATACTTATAACTGAGAGCTATTATCAGAAACATGCATACCATGCATGGTTTACATCACAATAATAAAAATTAATCTTGTCTTTTGTTCATTGAGTATTTTGTCAAATATTTTATGGCTATCCACCCGTAGAAAGAATGTAGTCATCATAAATCTTGAAAACGAAATGAGGATGAAACTAAACCCAACTGATTGAAAATGCACATATTCAAAGTCAAAGCGTATAGTAGCATCACGATTCTTTTGTGCATTATATATAAGTGAATCAATTGCATATTAATTAATGACATAATGTGATTTTTCCAGCTGTGGAGTGAACATTTAATGAAGTCAAATTCATCTTTGAAGAAGCTTGATGGAAATCTATTTTTAGTTGTTGAAGATGTACTATGTGGTATTGTTAAAAATAAATAGGATTAGGGACTCATATTAGCCTCAGAGGACCCGTTGTGGGTTTAGTTCATCATAGGCTAATTTAGGAAATAAAGAGAGCAACTAAGTATAAAGTTACTCAACCTTTTTTTTCTTTTATAGAAAGTAACCGTTTATTTTTCCAACAGCTCTTTTTTATCTCTTGGCTATATAATGCCCACTGTACAAACTACTCAATATATGCAATATAATTTTTTCTGTTCAAACTCCTCTGTTTCATAAAATCAACAGGTATGTTGAGCTATGTGCCTGTTACAGCTATCTTTAGGTATGGTTATATTATTATTTTTTTTTCTTTTTTTTTTAACTTAAGTGATCTCTTAATTTGGCGGTACTGTAACATCCCGAAAAATTAAAAAATTGTTATTTATATTTAAATAGGTTCTATATATAATGTTCAAAATGCTGTTGGCATCATTGTTGAAAAACAAAAGAGTAAATAAAAAATGAAAAGACGCCTTTAGACGGTTATCTTAAAACTGAAACCCCTCTGTAAATATATCTCTGATTGAATCGCACCCCTTTATTTCATTACATTACTGCTGCTTAATCTTTATGTGTAACAACTCGAAGAAGTTGATTAGGCAAATAATAATATGATAATGTTTAAAGGGAGAATTTCATGTGTACTCCTAAAAAACTTCAAAATAATGTATTCCCCCCTCTAAAGTTTGAAATTACGTATCCCCCCTCTAAATTTCAAAAACTCACGAATGTAACCATTTTATTGTCTTTTATATTAAAACTCATTCTAAATTTACACTACAGCAGAATCAAGCATCAGCTACCGGAATTCCGGTAGCTGATAATAAAAGCGCCGGTAGCTGCTAGTACTTCCGGTCTCTGATGCTCCATTCCGGTCGCTGATAGACCGGTAGCTGATACTATCGTAGCTGATGCTTTCCCGATGACGTCACCGGTCGCTGAATGACGTCACCCGGTCACTGATAATGTTTCTGCGACCATTTTTTTTTGGTCGCTGATTTTTTGCTGACGTCAGAAAAACAGGTATCTGCGACCACAAAAACGGTAACTGATACTAAAAAACCGGTCGCTGAAAGTCTTCTGCCAGGTTTATAGAATTTTTATTATGATTTAAATTTGCACCATTCAATAATTGATACGACACATACCAACATAGAACATAATACACATACAAGACATCGATACATGCATACACAGAATACAACATAAGATAAATACATACACATAATACAAGACATCGATACGTACAAAACAGATATAAACATAAATATCAGAAAGTCCTAAGCAGTACCGTCACCGCCGCCATCCGACCACTGCCCCTCGT
Source organism: Carex arenaria (assembly GCA_964058825.1). Lineage (NCBI taxonomy): Eukaryota > Viridiplantae > Streptophyta > Magnoliopsida > Poales > Cyperaceae > Carex > Carex arenaria. Next base: position 496,308 of record CAXKVW010000019.1, on the reverse strand, counting down.
CATCATCGACGTCGTCATCCTCGTCATCCTGACGCGCGGGCGGCGAGGCCTGGTGCGAGTCCGAACCTCCCTGTGAAGTTGTAAACAGAGTATTTTTCATATGATTTTTAGTATAATTTAATAATCAACCAACCTAATACAAGAGGATTCATTCATTCCCACCATCTCACAATTTCCCAAATTGCTCAATTTTCTTACTTGAATTCTCCCATTAATTACTCAATTATCTGATTTAATATAGAATTGAATTCCTAATAAACTTTTCAATTAATTGAATTCCTAATTCCAATTATAGTACAACATCTCTCTGTTTCTCTCTTAACAACATGTCTTAACAACATGTTACATAATTACCTAGATGTGATCAATCAATTAGAGAAGTGATAAACTACATGTTACATAATTACCTATAACATGAACAAGCATTAAATGCTCAATTTATGTTACTGCTTGGTAAAGAGATAGAAATCGATGTGTTAGCTAAGTTCAATGGTATAGCTATCTTCTGGTAAAAACTTAGGTTTTTGCCACCAACTTTATTTTCCTAAGCACAAATTGAACTGGACTCAAGCATAATTAAATGGAATTAGGTTGGAATGAAGGTTGGCCATGGTTTCTTATATTCAATCAACTCTTATATTCAATCAACTCAAACAAGGTTGGCCATGGTTTCCATTTCAGTACCCAAAATTAAAGAAAATGCTCACCTAAAAAAAACAGCACCGATCTGTTGCTCCCGAGCTGTTGTTGCTCTCATCGAATAATTCTATCCTAAAAAACAGAAATACTAATTAAATATCTAAACTTCGAAATAACAAATTAAACCTAAACAAAACAGAAAAAAAAAATGAAGGAAAAACAGGAAAAACAGGAAAAAATTACAAAAAAAACAAACTAAACTAAACAAACTAACTAAAAATGGAGGAAAATGGAGCAAATTTCGAAAAACAATCAGTAACAGAAAATAAAAAGAAGAAAATTAAAAACAGAAAAAATAAAAACAGAAAAAACGAAAATAAAAACGAAAAAATAAAAAGAAAAAAACAGTAATAATACAAAAAACAGAAAAAAAAAACAATACAAAAAACAGTAATAAAACAGAAAAAAAACGGAGTAAAAACAGAAAATAAAAAAGTAAAAAATAAAAAGAAAAAAACAGAAATAATACAAAAAACGAAAGAATAAAAACTATAACTAAACTATAACTAAAACTATAACTAAACTTATAACTAAAAGTTCAAAGAAATACCAAAAAAAAACTACAAATTAAAAACTAAAAAAAATAAAAATAAAAACGAAAGAGAGAGAGACCAACGACGAACAAGGGAGACGGCCTAGCTGTCGTTGAGTTTGGTTCTGCTACGAGCGCGACAGGGAGACGGCCGTCTTTCGATCTGCTGCGCGAGTCAAGGGAATCGTCGTTCGATCTACTGCTGCGCGAATTAGGGCCACGACGAACAAGGGAGACAGGGTTGGGCGGAGAACGGCGAAATTTTGGGTCTCTGGCGATTTTTGGGGCGAATTGAGGGTTTTGGGGCGATTTGGGGCGAACTGAAAGTTCTGGCGGGCGAACGAGGGTTTTGGGCGAAAATTTTGGCGGAAAAATTTTGACGCATAATAAAAAAAAAAAAAAAAAAAACTTTCAGCTACCGGTGAAGGCGCCGGTAGCTGATATGGTCGCCGCAAATTTTGGTTTTTCTTTTTTTTTTTGGAAAAAATCAACTATCTGCGACCGGCGTCAGCACCGGTAGCTGATACCGGTCGCAGTAAAACTATTCTGTTGTAGTGTTATAAAATATCCATTGGACTCAAATTTGAATATGAAAGGTTCCTCTACCGTCTAAACTGCATTTAGATTTGTGCACGTAAAGTCAGCACGAATCTTGATGCAAAAAGCATACATAGATCTTAATGCGATACGCGCTGATAGATTGCGTTAAGATCTGTGCATGTTAGATCATCATGAATATTAAAATAATGTGCACAAATCTTAATGCGATGTGCACGGATTTGATAGCTTTATATGCTTTAATAAAGGGTAAAATGGGTATTTTAAAAATGTAGAATGAGTCTTAATAGAAATAACAATAAAATGGATAAATTTGAGATTAAATTTTAGAGGGAGAAATACATAATTTCAAACTTTAGAGGGGAAAATATGTAATTTTGAAGTTTTTGAGGGGTATATGTGAAATTCCCCCATGTTAAAAAAAGATAGATCAATCAATATGTTTCAATGTTTCTACACTTGAAGGAAAAGAAATTGAAACAAATTCTGACTTCAGTTTGTTTCGTTTTGTGGAGGGAGAAATGTAGAAGAAAGAATTTTTACAAGAGATAGCAAACTGCATAGGCTATTAGCTATGGAGATAGCATAAGAGGTGACTAGCTGATTTGAAATAACTTAGGACGAGATGTAAAATATTGTAATTTTTCAGCTTTCTTTTTCAGTTTTCTTTTCCTTATTTTCAGTTTATCTAGCTATTTTTTCAATTTTCTTTTCCTTTTTTTCAGTGTCTTTTTTAGCTTTGTTTTTTCAGTTTATCTAGCTGTTTCAGAGTTCTTAATAGCTAGCAGTTTGAGAAAAAAATTATTTGAAGAGAGCTCTTAATCTGTTTTGTCACCTCTTAACATAAAAGAAATAAGAGGAGTTAAATTAAATTAGTTATATATTTGACAATTCAAAAGTTATATTATTTTTCAGCCATGAAATGTGAATTTTGAAGATAACAAGTGAATTAAAGGCTCTATTTTCTTTATCTTAAAAACATTTCTGGTGGAATTACACAATGCACTGATCTCGGAGTTAATTTAATTTCTTGAAATTCTCCTTTTGAATTATTATAACATGTCCAACAGATTCTAAACACATTGCACCAGAAATTAAACTTCAAAGATTAAATTTGGATTACATTATCACTCTTAGATTTTGAGATGCTTGATGAAATTGATTTGGAGGAATAATATTATTTTATTTTATTATTCTGAAGAACTAAAAATACTCCGAAAATCATCTAAGGTGAAATATATTGCTCAAATCATAATAACTCCCAAAAAAAAATTATTTGTTTAACTTGATAAATTAAAAACGAGAAGGGTTCAAATACCTTCATTTTTTGTGCCTACATCATGCTTTCATATTTTAAACATTAACTTTAACTTCTAGACGGCATAAAAATAAAATCGTTAGATTTGACCTATATTTTTCTCTATGCACATACAAAAAATTACAGTATTTTGACTTTGTTTGATTAGTATCAAGAGATTACAAAAATACATAGATATGGATAAATTCCGGATGTTGAATTTTCAACTAATTAATTCATATAAAAACAAAACCAAAAAGTGAGTAATTTATTTCTACATGTAGAGAAAGTAATATAGAACACATCTAACGGTTTTATTTTGACATATAAAATTAAAATTTTTGTTATTATAAAATTAAAAAGTAGAGGCATGACAACCACCCTCATTAAAAAAAAATTATAACAAAAAATAAAGTCTTATATTTTTTTATTGTGTTTATTTATTTGTTTCTTTTATAAGTTTTGAGGTGTATGAAAGATTATTTTTTTAAAAATCTTTTAGATAAATTTGGTATGATGTTTAGAGAACAGAGAGGCCCATGTATTGATGAAAAGCAATGTAAAGTCTCAGCTACCTCATATTGTTGACCAACCCTTGAAAGGGGGCTGTTCTTAATTTATTTTAAAACAATTTTAATTCTGAATTAATAATTGTATATCACTCTTGCAGTCTTGCTTCTTCTATAATTTTTAATTATTTTCATTTTATGCACAAATGTTTTTAGTTACCATTTTTGAAAAAATATATATATATGGAGTTGACGTGAAATTGGTAAAAAAAAATTCAATTTTACTCGGTACGCAGATATTATCTGTGTGCCACCCAATGGTAACTTAAAAAAATCGTTTTTATGCATGCACGAAATAAAAACAAATTTCAATGAATTTCTAACAAATAAAGATCATTATTTGCAAATAATCATGTCTAACACAGTTAGCTCAGATAATGTCTTTCGTATGAGAGGTCATATATTCGAAATATAACATCAATTCAAATTTTTGATGAAAGAGCCCAAGCCCCTTTATTTTTACTAAAAAGAAAATAATGCTTCACTTTGAGATTTTCTATACCATTTCTATACTAAATGAACCCAATTATATATCTTGTATATTTCACAGTTTGTTGGTGTTGGAAATATGTTTAGACAGCTTGCAATATAAACTTAAATTGATCTGTTCTGTAATTCATGCATGCCAGATGTTTCTTTTTGTAATAAATTTCTCCATTGAATTCTTTTGGCTTTGATTGAAATCGGAAATGAAATTCACGGGAAGAAGCTGATTGGAAACGGAGAAGTGACGGGAATTGATTTCAGTTGGACAAGATTTCAACGGGATGAAATCTCGTGGCCAAATCCTGGCCAAATTGATGATATTTGATGAGAATTGTACGAATAAAGCACTGAGATGGTGAAGCCTCTTCCGTCTTTTGTCGTTGCTAACAACGGTAAAACAAGGCTAGATCGTGAGTAAAATCGCCGAGAGGCAACCTCTTCCAAGTCCGAGCACCCTTTTATTTTATACATATTTCTTTATTTTTTTATTGATAGTAAATTTAAGTAAATTTAAAGACTATTTTTGAATATTATTAAATAATTTTTTCTTGGTATTAAAATCTTTCTAATCTGATAATTTCAATTTAAAACAATTATATTGATTGAATCAAAGGTAGTGTATATATTTTTTGTTTCAGAGCCTAAGGGTTTTGACAATTTTGTACCAGTATGTACTGGTACATATGTATGGTTTTCAGAGTGCTGACCATAACGTACGATTGTAATGGGCTTAACCACCAATACCTGAAATTTGAAATAATGAGGTTTTAACGGGCTTAAAATAGTCCAAGAGGGAAACTAATTTAATGTTCAGGCCGAAGAAACCTGGGTTTTAACGGGCTTATAAAGGCCCAGAGAAATCTAATTTTTGACAATGAGAAGTTGAAAACTCTATCAATCACCTTTGACTGCCCTGCCAAGATTTTAAAAAAAAAATCTATCCATTGATAGAGTGGAAAAAACGTGCCATGACATGGCTAACACGCCGTGACTTAGTCTTATGCTATGCCATGCCATGATCAAGTTAATTATTTACGTGCCGTGCTGTGTCATGACTAAAATATTAAGGGGTGGTCACGCCACGTGAGTCACGTCGTGCCTAAATGTGTCATGACTCGCGTGACCATTTGATCATAATTTATATTAGTTTATTGAAGATTCACCATTTAGTCAAGATATAACGGTCTTAATTACACGTGACTCACATGACCACATGCCGTGCCATAACTAGATCTTTCACGTGCCGTGTCAAATTTTCAAAAGATGATTACGGCACGTAACTGACACACGTGCCATTCTGTTCTGTGCCGGAACTGGCTCCGTTGTGCTATTTTCCCCACTATTCGATTGGTTTTTTTTTTTTCCTCTTTGAGTTAAATTGCTGATATGTCCGTTCAAACTTCTAAAATTATTTGTTTTCATATTAAAATTTGTCAATTAATTAATATTAATTTTAACTAAAATTTATTTAGAACATCTTTATTCCATTACAAAAAAAAGTTACAAATTAATTAGGACGTGACAATTATATTTTTAATTGCAGATAAATTACTATACTGATAGTCTGATACACATCATCAATTCATCTTGTAATTAGTTTACAATTGGAAACTAAAAAATGGGAAATAAAATCTGCGGTTATTCCCAAGAAATAACATCAACCTGTTATTTCGATCTCAACCATTCAAACTTTTCCAATGCAAATCTCAAAGATGTAACTTTTTAATGTGTGAAACTCAACGAAAATAATAGGATTCATGCTAATCCTCGGGAATAACAACAGATTTATTTCCCAAGGGCTCAAATGTTCCATTGCTTTCATATTTCAATCACATTTCATATCTTTATGTCTGATTTCAAAATCCAAAAACACGATCCGAGCCACTCAACATGATATCCACTAGAGTGGCAGAAATGGCACGGCGGAGCCAGTTCCGTCATGGAACGGAACGGCTACGGCATGGCACGTGTGACTATTCGCGTGCCATGACCATCTTTTGAAAATTTGACACGGCACAACAGGGCACGAGAGTCACGTGTAATTAGGACCGTTAAGTCTTAATTAAATGATGAATCTTGAATAAACTAGCCTAAATTATGAAAAAAAATAGTTAAATGTGAGAAACGTGACCAGTTATGTTTGGACACGGCACGCGAATAGTCACGGCACGGGAGTTACGGCGTGACTCGCGTGCCGTGACCACCCCTCCACATTTTAGTCATGGCACAGCACGTGTAACTGTTCACTTGGTCACGGCACGGCACGTTTTGTCCACTCTAACATCCACATTAAAATGTGCTTGAAGCTCAAATTTTAGATATTTTTTGAATTTCAAGATAGGTACAGGATCACTATATTTTGGACAAATTTGGACCATCTATAAATAGTGATTTTGCACCTATCTTAAAAAATAGTAATTAAAAAAAAATGGTCTCCAAGCACATTTTAATGTGGATATCATGTTAAGTGGTTCGGATTATGTATTTGGATTTTAAAATCAGAGATAAAGATGTAAGATGCGATTGGAACATGAAGTAATGGAGCATTTGAGTCCTGTTCTTCTCACCTATTAGGAAAGTGGGTGAGTCCAGGTTAGGTAGGGCATAGCAACCTATTACTAAACATAAGGCTTGAGAGTAGAGTTGTGACTCAGCAAAAGATGCCAATATATAGGATATAATAAGACATTTACATACAACTCTCATTTACTGACAACAAAATATTAAATTGTTTTATTTAACTTTCTTAGCTGCTTAATTCTGTCGAATATCATATCTTAGCATGGATTAAGATCACCTCCTTTAGACTCATTTTGTCCAGATCTTAATCCTCTACTCTTTCATTTAACTTTCTTTGCTTCCCGGATCAATCCCTTTTTCAAGGAAGGCGGGCTCCAGCAAAAATAACAAAATGTAAGGCTTGAAATTAGAAAATTTTGGATATAAATGAATGTAAATTTAATTGTATGGATGTAGATGATATGAAAGTAATTGAGATTTAATTGTAGATATTATTGATGCGGCAAAAAATCATATTTACAATTTTAAGAATGAAGATGTTCTTAATTCTTCATTAGTCTTTTATGAAATTAAGTAAAGAACTAATTATTATCTTAAGTTCTCGAATCACAAAATATATTAAAATTAAATCATGATTTTTAATGTCTGATTTTTGACATCATGAGCTGTTTTCTCCTTGCGGCATCTTTTACTATTTATGACATACATATACCTGCAGTTGAAGAAAAAATTCAGTGCGATGAGTAGAGGCGAAAACAATATGGATAATATCCGATTCGTATTCAATTCATATTTTATATATATTATAAAAAAATTATGTCATTTATGAACTTTAATATATTTTAATAGTTTTTTATATTATTTAATCAATTTCCGATCTAATATTCGCTTCATATCCATATCCAAAAAAAGAAAAAAAAAATATAGATATAATTTTATCACTGTACGCTGTGTTTTCACCCCTGAATTGGAGTGCGTCCTCTAAGATATCTCAACTTTTGCGTGACCGATGCCTATTCGGGAGATAGCGCAGGGCCAATATTATTCGTGCTTTGAGATTCGTGTAGAAATATTTGAATGGTTGTGATTTTCCATAAAAACACGTAAAAGTTGAGATATCTCAGAGGCTGCAAATTCCCTGAATTAAGCCTTCACTGGAACTCTTTCTTATTGGGCTTTTGATTTTTCTGGCATTAAGATTTCAATGGATTAGTTTCCTGTTTGAAGTTTGTATAGCCCAAATGCTAAAGTATTTCCACCAATGGAGCACAGCTGTGAGAGGAATACAATAAAATTACCTAGACAAATACTAAATAATAACATAAAATTAATTATAGAAAAATAGAGGGGTAGATTTTATTTCATCCAATCCAAGAGAATAGAGGTGGCTACTAAAAGACTAAACAGAGAAAATTGAGCATGAAACAAAATAGCTAAAAGTTAAACAAATATAATTTACCCCCGAAAGGTTTAACGATTAGTTTGCTTTTCACACTGCATATAATAATTCCGTTAAAGAAACCATGTACCATTTAGATTTCAAATTTTTAACACATGGTTTTAAGCTTTTCTTTTTGTTTTTAAGTAAAATTGAAGTTCAAACTAACAAACTAGTATGCCAACTGATAAAATACGGATCAGATAGTAGAAAAACTATATTCATATTCTTATTTTTTTTATACGGATCGAATATTAAACAGATATAAAAACAAATAGGATATTAAATAGATACGGATAATGAAATACATTGAATATTAAATAGATACAGATAAAAACCACCCAACTAGGGATGCCAACAGATAGAATACAGATTCTGATAGTAGAAAACCATATTCATATCTGTATTTATTTTTCAGATACGGATATGAAATAGATATTAAATATATACGGAAATGAATCAGATATTAAATAGATACAGATACTGATCGTATATAAATGAATACGGATACAAATACGAATACAGATATAATTCAGATATCTAATTCGATATCCGTATAACAAGATTAACATACTTTTCAACAATTTTATTATATGCCAACAAAATAACACACGCATGAAGCATTGAAAATTTGAAACTTTTTTATGATGACTTGGTCTAAAATCTCACTAAGAGGCAAGAGAAAGAATCCAATAAAAATAGTTAAAATATGGTAAGGCGAGAACAAGAGTCAAAATCAAATTACTTTGCGTATCTTAGCAAGAGAATTTTGATCAATTACGGCGGTGAGAGAATTGGAATTGAGAGCAGGAGAAGGGGTGAGATCCGTAGAAAACTTTTAACGGGTACTAACGGATATCCGTTAAATTAAAATTTACAGACACATATAATTATCTGTATTTGTATTTGTTTGAATTTGTATTTGCTTCGGATACTAAAATTGTATTCATAAATATATAATTCGTATCTGAATATTCAAATTTACAAAAATTCAGATACGGATTCGAATATGAATTCGGATAAATAATGTCCAATATGTTTGCACTTTACCCAACTTTTTTAATATCTACAAGAAATAATTTATCTGAATTTCAAACTTGTGATCTTTTAGAGCATTTATCTTTTATCTTTGTCACTAGATCAAAAACAGATTAAACTCCTGGAGAAAAGGGAAATAAAGTAAAAAAAAAAAAAGACTTCAATTTTGTCATGATGTCTGATTTTTTTTTTTTAATTTGTGCTGCATGACTTTTAGACTTAGAGCGCAGTAAATTTGATTATCATTTTACTTAGTCTATAAAGAACTTTTATTATGATTTTATCTTTCAACGTTGGTTTCCCATCTGTTTATACCTACTTTAATGCTACATATAAACCGTAGGTGTCATGTTTACTCAATTTAATTTGATAGGTATAACGTAAATATTTACTCATTGACTCGGGTCAAAGATGATCAAAGCAAATAGCAATGGTCAAATGCAATCTAACAATAAGTTGCATCGGACTTGGTCAAAGTGTTAGATGTTAGAAATACTGTTTTAAATAAAATAATTCAACACATTCTTGTGCGATATCTAAAATTAAATAGTCTCTGTAGTTTTTTTTTTTGGGTCAGATTTTGAGATATATAAATTGAAAAGTTGAATTATCACAAATGATATACACTAAATTAGCAGTTGGACACGTGTCAAAATTAAAATGATGTAGGACTTGTATATTGAATTCATACAATTGGAGAGGAGCCGGACCCGTTTAATTTAGTGTGATTTTTATTGCTCATAGTTATTGGAAGGGGTAGAACAGTAAAAACGTGCTGGGATATGACTAATATGTTATGATTTTAGTCTCGTGCTATACAGTATCGTGATTAAGTGAACAGTTACATGTGCTGTGATCAAAATATCGAAGGTGGTCACAACACGCGAGTCACGCTGTGTCCAAATGTGACTGGTCGCGTTTGATCATGTTTAGCTATTTTTTTTTAATATAATTTAGGTTAGTTTATTCAGGATTCACTATTTGATCAAGATCTAATGGTCCTAATTACACATCACTCGAGTGACCACGTGTCGTGCCATGACTAGATCTTTCACGTGTCATGCCGTGCTGTGCCAACTTTTCAAAAGATAACCACAACACACAAATAGTCATGACACGCGATACGCGAGTTATGGCACATAACAGTCACACATACCGTACAATTTTATATTGTTCTGTGACGAAAACAGCTCTTCAATGCCATTTTCCCCACTCAAGGGTGGTGTTCGGCACGGTTGCAATTTGAATTTCATATGGTCGGACAGTGCGACTTCATTGATATTTAATGTAATTTAACAAAAGGACATGTGCATGTGGGGATGTCCATTTTTTGTTATGTTCAAATTTTTATATATTTTGGCTGTTTGCCTTGTTAAGTAAGTTTTAAATAAGCCTTGAACAGCTTGCAAACTTTTTGAGTTATATTCTGATATTTAATAGCCTGTACTGATTTTCCTAAATGAATTTATCTTATGATCAACTTTAAAAAAATATATATAACGGATAATAACTATGTTAAAAAATTGTGTTGTATTACAATGCACCATTTTAAATATCTACAAGAAATTTTTCATTAAGATTTCAAAATTGTAATATTTTTTTTTAAATGTGTTGTCATTTTAAAACAATACATTATTAAAAATTATTTTGCTAAATAAGTTACAAACTTACAATACAAAATTTTAATTTTTGCATTTGGATGACTCACAAGTGACAAGTTAGTTAGTTTTTTTTTTTTTTTAACTTTCAAATCTCAAATCCTCATTTCAATTTTATTCTTTACAGGACCAAGGCCACAGAGGATCACAACTAAAAAACCCTTGTTGATTAGAGAAATTTTTACCATTCCATCTATGTATGAAAATTTCAAACACTCTTTATCTTTCCCTATGTTATTTTTTAATATTTTCTATATATATAAATTTGCTAGTCACATGACTATACGCGCGTATTGAGAATCGCATAAATGTTAAAAAAAAAAAGCTAATTAGTTTTTAAATAAAAATCAATATATAAGTTAAAAGTAACTAGTAACACATATTTTCAGACACAGAAATATTATTGATGAATTTATGTTAAGATAACTAATTAAGTGGTTATATTATTTCATATCTGTCAAAAAGAAATTCCCGGGCACACAAAATAACACTAGTAAGGGGACCAAAAACATTTCTTTTGAATTGCTAAATTGCTGCTCATACATTTTCTGTGCTCAACTAGAAAAGAAACGTTCTCCATAATAGAGTAGAACTAGGGTGTTCTTAAGCTCACCAAGTCTCTTGCTGAGCTTAACTTCAAAATATATTGAATATACGAGGAGAATAAGGGTGCTCCTAAGTTCACCAAGCCCCTTTGTGAACTCAACTCTAAAATTTATCGGACTAACTTCAAACAACGAATTCAAATCATTGAAACCCTTCTATCTTATGAGTGATGCGTCTACATGTGAAAATTTTAAAGTTTCGAATTAATTTAGTATAAAGTCAATTGGTCAAAATTAGAAGGTTTATAAATTAATTTTAATGCATTTATTTTTTGAAAGCCTTTTGACCACTTGACTCTATACAAATTTTATTTAAAATTTAAAATTTAAAATATTTTGCATGTAGACGCATCAGTCGTAAGATAGAAGGATTTCAACGGTTTGAATTCGTCGTTTGAAATCAGTCGGATAGATTTTAGAGTTGAGTTCACAAAGAGGCTTGGTGAACTTAGGAGCACCCTAGTTCTACCCATATATAGTAGAACTGGGGTGCTCTTAAGTTCACCAAACCTCTTTGTGAACTCAACTCTAAACCTATCATATCAATTTCAAACGACGAATCTAAGCTATTAAAAATTTTCTATCTTACTAGTAATGTGTCTACATACAATAATTTTAAAATTTGAAATAAAATTTGTATAGAGGCAAGTGGTCAAAAGACTTTCAAAAAATGAATCCATTAAAATTAATTTATAAATCTTCTAATTTTGACCACTTGACTTTATACTAAATTAATTCGAAACTTTAAAATTTTCACATGTGGACACATCACTAGTAAGGTAGAAGTATTTTAACGATTTGGATTCATCGTTTGAAGTCAATTCTATAGGCTTTACAGTTGAGTTTACAAAGGGGCTTCGTGAACTTAGGAGCATCCTAGTTCTACTCTATCTATCTATCTATCTATCTATCTATCTATCTATCTATCTATCTATATATATAGAGAGAGAGAGGTTGGCTAAGCTCAAAACGTTTGTTCCTAGTCTCAGAAACAAACGATTTGGTTTTCTAATTTTCAAAGTCCAAATCGTCAATCCAAATAGGCAGGTGTTTATATTAAAATATGCTTGGAGACCAAATTTTACATTTTTTGGAAATTTTTTACTATTTATTAGGATGGTTTGAAAATCGCTGTCTTTCAATGGTGCATAATTTTAATAAAACAATGATTTTCAAACTATCTTAATAAATATTAAACAAATTTCAAATTAAAAATGTAAAATTTGGTCTCCAAGCATATTTTAATATTAATTAAACATCTGTTTGTTTGGATCGACTATTTAGAGGCTAGGAACAAACGTTTTGAGCTTAGCCAACTTCTATATAGAGAGAGAGAGATATATAGATATTGATAGAAAGATAGATATAGAAATAGATATATATTTCACGCGTCGTTGCACAAGGGAAAAAGCTGTAACCCATTAGAAAGCCAGATCTGTGAGCTCCGGGAGCAACAAAATTTGATTACCAGAGAATGCACTTTTAAAAATGAAAAAAAAAAAAAAATAGACGCCTTCCTATTTTTTCCCCAAACAGAACGCTTAACAATTATTAAAAGCAAAAGGAAAGAACAGCAGGAGCAATTTACAGTAATTAATTAATTAAGCATTTAAAGTTGCTTCTTTGAGCTTATAAATTAATATGGTGCCTTTTTAAGGTCTCATTGTCAGACCAACATTTATACCTATGTTTACCTGCATATAGCATTTTTAAATTCTGGAACATTTTCCTTGCCAGGTGGCCTGTAGATTTTGATTTTCAAAAGGAATGAGATTTGGTCCAAATGGCTTTGGATCGGATACCGTCCAAAACTTCTAAAAATTGTACGATTAAAGTCCGAACAGTCGATCCGAACCGCTCAACATGATTTTCATATTAAAATGTGTTCAGAGACCAAATTATATATTTTTTTTGAAAATTTTTTACTATTTTTTTAGATACGTACAAAATCACTGTTTTTGGACCATTCAAAAATAATGATGTTGAACGTATCTAAAAAAATAATAAATAATTTCCAAAAAAAAAAAATTGATCGCTAAGCACATTTTAATATAGAAATCATGTTGAGCGGTTTGGATCGACTGTTCGGATTTTAATCGTATGATTTTTAGAGGCTTTGGACGGTGTCCGGTCCAAAACCATTTGGATCAATCCTTATCCCTTTTCAAAATTAGTAATTAATTTAAAACTAATGCACTAGTCAAATCAGCTTTGACCAGTATCTGATACTGGCATAGATTGTACATGATCACACACTTCCTTTGTTTTATATACAGAGAGAGAAGAGTTTAGGTGGAAACTGGTTGCCTATTAATGAGAGTTGTTCTGGAAACACAAATCGCTCAACTACCAACGTCCATAGACTAAGATTTAAATCTTTCTACTGCAATAATATTTAATAGAGCGGTTTTGACTTCATACAGCCCACGAACCATATTCAGCTTTCTTTTAATTCTATAGTCAGTACTCTGAATGAAGCCAAAACTGGTCTGTTAAAATCATTATTATATGTTGCCATCCATAAACACACCACACTCTATAAATTCCATTCCTCCTCCAACTCTTCTCTCATAATCCCCCCCACCTCCAAAAAAGAAAAAAAGAAAAAAAAAAGAACCAATTCCCTTAATTTCTTCCTCTGTATCTCTCAGGAAATTTTCTCTGTACAATATCTCATATTATCAACAATGGAGAAAGTTGTTCCTGAAGAACCATTGGTCATGGATCAGGAGCGACTAACGGCCGAGATGGATTTCAAGGATTCATCAAGCATAGTGATCAAGATCCGTCGGCGATTGCCCGACTTCTTGCAATCTGTGAATCTCAAGTATGTGAAATTAGGGTTACGAAACACGACTAACCCGACTTTTTACATCCTCCTCCCTCTGTTCATCTTAGCTGCGGCCGTGTTTCTTCGTATTGACCTAATTATCATCATGCCTTCCCAGTTCTCTATCGATCCAGTCACTGCGGTCGCATCGGCTTCAGTGATGCTCATATTACTCACTATTTACTACTTCAAGCAACCTCGACCTGTTTATCTGGTTGAATTCGCATGCTACAAGCCGGTGGATGAGAGCAAGATCTCAAAATCTCAGTTTTTGGACATGACTGAGTGTACCGGTGTGTTCAACAAACAATCGCTCGATTTCCAAACAAAAATCACGGAGCGGTCGGGTCTCGGAGACGAAACATACCTTCCACCGGGAATTCAAGCACGCCCGCCACGTCTTTGCATGAAGGAGGCACGCCTAGAGGCTGAGGAAGTAATGTTTGGTTGTTTGGATGCACTTTTCGAATCAACCGGGATCAACCCTAGTCGCGATGTGGGAATCCTCGTTGTAAATTGCAGTTTGTTCAACCCGACACCATCTCTTTCGTCCATGATTGTCAACCATTACAAGATGAGACAGGATATCAAGAGCTTTAATCTCGGTGGTATGGGGTGCAGCGCCGGCCTTATTTCGATCGACCTTGCAAAGGACCTTCTTCAAGCAAACCCGAACTCCTACGCAGTTGTGCTTAGCACCGAGAACATAACCCTAAATTGGTAATTAGCCTCATTCCTTGTGTGACTCAACTACATACCAAACACAATTATCCATATATTTGTTTATATATATAGATATTGATTAATAATTAATTAAGTGACTAAGATAGAAGAATTTCATTATTTGTAGGTACTTCGGCAACGATCGCTCGATGCTGCTATCGAATTGCATCTTTCGTATGGGTGGCGCCGCAGTGTTGTTATCCAACAAAAGATCAGATGCATCACGGGCCAAGTATCGGCTCGTTCATACAGTTCGGACCCACAAAGGGGCCAATGACAACTGCTTCAACTGTGTGTATCAGCGTGAAGACAACAGTGGATCTGTCGGTGTCTCCCTCGCAAGAGAACTCATGGCAGTGGCCGGAGACGCATTGAAAACTAACATCACCACCCTGGGCCCACTTGTTCTGCCTCTTAAGGAGCAGTTCAAATTTGCAAAGTCACTTATGCAACGCAAGGTAAAATAAATACTAAAATGCCAATATAATAGTTCAAGGCTATTAATTCATTTATATGACAATTTGTATTTAACAGTAATTAATTTGGTTGCTCTTTCAGATTCTAAGGATGAAGGAGGTCCGGCCATACATTCCGAACTTTAGAAAGGCGTTCGAGCACTTCTGCGTACATGCCGGTGGACGCGCGGTTTTGGAAGAGGTTCAAAAGAATTTAGGCCTCCTTGACATAGACATGGAACCATCTAAGAGTGCGCTGCACCGGTTCGGTAACACTAGCAGCAGCTCCTTGTGGTACGAGTTAGCCTACGCGGAGGCGAAAGGACGGGTTGCGAAAGGTAACCGGGTCTGGCAAATCGGGTTCGGGTCTGGATTCAAGTGCAATAGTGCAGTCTGGCATGCATTGCAAGACATTCCATCGGTCTCGGTCTCTGCTCGAAAAGCCGGTGGTCGTCGGCCGCAATGTAATCCTTGGGTTGATTCTATAAACAACTATCCTATCAAGAGTTAATGAAAGATCATATATATACGCAAATTAATTAATTAATTAATTTGTTTTCTCTACAAATTAAAGACAACAGAAGAGATCAGATCACCTATAGTTCCAGTTATAGGGTTAATTGTTCTCCTCAAGTTGTAAGTAAAACTAGATGGTGGAATTGTATGTGATCCGGTCGCGCAAACAAATATATATATATTTTTTAATTTAAATTGTTTTCTCAAAGTGTTAATGTTTGTGTAGATTGTAAATGTGTTGTTTCATTGATTACAGCTCGTTATGATTTTATTGGAAAAGTAGATTGATATTTAAGATGTACATTAAATTCATACAGTTATTGGTTGTACTATTTTTGGTTGTAATTACGACTACAGCACTATTTGCTTGTTCGACTTGAATGGAATAATAATATACAGCTATCTGACCAGCTAGCTGCTGGGGAGCAAATAGTGACGAATAGGGTGTCAACGGGTATGATACGGATTTTCATATCCGTACCGTTATGATAACGAATAGGCACAGGGGGCGGACCCATGTACATCAGGGAGGCAACCTGTTGGATTTTGCGTTTTAGTGGAGATTGAGACGTTTCGATCGACTCTGCGACTCTGTCTCTTTCTGGAATTTTTTTTGACTCCTGCTAGATATTTAATTTGTAGTTCGGATTAAATTTAGAGTTAAAATTAAAATAAATTTCTTCAATTATAATTAATAATTAGAATAATATATTAAAATATCAAAAATTACAAGTCAGAGTATTAAAAATATAAATTAAAACATTATTTTATTAAGTACTTAATTAGTTAATGGATTTGAACCTGATTAGTTTTTTAAACCTAATTCGATATTTGTTTGTCCTCTCTGACGAAAATTATGGGTATGCCCCTGCGAATAGGGATGTCAATGGGTACAATACGGATGGGGAGCAAATAGTGACGAAGCAACTTAATTTTAACTAAAATAATAGATTAAACTTGTAATTTTTTTTTTTACATATGAAATCTTGAAAATAATTTTGTTTCTTTCACAAGGAGCCAAGGAGGGAATATTTATTCAAATTTACCACGTACAAAAGTTTGCCTATTAATTACTAATTAAGGTCAACCTTTACATTTAATTCAAAAGAGCTATCTAGCCTAGCACCCTTCCTATCCTTTCAAGTAAGTTTAAACTTGTATATCAACCCTTAATTAAACTATATCAAGTAAAAAACTAAAAAACTAAAAACCTATAGATTCATTTATATTAACATATATAATCATGTACTAATAAGTATTGTTTAAATTTGTATAAAATATCAACCATGTAGGCAGTATTTGAGTCAGGGGTGGACAAAAAGTTTCGGATTCTGAGTTACCGAGTTAGTGGGCAAAATTAACTTATATACTTGAATTATTTTAATTAATATCACCAAATTCTAAATCAGATTTAAACAGAAATCAAGAAAAACATTAACACTCAATAATTTTAGTCAATTATCAATCGCAATTTGCAATTTAATATATTAGATTGGATTGCAGTATTGAATTGTCAGATAACAGGGATAGGCAATTTAATTTCAAGGAATAGATAAGCCTGATAGACATAATAAAACATAACGTGTTTTTACAATCAGAAACACGTAATCCAGAATCCGTAAATCCAAAATAAAATAGCAAAGAAATTTAAATCTTACAGTTTCTGAATTAATGAAGACATCTTTAAGCAGAAGCGTTAATACTGATCTTCAATGGTTTTCCTCAGATCTAATGATGGAGACCTTCAGCGTTTTCTTTACTTCTCTCTTTCAAAAATGGACGAAAACCCTTTTTGAATAATATCCCCTCAAAAATCAGTAGAGAGAGAGACATTTTTCAGAAAATAAAATGGGCAGAAAAAACGTTTATGGAATGAGATCCGTCCAAATAGAGAAGAAGTATAATATTCTGAGGCAATCTTTAGGACCAGTATAATTATTAATAGCAATCAGAATTTTTCCATCAAAAATTCTGGTGCCTTTTCGTTAATTTCTTTAAATGAAACTAGTGCACAGTAATAACATAGGTCACATAATGAAATAAAACTAACAAGGCCAACATATTTATACTACTTTATATTAAATTTAAAAATTCCAGAGATAGACAATTGTCTACATACCCTGTTACATTGTGACTGTGCCACTGCATGAAGAGTGATTATAAATTATTAATTATAATATGGTAATTTTGTGAAATTGCTTGTGCAGTTATTCAGCAATAGTGTTAATATTTGAATAATAACTTTAAAAATTACTCAGATGCAAATGTAAATGAGTTAAAATCTCGTCAGTGCCAGTCAGAATTTTTTTTAATCTTAATTAATATCTTATGCAGTTCAAAAAAATTTCTTACAAAATGTAAGAGCATCTAATATGTCAAGGGAATAGGATGACCTGCCTCATGTGAGCGGAAAATTTCTAATTCTAAAATCACTGACACGTGAATTCAGAACAAAATTATATTTAATATTAAAATATCAAAATCATTCCGGACACATATGTCAGTGACTTTAGAGATACGAATTTTCTACCCACAACACTTACCCCAAAATTTCTTCCTTCTCTTATAATGCATATGTAATTAGCATTTTGACTCCGATTTTAATTATCGCTTAACCACGTACTCTGCCTACTGGCAATAAACATTTTCAATCTCAAAATCCCCTGTCTTTGATAATTCTTAAGTATATTATAAATAAATGGATGTTATCTTACATTATATTAAACATTTTTCAATATTTGCAGCACTACACAAATGCCCAAAATAAACATCCACGGAGACGGTAAAAATATGTAACTGATCCATGCATGCATGCAGGGCCTGTTCTAAAGATTTTGGGATCCGGAGCGGGAGAAAAATTTGAGTCCTTTATATATACAATTTTTTTTATGAGACCGGCTAATACGTTTCTATAAGTACTTTAACACTATATGCTTATAAGTTATATTTGTATTTTCAAAGTCCAAACAGTTGATCTGAACCATTCAATATGTTATCCATATTAAAACGTTCTTGGAGACAAAATTTTATAATTCTTGGAATTTTTTTACTATTTTTTATGATATGTAGAGAATCCATTGATTCAGAAGATCCTGGACCATAAAAACATTTATTTTCTACCTACCTTAAAAAAATAGTAAAATAATTCAAAAATATGTACAATTTAGTCTCCAAGCGCGTTTAATATGGATTCATGTTAAACGGTTTGAATCCAGAGGCGGAACATAGTATAAACTGGGAGTGCTAAGCTACCCTATCATTTAAAAAAATTGTTATCAAGTATATAAAAGTTCAACTAAATTTTACTTATCATATGTGGTAGCCCCCCCCCCCCCCCCCCTCCAATGAATTATTACAAACTTATAATGTCTTGAATGAAAGTTTGAAAAGCAAACTTATGATAGGTTTCTCATTTCCATATAGACTTTGGTTTCTGCACTATTTACATTGAAAAATGAACTTTTTCCTTTTAGAAAGGAAATGTAAAACTATATAATGAAACCTTCAAATCACAGCGGTATACAATTCAACCATCTTTAGAAAACAAAAGTTACGCAAAATTAACATAAAAAAAAAGAAAAATAAAGTGTACGCAAGCGCAATACAATTTGTACACAGATAAAATTATGTCTAAGAGAAAAATATTAGACTCTTATTTCAAAGTGAAAATTTTTATTATCTTGTATTATATAATTTGTCTTTTAATTAATTTTCTTAAAATGATGTTTAGCACTAATTCGCATCCTTTGAGATATCTCATATTTTGTGTGTTTTGTTTGGAAAATCTTAACTGTTCAAATATGTTTTGCACGAATCTCAAAGCACAAATAATACTGGCTCCTGCACCATCCCTGAACAGGAATCGGACATGTCGGTCACGCAAAATATGAGATATCTCAGAGGAGACATACTCGTTTAGCATCCCCTATAGTCAAATTCTAGTTCCGCCTCCATTTGGATCGATTATTTGGACTTTTAAAATGCAAAAACGACTTATAAACATATGGTGTTGAAGTACTTATAGAAGCGTAGCCGGTCTCATTTTTAATTGATATGCAATAGATCACACTTATTTATAGAAAATTTTGAACTTTTTATTTATTTTTAATATATACAGATTATTATTTTATATATATATATATATACAAACTATTTTTTTTTTGGATTCTTTGGATCTTGAGGTCTGAGTAGGGGTGTAAACGGAGCGGATTCGGAGCGGATAATGTTAATACCATATCCGCATTTGTTTTTCTACAAGCGGATACGGATACGGATAGTAAACGGATATCAAAATTGAAAACCATATCCGTCTTAAACGGATACGGATACGGAACGGATAATCCACGGATACGGATTCGAATATGAATATGGAGCGGATAATTATTGGATGTTAAGTAATTATACTAAATTTCATAATTTTAAATTACCTAAATTGACAAAAATTTAATAGACTTTTTAAGTTTGCACAGTGATGATTATGCATGACTAATTGCTTATTGGTTCAGATAATCAATCCATTATCCTAATAGATTATATGATTTTTCTATCAAGATTCTTAGACTTAAACGAATATGTATATTTTTTGAGAATTTCGCAAGGGTGAAATGAATTGAAAGCTGCTGAAAGATTAAATTTCGGATCCGGATATATACGGATATCCGCTCCGTTTATATCCTCACGGAATTATCCGTATCCATATCCGTATTATTTTTTCATATACTAAAATTATCCATATCCGTTTAATCCAGATACGGATAATAAGCGGATTTGGAGCGGATTATCCGCGGATAATCTGTATCCGTTTACACCCCTAGGTGTGAGCGGTCGCCCCCTACTCCAGAGCCGGTCATGCATGCATGGGCGACAGTCGATCTCCAAATGATCAATTGGTGCATGTGCATGTGTGAATGTGTGAACACACAAGTTACGTACGCAATTCTTTTACTACTCTGTACTCTACTGGCAATTCGCTTTCCCCCGTACGATGTCTTAGTCTAATATACATGATAGTTTCGTATTCTACTCTTTTGTACTACTCTGCACTCCAGTCTCCATCGGACCAACTTTGCGCTTACGTAAACCTTCAGTGATTGTTCCACTATGAACTCTATACGATTTTTAACTATTTCCATGCTCTTGGTCAAACGGTAAGAAACTTTAATTAGTTATGAAAACATGTGTTTTTTTAGACATTTTGGTTATGTTTGGTTGTAGAGTAAAGTTATTCCGTATTAAATTTCTTACTTCGATCTAAGGCTGATTAAAATAATCATGTTTAGTTAGAGTTTGGTGGAGTAAGCTAATGAAGAGAGAGAAATTATAACATAATGTTACTTTAATTGTAGGATCCAGAGGTGGACAGGGGCGGACCCAAGCCTATCCAGGAGGGGGGGGGGGCAGCTGCCCCTCCTGGATTTTGCGTTTTAGTGGAAGTCGGGACGTTTCGATCGACTTTGCTCCTCCTTGGAATTTTTTTTGCCCCCCGCTGGATGTTTAATTTGTAGTTCGGATTAAATTTAGGGTTAAAATTAAAGTAAATTTCTTTAATTATGATTAATAATTAGAATTATAGATTGAAATATCAGAAATTACAAGTCAGAGCATTGAAAAGTATAAATTAAAGTATTAGTTTTTATTAACTACTTAATTAGTT
This sequence comes from Carex arenaria, assembly GCA_964058825.1. Taxonomy (NCBI): domain Eukaryota; kingdom Viridiplantae; phylum Streptophyta; class Magnoliopsida; order Poales; family Cyperaceae; genus Carex; species Carex arenaria. The sequence goes on along the minus strand of CAXKVW010000019.1, from coordinate 474,731 downwards.
AATGGATTTTGACCCGTTTAGTTATTTGAACCCGATTCGATATTTTTTTGCCCCCCCTGACGAAAATCTTAAATCCGCTCCTGGAGGTGGATTAAGTTACTCCACCACTCTAGACAGAGTAACTTAATCCGGATTAACTAAAATGTTACTCCATCTTACTCCTTCAAATTTATCTTTCGTTTAATTCCTTAAAGATAAAGTAGAGAGTTTACTCCACCACTAACTTCACAATTAAACATGACCTTTAATATTTAAAGTATATATATATTCGAGTTTGATCTATATATATTGATGTTGGTCAAACATGTGTTGGAAACTTGAGTTAATGTTTGTTACCGTGCTATAGTATTTATACTTTATGGGCATTATTATTTCATCGGGCTACAAATCATGAAGCTAAATATTAATTTTAGTTTTTTTTTTAATATTTATATGCTTACTAATTACCATATATATGAACATCCAAAGGCAATAAATCCGCGATAAATAGACTATAGTATGCATGATGAATACTATAATATGCATGATGAATACTTCAAAACTACATTATTAATACTACAAAATTTATATTTTTTTTCAAAAAAAATTAATTTTAAAATTTAAATTTTTAAGTTTTTTTTTCTTTTCAATTCCATATTGATCCTGTAAAATAACACTATGGATATAGTAAAACAACATTATGAATGCTATAAAACAAAAGATGAATACTGTAAATAGTTATAAAATATGAATATTGTAAAAACAACATGATGGATGCTGTAAAATAAAAAAAATACACACACATAAAATGTTACTGTTCACAAACACATTGTTTCCTTATAACCCATAACTGTTCAACAACACTAGCATACACAAACATAACTATTCAATAACACTAACATAAACGCTGTATCACAAAACCATACTATTCAAAACATTAATATTACATGAGACAAAATAAAAACATAAAGGCAGATTTCTTGAAAAGTTGTTACTTCATAACCCTCTGATCCTTTGATATATCATCCTGCAAAAAAAAAAAGAAAAAATAATAAGATTATAAACTGGAGTTACCTGGCAGAAAGAATAAACTTAAACTTACAAATAGCAATTACATCATAAACTTACAAAAAAAAAAAGTTACCTGGGTGAAAGAGATAGCTGTCTCGGTGATCAAATTATACGCAAAGTGCAAAACAAATATCGCAGAATCCATTAACTTAGGTCCCTGCTTTGGACAACTCTCAAGAATAGCATCGATGATCGCTATAAAAGCGATGTTTACTATTAATATTTATAAACTTAGTATGCTATCGGGTCGGGTTGCGAGCGCACAATCCTATCGAGTGGTATAATCGAGGTCGATCCACAAAACCGATATCTTGAGCGATCAAAGCACAATCTTTCAAAATGCTAGACGAAACCTAAAGTTGTGATCAATGTATATTTGGCGAAAATTAAAATTAAGTAAAATAAAGATAGAGCTGTGGATTTATAGGATTTTGGCACACCACTGTTACTTCAATCTGCTTTGATATTTAGACTTTCTATGGACTGATTTTCAATTATTGTAATGGGGTTACTATAAAGACACTGTGAGTCTCTTACGCAAATGACGAAACTCCCACTGAGATTTAAGTAATTTAACGAACATTCAATTTTAATTTGTGGAATATTTAATTTTTTTAGTATCCATAAATACACATAGATATATTATTTAAATTAAATAATTAAAATTGTAAATATGTTCTCAATTATTTAGATATATAGGATGCATATTAAATTTTATGTCAATTAATTCGAAATTCGTTGGGTCATTCATCATAAATCAATTGAACTCCACCGTTATATTTTTTACCATGGTCAAATGAATAATAGTTGTCAACAACAACTTCAAATTGAGATAACTTATAAGTGCATGTTTATTTTAATTCAAACGAGGATATATTCAAAAATAGTTGGTTGTACAATTAGTCTGATAAGTAGTCTTCAAATGTAAGACACAAGTTTCATACAAAATTCCAATGTACAGAATAATAATATATTAAGTGATGCTGACATTTTAGAGTCAGCAAAAATTTTAGCCAAACCTTAAGTTTGGCCAAAGTTAAAAGCAAACTTACATGGTCAAAATTTGCCATTTAACACGAAAAAAACTTGGACCAAAAAAAAATTTCGTGAGTTTAATACAATTAAATTGCTATAAGAAACTGTAAAATCAATCATGCATATATATCACTTTCTGTATAACCGGCCATTTTAGATTATATATGAAGTCTAGTTGAATTGTCAAGTCAAAAATGCCGAAATTTTTGTTAATATCCAAAGTTATTAAACAATTTTTCAATGAAAAATTGTTTAGAAAAACTTAGAAAATTCCAAAATGGTTTAGAAAAATTTAGAAAAATCCAAACTGGTTTAGAATAATTTAGAAAATTCCAAAATAGTTTAGAATAATTCAAAAAAAATTCCAAAATGGTATTAAAATTCCAAAATAATTTAGAATATTGCCAAAATTCCAAAATTATTTAGAATAATTTAGAAAATTCCAAAATGGTTTAGAATATTGCCATAATAAATTAGAAAATTCCAAAATGGTTTAGAATATTGCCATAATAAATTAGAAAATTCCAAAATAGTTTATAAAATATTTTAGGATAATTTAAAAAATTCTACAATTGTTTAGAATAATGTTCAAAAATTCCAAAATAGTTTATAATATTGAAAATTTCCAAAAAATGGTTTAGGATAATTTATGAAATTCCAAAATAGTTTACGATAATTTAGGAAATGAACATTTTCGATGAATGTTGTAGTATGGTAGACAAAGTACCTGATCAAGGAGAGAGAGACTAAATTAATGCAAGAGGTGTTTAGTGAGTTATTGTGGATATCTCACGGCCATCATAGGTTATATGAGGCTTCTAAGGAGGTAAGCATTTACTTATTTGATATTTTATAACTCGGTCAGAAATCAAATCATATTGTAATTCATATTATTTTTTCTAATGTAGAGTTCAAAGGTTTTAAACGTCAATCATTAATAGATGCATTGCGAGTACCACGAGAAATACACGACGTATTTGATTCGATTGGAATTATACCAGATCGCAGTCATGCCTGATATAGTCAGTGATGCTACTGAGTATGAATGTTATGTTGAATTTCTAGTATTTTGATGTAGGCAGTATGTAATATATAGTCAGTTGTGTTTAAAAACTTAGGACTATTTTGTAATATGTTCTATCTAGCTGCCATGTAAACTGATATGGTCATGTTGAGGTACTGTTTATAGTTTCTGATTTCAAAAAAAATCGGTTGAAGTTTCACTTACTATTTTTATAAAAGAAAAAAATAGATGGTCCAATATGAATTGGATTAATTGTTCAAGTTCTGAGCCCAAAAAAGTGTTATTATTTCTTATTTTCACTTCTTTTATTTTACAGCTGGTCCAAGGCGTTTTTTTTTTTTTTCTTTTCTTCACATAAAAAATTCAATTCAGTTTATTTCACCTCATGATCCATTCGATGATTTCATTATAAGATTGGGGTTCGATCAGTTCGATCTAACCGATTTTATAAAATTTCTAAATCAAACAAAATAAGATAAACCGAATTAAATAAAAAAAATGAATTAAACCGATCTATTTAAACTGAAAAAATCAAATTGTTTAATTCAATTTTTTTTCCTATTTTGTTTAAAAATAATTAAACCAGATCCAATTAACACCTCTCTGTGTTACATTCTTTGTCTGATCGCCAATATCGTCATCGATAGGGAACCGAATCTCCTGCCTGCCTGTGAGTAGGAAATTCCGGCCTCTAAACAAAACTATATTCAATATTTTAACATCAAAATTCACTCCGGTTCCATGTATCAATGATTTTAGAGACAGAAATTTCCTGACCACAAATAGCATGTGATCCGATTCCGTGACGTAGACATTCTATGGTCTAATAAACTACGTACATGATCCGACTCCGCTGCTCGCCAAATTAGCAAGTAGAATTTTGCTTTTCTAAATCAAACCGTTGAATTTTTTTCATGCACAAATCTCAATACAAATTAATAGTTTGATTTTAAAAAAAAAACAGAATTCTGTTTGCCGATTTGACAAACAACGGATTCCGATCCTAAACTACATAGGATAACTGGATAAAATTCTAACTCGTACGGACAGCGTGGACCCTACCACATGAGGCAAAGCCGTGTTCGTCATGGGTCAACCGCGGCAGCTTGAAATATTAGTGAAGGTGTATTTCATTTATTCAGTCCGTTGTACCGCACATGCCATCCGTTAAGCACTCAGGTTCCCCATATATATATATGGAAACAAATCTGCTGTTATTCTAAAGGTACAACAGGAACATATTATTCCGATCTGAACCGTTAATTTTCGTGGAGATTCTTGCATGAACATAACAACAGATTCCTGTTATTTTTTCTTGGAAATATTCGTTAATTTCAATGGTTGAGATCGGAGGAGCATATTCTTGTTATTTTTTTGGAATAACAGCACATAGGGGTGTTCAAATGTTTCAATTTATTTGGTTTTTAAACCGAACCGGAAAATTTCGGTTTAAATAGTTCGGTTTTTCAGTTTAAATGGTTTGGTTCGGTTTTGAATTCTCTAAACTGAATAAACCGAACCGACTTTTTTTATTAATAGTTTGAGACTTCGTGTATTATTGTGGTTTATGTTCGGTTTTGAATCTACATGTTTTGATTTTTTTTTTAAATTGAATTTATGTATTCGGTTCAACCGAACAAACCGAAGTTTAAAATGATTTAATCAGTTCGGTTTGCTATTTTAGTTCGGTTGGTTCAGTTGGATTTTCAAAAACTGAAAAAAAAAAAAATTTGTTTGATAATTTTAGTTCGGTTTAAACCAAACCGACCGGTTCAACACCCCTAATAGCATATTTGTTTTCCCAAGATATAACGTTGTTGAAAATTTTTAGGAATTGGAAAAAACAAAACTAAGCTGTCATTCATGATCTCATATAAATCTTGGTGAGTAATAGACGGCGTTGCTAATTGATCTCCCTCATAGTTCCTGGTGCACTTTTTCTATTCACTTAGGCTGTGTTTTAGAAGGCGGTATGCAAAGAGAAGGAAAGGAAGAATCACGGTGAGGAGCTAGGATTTCGTCATACCATGCCTGACCGGTATCGTTCACTCGCTCCAGAAGAGAAATCGGAAAAAGAGTGAAGGGGAGTGAGACTGTGCGGAGGAAAAGCGGTGCGATGTTTTGACGAAATTCTTTATTTGAAACACATAAACTAAAACAAAATAAATCTAAAACAATATAAAATTTGATAACCTATTATGTTTCTTTAAAAAAAAAAAATGGGCCGTAACGTAAAATTGTGGATCTAAGACTGATTCCGCAATGACAAATGGTGGTTCTAGTTTTGGAGTTTGCAATGTCAAATGACGACTTGAGTAAATATGAAATTCTCAGAAATCAATGGTCTTTTTTTTTTTTGGTCGAGGATATTTTTAAAAAATTTGGTACAAGAGGAGAACAGTCAGATGATGAAGAGTATATATGGACTTACAATTTTGTCCCCAAGCTAAACCTAAAATAATAAGTTAATATTTTCTTAAGCAATGCTTGCACGGCGGTGTTATTTTTTGATCGAAAAGAGATCAAATATTATAATCTACAAAAAGAGATACAAGAAAGAAGATTTCTTTTTTATATTTTGATGAATATATATATATATAAGAGGAGGGTTCAAATGCACCCAAATTTCTATGATCTCATTTGATCCCAATTTTTTTATCTTATTTATCTTCATTTTCAAAGTCTGAATAGTCGATTTGTACCGTTCAACATGATCATCATAATAAAATATGCCTGGAGACCAAATTTTATATTTTTTTTGGAATTTTTTTACTATTTTTTAAAATAGGTACAAAATTATTATTTTAAGGAGATTCTGGACCATCCAATAAAGTGATTTTGTATCTATCTTAAAAAATAGTAAAAAAATAGTAAAAAAATTCCAAAAAATATAAAATTTGGTCCAAGCATATTTTATTATGAAAGTCACGTTGAACTGTTCGGATCGACTATTTGGACTTTGAAAATGAAGATAAATGATTGGGTGCAAATGGGAGTATGAATTTTTGGGTGCATTGGAACTCTCCTCATATATATATATATATATATATATATATATATATATATATATGAGTCCGGCTAATGTGCATTCGGTAGCATATGGGCCGAAGTGCTACCAGTCTAAATTTGAAATTTCAAAATTCAAAAAGTCGATCTGAACCGTTAGATGTGTTCTCTATATTAAAATGTGCTTAGAGACCAAATTTTACATTTTTTGGAATTTTTTTACTATTTATTAAGCCACTTTGAAAATCGCTGATCCAACGGTTACATTATTGGATTAAGCCACTGTTGGATCAGCGATTTTCAAAGTGGCTTAATAAATAGTAAAAAAATTCCAAAAAATGTAAAATTTGGTCTCCAAGCACATTTTAATATAGATAACACATCTAACGGTTCAGATCGACTTTTTGGATTTTGAAATTTCAAATTTAGACCGGTAACACTTCGGCCCATATGCTACCGAAAGCACATTAGCCGAACTCTATATATATATATATATTTGAATAAATTGACAGTATATGCAAGCAACTTCTTGTAAATATAGGATTCATTTTGTACTGTATATATATATATTAATATTCCTTTATTTAGGCATGTTTAACGCATGTATTATAAGGCAACATCATCATGTCTATGCCATATAAATTAGCAAACAACACGTCAATTTGAAAGTCGCTTTTGCATGATGTCATACTGGCATGGTATTAAATCTGAGTCAAATAGTAGTGCATTTTCACACTATCCAAATCTGTTTTTTTTTTTTTTTTTTTTTGAGAGAGAAAAGAAGCACCTCCTATTTTTTATGGATCGTTCAAAATTCATTATATAGCTTTAATTATTTTTTTATATCAATTTAATATATTGAAATGATTCAAATTTAATTGAAATTGTGTGATGGATTTTGAACGATCCAAATGAAGAAAAAAAGAGTGCTCCTTTTCTCAAGAAAAGAAGCAGATTTGAGTGAAAGTGAAAATAAAATAAAATAAAGAGATGTCTCTAAGATTAAGAAAATGTAAGTGTTTAATTTTTTTTTAAGAATGGATATAATAAGTTTGATTACTATCATATATTGGTGTTATTTCAGTTGTAGTGACTGATTTCAAAATTCGTCAAATATACTTCAAACAACTAATTCAAGACTTTCAAATCGATCCACCTTATGAGTAATGTATTTACATGCAAAATTTATAAATTAATTTAGTATGAAGTCAAGCGGTCAAAAATTAAAATTTCTATGTTAATTTTAATGCATACATTTTAGGTCAAAAAATGATAAAAAAATGAATGCATTAAATTTAACTTAGATACCTTTATTTCGGACACTTGACTTCTTATGAAACAAATTTGAGAATTTACAAATTTTATATGTAAATGCATTGTAAAGTATATTGGTTTGAGTAGTTTGAATTTATCATTTAAAGTCAATTGATAAATTTTTAAGTCAGTGTAATTAAAGTCGAAATAAAACCAATGTGACATCGTTCAAGACTCCAAAATTATTTTTCAGCTTAACTCATCATGAAGTAAGCATCAATATCATGGCTATTGATATTACGTTAGAACAACAATTATACATATACAAGAATGTGATAATATCTGCGAGAGTAAAAAGTGACTATCCGCGAGAGTATACCGACAGAAACGTGCTTTTTTATTAGCGGCGGGAGTATCCGCGAGAGTATACCGATAGTATTCCTCACAGATATTGTTCCTTTAGCAGCTTCTATCATGGCTATTGATGTTACGTTAGAACAATAATTATACATATACAAGAATGGGACGGTATCCGTGAGGGTATACCAACAGAAATGTGTTTTTTTCTATTAGTTACGGGAGTATCTGTGAAGGTATACCGACAGTATCCCTCCCTCGTGGATACTTTTCCATACTCATATATATTATTATAATTTTGTAATTAGTAGTTAAGAAAAATGCACAAGTCTAATCTGCTTTGACTAGTATGTGCTTATCAGCTCAACAGTTTATAAGACTAATTGGATTAGGCTGGGGTCAAAATTACACATGCAGTTCCTTCCTTCTAGTCTTTTAACAGAGAAAGAGAGAGAGAGAGATTAATTAGGTGGGGACTGGTTGCCTATTAATGAAAGTAGTTCCTAGTTGAACAAATCGATCAACCACCAACCTTCCTATTCTCAGATTTAAAGCTATCCACTAAATTAATTAACTGGATATATTATATATCATCACAGGTCATTATAATTCTGTATAATTCTGTAGCAGTGGTGCATGTTCTACAATTTTCTTAATAGCAAATGTTTGTTTGCAAATAAGTTGCAAAGACAGGAACATATATATGTAGAGTCTATAATTTTGGTTTTATCTCTTTTATTTCCTTTTTAATTGTATTACGGCATTATATTTTATACCTTATAATTTATTTTCATTTATGGGCTTTTGTAATGAAATAATAACTTAGTTTGTTTTTTGACATATGGAGCTTGTAAATAATCTTTTTTAATATTAATATATCAGTGGGCGGTATTTGTTTGCGGTATTTCGCCGCCAACTATATAAAAAAAAAATTATATCGGGTACTGAAATGTAAAATTTATAATTGTATATGGTCACTGGAAGGGTATAATAATCAAATATTGTTATTTAATTATAAATTTTTGAAGGATAAATATGATATTATAAATTTTTGAGGAAAAAAATACATAATATTGAAGTTTTTAAGGGAGATACATGAAATTCCCCTTTATTAATTTAATAGTATATAATGGCTGGCTGCTTGTCTCCATGATTACATGATAGTGAAGCCAACAAAACCAGACAGGCTAACAGTCCTTTTATGATCAGACGCCTACTGGTATCTGTCTGGTCAGGCACATTTCGCTGTTGTTTAATGGAGCTATTAATGGTGACATCCTGGTACTTGTTACTGGTACGTATACCCCTCCAATATCACAAGTTTTCCTGTTGTCAAACAACAAAGCAGCAAGTTGTACTGTGTCATATATATATATATAGTATAACCAACTAATTAATAAGTAGGTTACGTAATATTAATACATGAAGCTGCTGAAGGAAAGTTCTAGATATGTTGGAAAATATTTCAATATATGATGCCCCCTTAATTTAACTTATAATTAATGATGATGGGTGGGACTCATTGTTTTTTTTTTTTTTGAAACCTTCGCAGAAGCTGCGAAGCCGTGAGGAGGAATCGAACTCTCGACCTTTGGGTAGGTGGGACTCATTGTTGTGTAGAGGCCCACAATCATAGATGGTAAATCAAGAGACATTGTATCAACACACTTAAATGCAAATTATTAATTTCTTAACATTCGCTAGTAAAGTAAACTGAAAATTTACTTTTTCTGTAAAAATGTTTTTTTTTTTTTTAATTTTGAACTTTTAATGTTAGTCATAAGATGTATGTTAATACCTGATATATATATAAAAAAGAGTGAGTCTATGGTACTATGCATATCACGATTTAGTCCGAAATATGGATCAATATTTTCGTTTTCAAAACTCTAACGGCCGATCCGAACTGTTCAAAATGTTTTTCATATGAATATATACTTGCATATCAAATTTTGTATTTTTTAGAATTTTATTACTATTTTTTAAGATAGGTAGAAAATCATTGTTTTTGGATGGTCCAGAATTTTCAGATCAAGCGATTTTCTAACTATCTTAAAAAATAGTAAAAAAAATTCTCAAAAATATAAAATTTGGTCTGCAAATAGCTGTTCCTATGGGGATCATGTTGAACGGTTCGGATCGACCATTAAGACTTTAAAAACAAAAATATTAACCCGTATTACGGATCAACCCGTGATATGCATAGTATCATAGACTCACTCTATAAAAAATATTTTTTTTCATGTTTGGGGTCTTTCAAATGTTTTCAAATTAATGAAATTTGATATCAATATTCTATATTTTTTTTATAATTTATCAAATCACACTCAAATGACATTTGATATAATGTTTCTTAAAACATTTCATAGTTGTTGTTAAGATTATTATTTTATGACACGCTTAATTTGAAAAAACTTTCATTGGGAAAACAATCTAACAAGTGGAATTGCATCGTCTCACATAAATAAATAATTAGCTTTTAATAATGTCTTCATTTTATGAATATTATTAAAATTTAGATGGTTGAACTTCCCTTTTCTTTTAAAAAAAAAAAGAAAAAAAGAATCCTCGTGCAGTTACGGGTGTCAAGGGCACTCTTTTATTCATTTACTCGATCTGTATCATATTCGATAAAATGGTGGGGGTAATTTTTTTTTTTTCGTAAACTTATTGGGTACTGAATTTCTTGATAATTGTGTTACGCTTAATTAACTATTAAAATACATAAATAAATTCCAGCAAATCTCTATAAAGTTTAGACATTTTAAACACGTGCGCGTGTATATTTGTGAAATGAATGTGTTTTAATTTATTATTTAGTAAATAATATTTTTTTTATTATAATAGCATTACTCATTATTTATCCGGTACCGTTTTGTAATTCGACATAATAGGTAAGGCTAGTAAAGTACGGGTAAGATAATTCATAGCAGGTAAGAGTAAGATGCGAGAAAGAATAATTTGTAATGAATACAGATATGAAAATACTTTCACCTGATCCTTACCGAACCCATTGACACCCCTACTCACATTAATAATATCACTGCAGCCACAGCAATTACTAAATTGTGTAGGTTAAGATGTCAATATCTAGCTTTAGAGAGGGGCAATATGCAAAAGAAAGCCATCGCAATATATATATATATATATGATGATGAGGGATCCAATTACACCATTTTTTGGTGACACGAGTTACACCCTACATTTTTAAAGTTCAAACAGTCGATCCAAATCGTTCAACATGTAGGATATATTAAAATATGCTTGCGGATTAAATTTTACATTTTTTTGAATTTTTTTACTATTTATTAAGATGGGTACAAAAATTCAATGGTCTGAAAACAATGATTTTATAAAATACTTAATTAATAGTAAAAAAAAATCAAAAAAATGTAAATTTTGGTGTCTAAGCACATTTCAATATGGAGGTCATGTTGAACGGTTTGGATCGACTGTTTGAACTTTAAACACTTTAAAAATTGATGGTGTAATTTGGTGTCACCAAAATATGGTGTAAGTGGATCCCTCCTCTCTCTCTCTCTCTCTCTCTCTCTATATATATATATATATATATATGTAAGTAAATATAGGGTGTGATGTGCTCACCAAGAAGGTTTGGTGAGCACAACTTCAAAAGCATATCGAATCCGTTTTTAATGATGAATCTAAACCATTGAAATTCATGTACTTCATAAGTGATGCATGTACATGCAAGATTTTGAAAGTTTTGAATTCATTTGCTACGAGGTCAAGCGGTCAAAGTAATAAATCTTTTAATAAGTTATTTTATAAGTTGTTTTATATATTCATTTTTCATCATTTCTTTGACCGCTTGACCTCGTAGCAAATGAATTTGAAATTTTTAAAATTTTGCATGTAGATGCATCACTTATGAAGTACATGGATTTCAACAGTTTGAATTCGTCATTTGAAGTTGCTCCGATATGTTTTTGGAGTTGTGCTCACCCAACTCTCTTGATGAGCACATCACACTCTAGCTTTGCTCATATATATATATATATATTAAATAGTATTAAAAGGGAACGGTTGGGGGACAAATCTATTTAACTGTGAGCCTCTTCCAAGAAAATAGCAGACGTTGAAGTTGGTCCAATTAAGCAAACTTATTCACTATCTATCTATCCTCTTCAAATCCCCAATTGGAGAAGCTATTGACTTCTTGTCACCATTCTTTCAATGCAAAAATTTGTTCAAATTCAAATCAATTATGAGGCCAGCTTCTCAACCACAAATTATATTATATTTGTCCAAGAAGAATTTAATGTCAACCACAAATTTGTTAAAATGCTGTTTAAACAGTCACATTGTCACAGTTTCACTTTCAAAAAGTTTTTACTTGGGAACTAAAATTAGTCCCACATTGCATAAAAAAACAAATAAGAAAAAACAAAAATTATTCATATCCGACTTATTTATCACCGGATGTTTCATAAACGAGTTGGACTTTATGAAAATAAAAAAATATGCATAAAACTTCGTACTTTTTAAATTTAAAATAACATGAATAATATTAAAATCATCAAATACAATTTCATATAATATTATGAAGCTAACAAAAATTTAATATTATTTATAAGGCGGTCTACTTCATAAAAAAATATTTAAAAAAATTATCTAAATATTATACGATTATTTTATTCATTTATATCAATATATTACTCTATACAAAGTTTATATTAATGTAAAATAATTACTTTATACAATTTATATGTTACTATATAATTATTTTAAAAATTAAGCTAATTTAAATTTCAGAAATAGGAAATTTTATTTTATATAATTTATAAGAATCGAAATTTTTCATAAAATTGTTTTGCTGGCTCGTTGGTTTATATTATTGGGACAATGACATAATTTATTGAAGGTCAGATGCTCTTCAACTGTACTGTATAATTATGATGAGGGTTCAAATAGTGATATTATACCTTTCAAAAAAATATATATCATTATTTGAATAAAACAATTTTTTAAGAAGATTCTAGATCATTCAAAAAAGTGATATTGTACCATTGTAAAAAAAAATAATAAAAAAATTCTAAGAAAAATATAATATTTAGTCTTAAAGTATATTTTGTTATAAAAATCATATTGATTAGTTCGGATTGATTATTCGGATTTTAAAAACAAAAATAAAAAATGTAAAATATATTGAACATAAAATCATAATGCATTTGAACCCTCCTCATTTGATTGAGAGTTCACCGCTTACGAATCATCAATTTCCTAATTTATATCCAACCTAAATACTGACATGTGGTCCTTACACTTTGTGTCAGATCGTGCATTGAAGCACCTAAATTTACCTATAGCTTATTGGTGAAAAATTAAATAAAGAGATAGATAAAAATAAAAAAAAAGGCATATGGATGAAATTAAGAGTCTACATCTCTAAAATTATTAGAATTTTTAATTTGAAGTGCTAGTTTTTAATTAGTTTTAGAGATGTGGGAGAATTTCTTATTTAGCAATTGTTTATAAATTTCATATTAATTAAATAATTGACTCAAATTATTTATTCTTTTTAATTTATTACTGACGTGGCTTAATAGAAACTCTAAAATTAATTTTAGAGACGTGAGAGCTTATCAACTTTAGAAATTTTAATTTCTAAAAAATAGTTAACAGTTATTTACAAATTCATTTGAGTTGCTGGGATGTAGATATTCCATGTTTTTAAGTGGATAGACGAATTAAACATATCTTCGAAAATTTCACAAAATTTATGAATTTTGTTCGAATTACCAACTTATTCTTGAATGGTTTGTTTTTATTTTTTATTTTGTAAAGCTACATAATTTTGATATATCTATACGCATTACTAGTTTTGAATTATATCACTATGATACTCAAATTACAAGTTTAGACCTCATCAAATTATTCTCGAATTTTTAATTTGTTACAATGTTTGAAAGCACATTAATATGAATAATACAATTGTTTCAAATATTAGCAACCAAGATATTATTTTTTTAACCGCTACAATAAAAAATTCAAAATTGGATATAATCAACAAAAATTTAAGATTTAATCTCTATAATTTTGATCATGTAAAAAGAATTTGAAGATGCCTAACGAGATATTTTCATATTTTTTTTTGGATGAAGAAAGGATGTAGAATTGCGTATATAGATAGACTATAAACCAAATCTATGCCGACAATGCGACAACATAACAAATGCACGCGAATTGTATGTATGAATTTATAAATTAGTTCTTTAATGCACACAGATGAAGGTGTATTGATGCATCGATTTAATTATTTTAATAATGATGAAGAAATCAATTTTGATTTGGACTTAGCATCGTATCCTCTGAGATATCTCAATTTTTTCGTGACCGACGTGTCCGGTGCCTATTCGGGGGAACGTAGGGGTAGTATTATTTTAGCTTTGAGATTCGTGCGGAACGTATTTAAACGATTGAGATATTCCAAAAAGTCACGCAAAGTTTGAGATATCTCAAGATCAATTTTTTTTTTATACATATTTGAACAAGTCTCATACCGGCAAACCTGCTTGTAGGGCTGCAAATGAATCAAACCGGATCGAACTTAAACTCAGTTCGAATTCGAGTTCAAACTAGTTTTGAACCAAACTGGTTCGAAATTGAAACATGATTTAGAACTAAAAAGAAGAGTTTCGAACTGAGTCATACTCATTTCGAATTCAATTAGAACCAATTTCAAACCGAACTAGATTTGATTCGTTTTAGAACCGAGCTAAGAAAAATTCGAGTTTGATTCATTTTAAAACCGAGCTGGTTTGATTCATTTTAGAACCGAACTAGTCTTCGTTAAGTTTATTCGTAATGATTTGATCATCATTAACAATTAAACGGCCATTAAGCCGTTTTTTACAATACTAATTTTCAGTTTGAATATTTGATTTTCAACATACTGCCTGCGTGCACATTCCTACCCTTATTATACTTTTACTTGTTTGGTTATGGTCTTCTTTTGTTTTGGTTTGTACTCAGACTTTTGTTTCATGGCAATGAAACAGGCTTCTGCCTTTTAAAAAAAAAAAAAAAGGATTTTCAACATACGAACCAGATTAATATGTTGATTTTCACGAGAGAGTATTGATATAAATCTGATTAACCTGTCAAATCGGACAATCTAAATTGAAGAAAATATTAGTTTTGTAGATGATAATAACAGCAAAGATTAAGCTGAGTGAAAGTCAGAAATTTAAATTGACCAAGAGATTCATAAGTGCAAACTAAGATGAGAAAAGGGTAAAAAAATAATATTATAATTATTTGGAAATATGTAAATAATTTTTTTCTTTGACAAAAGTATATAAACAATATTTTTGTTTTTATTTTTCTTGGACTAGAGATGACATGTACTGAAATGTTTTTAAACGTGGTTTCTATGCGGTATGCGAAAGACTACTGCATACCGTATATACTGATTTTTACGCAGACTTATATATAAGAGTGTTCATTGGGTCTGGTTTAGTCGGTTTTGAACTGAACCGAATTAGTTTGGACCAAACGGTTCAGTTTTTTCGGTTTGTTTTTTAAAACCGAATTATAACTTCAGTTTGGTTTGGTTTGGAAACTTTCAAAACCGAAATAACCGAACCGACTGAACTTTTATATATTATGAATTTGGTCTGGACCGCCCCAGTTTTTTTCTTAATTAATTACTTTAAATACTTCGGTTTATTTCTTAATACCTCAGTTTATTTCATAATATATTTCAGTTTATTAAAAAAAAAATTGTTTTAATTAAAAAATATTATATTTCGGTTTGAACCGAACAAACCGAAATAAAATATTAGTTCGGTTCAGTTGCAATGCTAAATCGGTTCGGTTCAGTTTTATTTTTGAAACCGAATTATAACTTTGGTATGTCTAGTTCGGTTCGGTTGAAACTGAACTGAACCAATGAACACTCCTACTTATATATGCAGATTTTAAAATGAAAATTCATACATACATACATATACATACACACATATAGTACTTATGCGGTAATATTCAGTATCATATAAATAATATGCGATAATATACGGCTGCATTTAATACACTGCCTGTACCATCTCCTGAGCTAGTATGGCTCTAGGTTATAGCAGTATATCCAACTACTATGGTCCAAACAAGCAAAAGAAACATAAATACAACAACTCATTTTTCACTTCATTCCAAGTCTTGTTCCCATCATATTAAATTGACCACTATCTGTAATATTCTTTTCAAAAAAAAAAAAAATTTGGATTGACTTATACAACATTCTGAAAATATAGTTGTGTGCATATTCCCTATCAAGTAAAGCTTATTAGACTTAGCAAGTATTTTTTACCAGCTGTACATTGACCTGATAGCCACTATCAGGGTTAACAAAAAAAGACTTAGCAAGTTAGCATGTATTGATTTTATCTAAGATTTAAGAGAGGAAAAAAAAAAAAAGACGGCAATTCAAAGCACACAGAAAACATGCATCCTTTTTTCCAATGGTAATTAAAAAAGATGCTAATTCTCATAGGCGGATTCAAAATTTTCATCAAGAGGAGTATGAAAATAACAAATTGGATTTAAATAGTTAATTGAGTTCAAATTCATTAGCTAATCAGATACTAGATAAAAATAATACTTTAATTTCTAATTTTCAATGCTCTGGCTTCTAATCTTAATTGCCAATTAAAATTTAAGAAATTTATCACTATTTTAACACTAAATTTAACATTAGTTACAGAACAAAAATCCAGAATGGGACAAATAAAATTTCAGAGGAGGACAAAGTCGATCCGAACCTATAAATTTCTATAAAATTTCAAAATTCAGAGAAGAGCAGTTGATTCCCTGGTCTAGACTTGGTCCACCCTTGCTAGTTCTACGTACATGTATATAACATTCCTTAAGCTCACCACGGTGTTCTTAAGCTCACAGAGTCTGTTAAGTAGAACTCCAAAAAGCGCACATTTCTTTCGACCAAAATGCATTTTTAAGGAATTCGAATTTTTTCAATTATCTGAAACCTTTTAATGATAATTGGGTTGAATTTTGAATAACTTTCAAATTCAATCAAACAAGTTTAATTTCATAATTATCGATATGTTTAGATCCAATCCAGAAAAAATAATATAAAATTATGAGTCAGGCTATGGTACCGTGCATAGAGCATTTTGTTTCGTACTATAAATACGTATCTTTATTTTAAAATTAAAGTTCAAATATTTAATCTGAACTACTAAATATGATCTCTATTTGAAAATGTGCTTGGAGGGTAAATTTTACATTCTCTTTATAATTTTTTACTATTTTATAAATAGATAAAAATCACTACTTTCAGCCCGCTAAGTTACATTGCCCTCTTTACTTTTCACTAGAAAAATTGACTAAGTAAATTGTTCTGTAAAAAGCACAAATTGACAGTCAAACGATCATTTCCTTTTCACAACTAAAATATTGCAACTTTTTTTTTTTAGTTGAAGTACTCAGCTAAAATATGTTACGGCGACTAAGTATTCATCGAAAACTTAACAACCATAATTAAGATCATCTCCATTTATCACCACAAGAGAGAGACCTAATTAAATTATAGACAGAACAAATAAGTACATATGGTATTTTCATATGTTATATTCAGAGATGGACAACTGCTTTATTTTGAATTTTTAAAAACTGTTTTAAAGTATTAAATTTTAATTTTTTTCATAAAATTATATCGCTGAGTTCGTTACTGATATGTCAATAAAAAAAATTAAAGAGAAAACACTCTGCTTCTTTTTTGAAAGAAAAGAAAAGTAGCGATTAACTAATAAGTTTGAGCTTGTTTAACTATATGAATCCAATTAGCTACTTTTTTTTGTCCTATCTTGATAGAAATTTTGAATTTATTATGACGGTATGTACAGTTTGGGATCAATATCCTCCCAGATACTGCACAAGATTTCCCTCATTTTACTGTTTGAGATTTATTCTCAGTCTGTTTGAGATCCATACTGATGCAAGAGCAGTATTATTGGGCTTTGACATTCGTGCCAAGTTAAAAAGAACGGTCTAGATCCACTAATTGTAAAAGATTCTCTCTTCATGTAACTGGGAGGGGATCCGAATCTGCTGAAATCCGAGACGAATGAACAGTGTTCCTAAAATCTCTACAATCCAGATCCAGTCGTTGAACTATTCCGAGATGTGCGTGCAGAAAAATCAGCTATTCTGATATGCGTGCACAGAAAAAGTTGAACGGTTGAGATCTCAGATTTCAGGAATTTTAAGAAATTTTGAATTTCAGCCGATTTAAATTCCCTGGGAGGATGTGAATTCCGGCATATGTGCATTTCCTAACAAATTGGAGATTAAATGGCGTTGAACTCTTCCAAATACAACTGCGGCAAACCGTGTCAATTCAGTCAACGGGAATTGAGATGTCGCAATCAGATGGATATATACTTAAAATTTGCTTCAATGCATTAATTGATTTCAATTGGTGGGAGTTGTAACTTGCTCAAATTAAAACTAGACTTTATGAGACCAATGAGATGGAGACGCAAGGGATTTAAGTACACAAATATAGAAGGGAGTTGATTTTTCTATAGTGACAAGGACTTAAGTACTTAACATATACTGTGATATATTCCAAAATCACTTGCTGATATTGGTTTTAACAAGTAATACAAATAACTTTTCAAACTGTAATAAATAGAGTGATAAAAAATACTGATGAAATGCTTTCAATTATGTTTTTTTTTTTTTTTTTGTTTCATTCATTATTATGTACGTGTTTTCCCAAACAGACAAAATTTTAAGGATTTTTTTGTTAGTTTTATTTTATTTTATTTTGGTGAAAATTAAGATCCGTAGACTAGCATTAAACAAAAAAGTACAGTACATAATAGCTAGAGTACTAGTAGCAGCATGCAAGTACAAAAAAATAATTCAGTACGTGTCCAAATTGCATACTAGAATGCAGTGAACCTATCAGCCATAGACCTACTAGTATACCCCACCCACCATTACTACTTACTAGTATGACAGTATATACAAGTAGACATCACATCTGATGAGTCTTTTCGTGATCAGACTAATAAAATTTATAATGTGGTTTCCTATCAAGTTAGATTACAAGTGCATAATACTATCGAGTAGTATATCAAGTATTAATCCGCATGGAATAAGAATTAATTCTTGAACAATTAAATCACAACATTTTAAAAAGCTAGACAAAATTTGAAAATTGAGAGTTGTTGATTTTGATCTCTGTATTTGACAAAAATTAAAAGTAAGTAAAATAAATAAGATAGTGATGTGAATTTCTAGAGTTTTGGTTTACTATTGTTACTCAATCCATTTTGGTTTACCATTGTTACTCAATTCATTTTGGTTTCAATCTTATTTGTTGTCAGTTTTCAGATGTTGTATGAGAATTTCTAATATAATTTAATGACTACCGCTTTTGCATCAACACAACCCCTACCTATCAAGAGATCCAGCTAAGACTTGTCTTCATTTGTGCAATGAGTTGTGTAATTTGCTCAAAATATTTCAGACTTCACTTGCTAGATTTGTCGCCCTACTATCTTGGTTCCATTGGGTGTCCCCACGGTGAGACAAAACAATGTGACATTCGTCTGCAAATGCAAAGACTCACATGTATACTTTGTTAGTCCAACTAATGGTATCTCCGGCTAAGGTCTCCTCTATTAGTCTAGTATTTTTATTCTCATTATCCTAACTCAGTTAGCCTAATGGGATAATCTCTCTATGTGTGACCATCACATGACAGTCTAAATTAACAAAACAAAGTAAGTAAGAATGAACATAAAGCATAAAAACAATCAAACAACAAAAAAACTAAACAATGATCAAATAAAATATATATCAAAACATTATGAGAAAAGAAAAGAAAAACAATATCTTATTTCCTCATTTCCCTCCCACAAAAATTATTTCATTTATCTCAATTAAGTAATTTTGATTAATGTTGGGCATTGCAGAATTACCATCGGTCACTTCTATGGTAGTGTCCTAAGGAGCGACATCTCTGAATCATCTTGGTGGCGATTCGATGTCTTGCACGATAGAGAAGTAATACGCTTAAAGACAGTGATGATATCACGATCGAGATATCCTTTTAATTTGATTTACTTTACTTATTAATTTATTTAACTATCTGAATTACTGAATATTTATTTCAATAGGGAATTGAATGTACGGGTATGAAAATTTTGGGCCAGATCTAGCATTTGAAATTTATTTTTAATAATTTGTAGCGGATAAGAATAAGATACAGATAAGAACAATTTGTAAAAGGTACGGATATAAAACTTTTTCCATCCATCCCTTACGGTACCAGTTTGACACTCCTAATCACAGCTACTAACTTAAGCTAAGGCTGTCCAGTAGACCCCTTTCGACAGAGGGAAGGAGGGCTTGAAAGGAACAACGCATCTGGTGAGGGATGGCAGGATCCCCTTTCTCTAATTATTTTTATCTTACAAGTACGTAAATGCTTCAGCAGAGAACTAGTACCTGAACTAGAAGAGTAAACTAGTTTTTTGTTACAATAGTTGCAAGTAGCCTTGTTGACAGCAGGGTCAGGATCTTCAGTAAACTCCTTCCATACTACAGATTTTTTTCTTTTTTTCTCATTAGAGTCTTCTATAATATTTTGTGGAACTTGGGTAGTATTTTCAGGATTTGATTGTTGATTGTTTGGAGTACTCATGGTGTAACAAAAAGTATAGGAATTTTTTTAGTTTTTTGTTAATAGCTTTTGAATTCAGTAGGCTGGGGTGCTGGAGAGAACTTTTGAAATGAAAAGATTGAAGAAGAGATATAATTTTTAGAAAGTAATATATTTTTAGAAAGTAAAATATTGGCAGACAAAATATCAAGAAAGATATATGATAAATATTTGATTTTAATGAGATTTATTACAAAGGATATATCAATGAGAGCAATAAATTTTCATAATTATGGAGATAAATATTTGCTACAGAACTTTGCAAATTTCTGAAAATAATTGCTGATGTCACTAACATTTTTTCGGCATCAAAAACTCCAACAGCAAATTTGTACTTCCATAATGTTTGCATGATTCACTTACATCTGAGAAAAGAAAGAAATGAGCACATAATAAGAGAAATGCAAGAGGGTATGAGGGAAAAGTTCAATCAATATTGGAAAGATTACTCTCAAGTGCTATCTATTGCAGCTGTCCTCAACCCTCGCCACAAGATGCGTTTGGTCGAATTTTCCTATAAGGCAATAAATAATAAAATCAAACCCATCATATCCTACCCATTACAACATCAGGTATTTATACGGGTATCGGGTCGGGTTCGGTTATGGGTCGGATAATAAAATCAAACCCATATCCTACCCATTACAACATCGGTTCCGGTTCGGATCCGGATCGGATATTAAATTATTAAATTTGTAACCGTACCCATAATTTAACCGGTTATATTTTTTAAACCATACCCTACCCAAATAAACCGGATCCAGGTCGGTTCCGGGTCGGTTCCGGTTCGGTTCCGGATCGGTTCCGGATAATCGGGTAAAAGTAGCACCTCTACTCAAGGTTAGCCAGAGGTGCTCAGAAAGTATAATTTTAAAATTTTAATTATGTATATTGAAATTTAATTAAATTATTTGTTTAAAACTTTTTATATAATCTAACCTTCTCATGATCAAATGTTTAATTGTAATATAGTAGCTAGAGCTCTATTTTCTAAATATAAAGACTTGAATTCAAATTCTATCTACCACATATTATACATTTGGAACTTTCAAATTGCCATTCAAAAGTTTCTAATTCCGCTCTGTCGCAGCTAATTGATGGCAATATTTGTTTTAAGTACGGTACCATAACTGCGGCACATCCCTGCCATAACCACTATGGCAATTAATGGATGTGATCTCCGAACAGCAAGGACCATTAGAAGGTTCTACATCGCTGCAGTTATGTAAAAGAAAAGTTGAACTAGGGGTCATTGTGATAAAATTATATCAGTATTCGTTTTTACTTTTTGGATAGAGATAAGGATCGGATATTAGATAGATATGTACAGATACAGATCGGATATCGAACATTCGTAGATATATACATAAATATTTTCATAATTATATTAAAACTATATAGTATATATTAACTATTCGGATACGGATAATTAAAATTCCAAACCATATCCGTATCCGCATCCGCATGGATATTTGGATATTCGGATATCGAATATCCGTATCTAATTTTCGGATATGGATCTAGATACGGTCGGATATTATCCGACACGTTTGCACCCCTAAGTTGAACTATGATGTTCTTATATCATGGTCTTTGATGAGTGTAATTTTAAAATTTATCAAAATGATTTTAAATGATGAATCTAAATTGTTGAAACGGCTCTGTTTTAACAGTGATGTATAAAATCAAGCGATAAAAAAAATTATAAACTAATTTTAATGTGTTTATTTTTTATTATTTTTTTATCACTTAATTTTATATTTAATTAAGTAGAAAATTTATAATTTTGATATGTAAACACATAACTTTTTGTTAAGTAGATTGACTTTGCATTGGGATTCATCATTTGAATCATTTTAAGTTTGGAGTTGAGCTCAAGAAAATTTTCAAATTTTGGTTACTACTAAAAAATTGAACACCAGACAAAATATGGGGAGAAAGATCTCCCAACTTTTGGTTCCAGATGAAAATATTTTCCAACTGGTTTGAAACACATAAGTCATAATTCTTTAAGGTATATTTTTTACCAGAATAATTTATACTAAGGCAACTACTGAAACTATAATTCTCTGATTCAATGCACTGAAAATATTGCCTATAAAAACTGCTTAGTTCCAGATTTCCAGTGCACCGTTGGGAATCAAGACTCAGAAAACAGAAAAACAATCAAAATACAGCCTAACCTCCCACCTACTCCATTGAAAAAAAAAAATTAGAAAAAACAATGAAAATACAGCTTAACCTCCCACCTACACTATTGAATGCCAGAGCCATCAGCAAAACCAAACAAACAAGTTGAAAAGAAAATTCACTGAAATTTACTTGCCATGTTCTATATCATTGGTATACCATCTTTAAACAAGTATACACATACATTTAATGTAGGTGTTCTTTGTTTTCCACCAGGAACTGATTTGATATCATTTAAAACTCTAATTACAAACTGAAAGGCCAATGAGAAAAAAGTACATGCATTCATATTCGTGTTAGTGGAAACATCAACTACCAGTTGGTCAAGTACGAGAGAGGATCAAGTTGAATGCAATTCCCAATGGGAGAGGGGGGTGTCCGATGCCCATCGGACCAAACTCGGTTCGATGGGTGGTTTCTACCGTCCGATCCACTTCAAAATCTGTGCGCATCACTTTAATATCCATGTTGTTTGCTTTAATATCCGTGTGCACAGATCTTGAAATGGATTGGACGGTAAAAACCACCCATTGAACCGAGTTTAGTCCGATGGGCATTGGACACCCCCCTCCCCAATTCCCAATACCTATACATATATATGGGATTATACTGGTGTAGTCTTCTGAAGGGTAAGGACACCAAAGCAGAAACATTTTCTCTTCTAGCATTTAATGATTTAATTGAAACAGGACCACATATGTACATGAATAAAAATAAGTTCAACCTTATAATAACAAATAAAAATTATAGAAAGCTTAGGGAGCCATAGTACAAAAAATAAATAGTAGAAGAAACAGTGTTTCTGATACAAATGGAATCATGCACCTGTTCCACCTGAATCTTTCCTACTTAGTGTTTGAATTATAGCTTCTAAAACTTTTATTTCACTATTCTTCTTAGAGATCTCCTCTTGTTTAGCTCGCAATTCTTCCATGTGCAACTTGAAAACCTCTGTGTAGAAAATTCAGAGCATTTAAAGATTTCTTTTCATCTCATTATTTTTGGGTCCTTCAACTATACAGTTAATTGACAGAAGCTTAATTGAGCTGTACAAAACTGAGTTGGTACCAGATTATGTTTTGTGTGGCCAAAACTTGATGAGTAATGCTCAGTTATGCAAGTCAGTCTAATAATTGCTAAGAATAACATGCAACTGCTAGTGTGTTAATTGACAGACGCTTAATTGAGAGTAAAATAATTGAGCTGTACAAAACTGAAGTGGTACCAGATTATGTTTTGTGTGGCCAAAACTTGATGAGTAATGCTCAGTTATGCAAGTCAGTCTAATAATTGCCAAGAATAACATGCAACTGCTAGTGTGTTAATTGACAGAGGCTTAATTGAGCTGTACAAAACTGAAGTGGTACCAGATTATGTTTTGTGTGGCCAAAACTTGATGAGTAACGCTCAGTTATGCAAGTCAGTCTAATAATTGCCAAGAATAACATGCAACTGCTAGTGTGTTAATTGACAGAGGCTTAATTGAGCTGTACAAAACTGAAGTGGTACCAGATTATGTTTTGTGTGGCCAAAACTTGATGAATAATGCTCAACTATGCAAGTCAGGCTAATAACTGCCAAAGAATAGCATGCAACTGCTAGTGTACAGTACTGGATTTACATGATATTGGTATGTTGCATCTAGCTGAGTACCAGTATGAGACACAAACCATATGCCCCAGATATTACTTTCCCAACCGACAGAGATTCAGTACCTTAACTGATAAAGTAGTGTACCGGTACCAATGAAGTAGGACACCAGACAAGAAAGTTCACTGATACTAAATCGGTACCAGTACACCACTTGACCTAACTTGTCAGTTGATCCTTGGCACTTAAGTGCCAGACCATGAGGGACCATTGTACTAAAACTAATTCATGATACTATTGCCATACTTGAAGTATTCTCAAGCTCCTTGGTTATTTCCTGTGTACGTAATTCTGCAGCCTTCTGTGCAGCGTCTGCTTGTCGCTTCTCATTTCGAGCTCGAGCTGCAGCAGCAATTGCAGCATCTAGCTCTCTCTCTAATGTCTCTACTCTCTGTTCCAATGTCTGAAAAAAATTCTATTGTTGAGAGAAATATGCAAGAACACATCATGGAAAAAGAAGAAGCTTTCATACACTAGAGTTAGAATACTGCATTTTGGTAGGATCTGAGACCCAGCATGTACCAGTACCTGGTCAACCACCTGTTTTCCTTTTCCCTCTTTTTAATTGCATGAACTACGACTAAATTTACTCTGGATCGAGAAATAATAACCAAGTTCAAACAAGCTTGCAATTGCTTCTGACTCCAATCTGTTACTACACCCACATAATCTGAAGCAACAACGCAATTAAAAAGAATAACTCCGTAGGAAAGCTCGATCGTTATAGAACTTGTCAAATTGGATACCTTGATGGATCGCGCTTGCTCAGAGGCGAGAGAAGCGCGCGAGAAGGTTTCTTCGTCGACAAAGACCGCCTTTTTAGAGAGAAACTTCTGCAGAGAATCGAGATTGGCACCCATCTCCGTCAAGTTCCCCATCGCCGCCTGCCATCTCTCCCCTCCGCCTCCGCCGCCGCCGACTTTCTCTCTGTCCGTCATCGGCTGGGACGGTTCGGGTTCTCGAATTTCGAGCGGGTTTTCGGGTCGGGTTGGAGTACTTGCTCAAAACTCAAAACAAAAGCCGGTAGCACTGTACTGTAATTCCAGAACACGTGTCCTCTGCATTAACTCAAAAGAAAATATTTTGAGTTAATGTTATCTTAGCCGTCTGATTTTAACACAGACTCTTTAAAATTAGTGCAGATCTTGTCCACACGAATCTTAAAGTAAATTGGATAATTGTGATGTATTAAATCAAAAGACATCCTTTTGAGTTATTGCAGAGAATACGAACTCAAAATTCCAAGGTGGAGTTTGATGTGGAGTGCGTATCTCATATTTTGCGTGACCGACGTGTCCGGTGCCTATTCGGGAATAGCGCGAGGGCCAGTATAATTAATGCTTTGAGATTCGTGCCGGAAAAATTTGAACGGTTGAGATTTCCGACAAAAAAACACGCAAAATGTGATATATTTCAGAGGATACGAATTCATTTGATGTATACCCCTCAAACACTTCGAATCATGTATTTCTCCATCTAAAATTCATAATATTATATTTACCCTTTTAAATTTTAACAACTTACTAATTTATCCTTTTTTTTTTATTATTTTTTCTATTAAAACTCATTTTAAATTTGACAAGTACCCATTTTGCCCTTTGTCAAGAAGAATAAAAAAATGTAGTACGTTTAAGAAAAAATTGGCTTTCAATTTGGTCATTTTTTTAGAGTAAATGGGTCATTTTTCTAGAGTAAATGGGTCATTTTTCGCTACCTTTGGTAAGTGTTAAAAGTAGAGAAATGAATCATTTTTCTTCGACAATTGACAAAGGTATAGATGGAATTGCCCCTAATTTCAAATATAACGCTTCAATTGAAAAATAAGTTAAATTTAAAAGAAAATAATTAAGTTTAAATTTATACAATTTTTTAATCCTCATATTCCCACGAGAGAAAGAATTACTGTTTGCAGAAAATTAAATTTCTCTGAATCTCTATTAAAAGCAATTTATATTAAGCGAACATTAAGTGTTTGTATGAAAAGAATGTGACCCGAATAGCACAGCACCACAATTTGTTAAAGGGTTGCTGCATGGACATAAACAAATTAGATTCCATTGCTTAAAGCATCTCAAATTTTGAATTAATTCGTGAAAAATCTGGAAATGTACGAATTTTTTAAGCACAAATATTAAAAACTACACTTTTCAGCGCAGCATAAAAAAGGTTTAGTGCCCGGTAATTCCACATGAGAGCAAACTGAAATCTTAACTTTGAATATAGAGATAGGAGTAGGTCCAATGGGCATCGTACCTACTTTTAGGGGATTGAAATCTGCTGCGATCCAAAAAAGGTGAACAGTAACTCTAAAATCCCTGCTTTTCCAAATCTGACCGTCCAATAGTTTCGTGCACGTATCTCAAAGCAGCTGATTTTTCCTT
Source organism: Carex arenaria (assembly GCA_964058825.1). NCBI lineage: Eukaryota > Viridiplantae > Streptophyta > Magnoliopsida > Poales > Cyperaceae > Carex > Carex arenaria. The sequence goes on along the minus strand of CAXKVW010000019.1, from coordinate 448,069 downwards.
ACACGAATCTCAAAACAATTCAATAGTTGGATTTGGAAAAGCAGGAATCGCAGGTCACTGTTCATGAGCGAGAATCGCAGCAGATGCGGATCCACTTTTAGGTCCAATTAGCTCTGACACCATACAATTAGAATCAAAATCTGTGCGCACAAAAATTGAAACAAACATGCATGGATTTTAGTTAGTTCGCACGATTCTTGATGCAAATCAGATGGTTATAACACCCATCGAACCAAAGTAGCGATGCCCATCGGACCTACTCTCAATTCTTGAATATAACATAAGATTGGAAAACTTGATATTTTGCATTTTTGTGGGTATGCCAGTATAATTACCAATATCCACGGCTGCAATTCAAGTGAATCCCAAAAAGAAAATCAAAAAGCAAATTTGCACACTTGCTCAAGCAGCCAAAACACATGCACAATCAATACGCACAAGTCAATTCTTGCAACTTCTCCCTTCCAGATTAGCAACAGCACAAGGTCTGGAAATGCTTATTTTTTTTTTGGTCTAAGCAAACAACTAATAACAAGCTGAATGGTACCTATTCTAATCTATGGCAAATTGTTGACTAGCTCCTTGAAATTGAACACAATCCAATCGGCCTCCCTAGCAACTGCCTCACGCATCTGAACCCCAGCATAACAGATAAACAAGTCGGCCCCACCTGGTTTCCTTGCCTGTAAAAAAGTAAATTATTCAAATATATCAATAATATTCAACAGTTAACATATCCACAAAGCAAAGAGCAGCACAATTACAGCTTAGTTTCAGCCAGTAAAGGTGGATATGCATCAAAGAAAAGCCAAAATCAATAAGAAAATATAGGAAAATAAATCTCAAAGCGGAAATAAAGAAGCAACAAAAAAGAAAAAAAATAAACAAATAAACGAAAGCCAGAAATACATTTCCCTAGCATAACCTATTTTTGGCTTCAAAATTTAGTGCTTTAAGTCGCAAGCAAATCATTAGAACACTGTTCCAGACGGATGTAGCAACAATTGCTGTTGCCAGTGAGGAAAGCTACCAGGAGAATAAACAGAAACATGGTGTCATGTAATGAGCAGAGAAATTATTACCTCAAGGTCAGTTGCACCATCACCAATCATTACTAGTGTTTTGTAATTATGTGCCTACAAATCAAATGTCAGTTATGGGTCAAAACCACAAGATCTGGTCTTTTTAAAGAGAATATTAGTTCTATTGAAAGGAAAGGAAAAGAATAAACACTAACTTCTCTTATTTGTTGAACTGCCAATGCTTTGCCTCCACTCCTTGAGGTAGGCTCAGAGGCATCAAAACCAAGGAACTCTCCAGAATCTCCAAATAACAAATTATTTGCAAATATGTTCTCAAAAGGGATTCCGAGTGTTGATGCTACTGGCTACATGTAAAAAGAGAATGCAGGTTAGAATATGGAAGTCCTCTTTTCTTCCAAGTAATATATCGCTCAAGTGTCAATGCTTCAAGTCAAATTTACTTGTTTGAGGACATGAAATGAGAATTGGACAATTTATGCCCCAAACACAGTGATACAATTATTTCTTTACTGTTTATTTATCTGATGAATATACAAGTCCCCAGATATTCCTTTCTGGAGGTTTAACATATGAGAAAAAAGATAAATTAACATGAAAGATAAACATATCTTACAAATTCTGCTATAAGAAAATAGTGATTACTTTTGTGTCCCTAGAAACCTTAAATATCTTATGAGTGAGGTATACTTTCATCTGATATAAATTGATCTTGCTCTCAATCAAGTAAAAATTCTGCTATAAGAAAACAGTGATTACTTTTTTGTCCCTAAAAACCTTAAATATCATATATACCCTTGCAAAACAAAACATATCTTACAGGATTCACCTTTTGCAATTTCTTATAGAATTTCAAGACTACCCTCCCCGCACTATAATTTATTTAGAGAGATGCAGTATACATAAGTTCCATTGAGCATTTATGTTTACACAAGTAAACATATCTTAAGCTCATATTAGGATGTATGAAATTCCCAAGTTTACACAAGTAACATCAATTCACTAACGTGAAGGGTAAATGCGATATAAATACTGGCAACATTTATGTTTACCCTTTCAAAAACCATGTTTGAGTTTCCAAATCACAATTATAATATTTGTCCTTCAAAAATTCAAAACATCATACTTATCGGTCCAAAATTTGATAACATCAAATTTGCTCAAAACACGGTTTTTTTTTTGGGTAAGACATACAAAAACTCAAGAACAATGTTTAGATTAAATCATGTTAGACAAAAGTACCCTTACTCCCACACCTCATAATCGTAAACCACAGCCATTCCACAGAAACAAGCACCTATCACATAAAACATTTAAGTGGTTGAAATTTGGAAATGAGCCACGAACCTAATAACCATTCTTTAGTATGTTATTGGGGACTAACATTGGCTTTCTAGGCCAGTTTGTGAAAGTTGTTTTTAAATACCACAGAGAACACATGGAGGGATGGAATAGAGTCTAATGATTTCAGGGTAAAAAGGTGACCATGTAAGTGAGGTGTTGGCTTAAGCCAAGAAATGATGCATTGGTACATCAAACAAGATCGGGGCCTTTGAATTCTGGAAGAATAAATATGATGTTTTCATTTCTCAGAGGACTAATATCAAAGTTTGGGCTTTTTTATTGAACAATGAAGTCCTGCACATCTTCCCAAACTTTTGTTTGAAAATTTGATTTTTGTACCCAAGGCTCAAAATCTAATATACAGAACAGTGAAACCATAAGCAGCCTGGATTAAACATGATAAACATCAACAAAAGGGGCAATGAGAAAAGGAAGTAGTGGGACATATTTTAGAGAAAAAGGAGAAGTGAGGTGCACACTGGATATTTCATGTTTCCTACAGGAATCTGTATGTGATATTCACAGGTGCTTTAGTCATGGTAGTTAATTCTCATTTTGCATGGTACACTTGAGTTGTGATAGTACAAAATTCTGCAGAAAAAGAAGATACTATAACAAGCACTAGCATACCTCAATCATTTGTCGAAAGCCTCCGGACACCAAGTATACATCAGCACCATTTTCTTTTAGTTTCGTAATCAATGCAGCAATTCCAGGAGAAATCCTACAGTTCCCAACCATGATTATTTAGGGGCAAATGTTATCTTCAGAAAAACAGAAGAGGTAGGTTTGGTTTCTCCCTTCTTTTTAATGGCAACTCATTTTCCAGCAAAAATGAAAATAGTACTAACACAACAATTAATCAACTACTAACCTAGGTGGTCTTTTCTCCAGGAAATCCTGTACCTGGGAGAGAGAAGGTTTAAACAAAGAGAGACGAGCAGCCAATGCTTCTTCAAAAGGAATTGCACCATTCATTGCCCTGTTAATCAAAAGGACAGAAAGAATAAAAAAATTCTGCTTGGAGTAAAATAAAGTACACAATTATTTTATCTTTGCACTTCACACCATTCTTTTAGCCGTTTTTGTAGGTGCAGTACCAGTTCAGTAAAATCCTGATCCAGTATGGTACTGACAAGGAATAAAAACTCTGTTTAAATGGAACTTGATGATAATGTCACCCACTGAATCAAGTATAATTTAGCCATATTGTCATTTTTGCTTATATAAACCTAAATTTTTTTTTAAAACAAACCCTCAGCTGGGCACTGACAAGGAATAAAAACTCTGTTTAAATGGAACTTGATGATAATGTCACCACTGAATCAGTATAATTTAGCCATATTGTCATATTTGCTTATATAAACCTCAATTTTTTTTAAAAACAAACCCTCAGCTGGGCACTGCCATGAAGAGATCACGGTTTGATGTAGATTCAATCCAATCTAGCATTCAATTACCCAAAACGTGCAACCAAACATGGCAAATCTAAATAAAACAATCACATCAGTCTGGTTTTCTTCTCAGCAGTGGATTCGCCCCATAATCACAACTGCACAAGCAAGCATAAAAAAATCCAATTTTTCTGTGCAATTATAAACCAGTCAGGCTAAATTTCATCAAGTTAGTTTCAGTTGCTCAATTTTGCAATCAAGTGTATCTCCTATTGTGGCCTTACTATGATCCTGTACACTTGGTGACACCTTTGCCAAATCCAACCCTAGGAATAAAGCTTCAACAAATCCAATTACCATAAAACACTCAATTTTACATATATCTTCAAACAATACTCAACTGAGCCAACCTTTCACTCAATTCCATTCCAGTTCACCCTCATTTGGCTTTTCTGTAGAACAGCAGTTGCCCAACAGTCAGGTCCAATTGTTCTAGAAAGCTTTCACTGAACTAATTTTGAGTAATTAACAAGCAGTTAAGGCACAAAATAGCCAAATAAAAATACTAATTCTAACCTGGTTGTCCACTCAGCGACAGCCTGCCCAGCTCCACAAAAATCAGCAAGTTCATCAATACCTTCATCTAAGCACACTGTGCTATCCACATCAAAACAAACTGCATCTGCACTTTGCCATACACTGAGCACATCTATGAAAACAAAATATAAAATCAGAAATAGAAGAAACACTAAAAACAAACAAACAAACAAACAAGACTAAAAGCAAGTAAGATAACCATTTGATTTGCACAGCAAAAGTTTGCATTCCTTTTTCAAATCCACCAAAAGATTGAAAGTTGCGCAATTCCAAAACAAATCAAAAGCTTTTGATTAAATCTTTATGTTTATGTTGTTGGTCAACATGGCATCCAAGGCTTTTTCTGGATATCAATCAATTAGAAAAATGAATGTAAAATTTCAATTATTTTTTATAGGGTCAAGGTATATATGGTTTCAATCAAAAGTAAATACTTTCCATTGTGTTGTCTATCAACAGATGTACACAAAAAATGAGCATCAGATCCCATATTTTTGGTGAAAAGCAGAGAACCCCAATTGGCAATTCTTCTTGATTTTCAGAAGCTGATATTTAGGTAAATTGCTTCAAAAGTATAACTTTTAAAGCCACTCGAGTAGTCTCATCATTATTTTTCATCAAACTGTTTATGAGGAATATTATTTGTGAGTGGTATTTATAAGTACTTTTCTATTTTATTTTCAAAATTACTTTTCCAGATGATCAACCAACTGATGACAAGTAACAAATATATGTTACTTCTTACCAGTGTTCAATGCGTGATATTTATCGAAAAGAAAAAAAATTAACCAATACTCCAAAAGCTAGAAAGGTACTTCTGAAATTAAAAAAAAATACATCTTGCTCAAATACGAAGGCACACAAACCCTTTTTTTTTTTTTGCAATACATCAAGTCAATCGGAGAAAATAGAAAACTAAAGAACAATTTACAATAAATAAATTAATGGACAGATACTTGTAGCTATCAACTACAACTAGTTAATGAAACCCATTATCAGCATTAAAAAGAAGAAACTTGCATGTATTGTTACCATTTTATATACAAACTGGTTCGATATTACCAGCTAATTTACTGATGGTGCACACCCAAGATACTGTTAGCAAATAAATTTACAGAAATACTCTCTTTTTTGTTCAGTAAATTACCTCCTGAAGGTAAAGAAGTGTCCATAGAAGTACTGGAGACCTCCAGGGCAGCTGGTACCAATAGAAGAGGCTTCTTCAATGGTCCAATACCAGTAAAAGGAGGTATAGGATACTTGATGTCACACTGTGAAAAGGCATGTAAGGTGCGAAAAGCTTGCCGAGAAGGAACTCGACATGTAAGGTTCAGGTTAGCACGCAAACTAATCAAGCCAGCCATAAACCTGACATTTTAACAAACAAGAGAGTTTTTTAAGAGTAAAGGATCCAAATTAGGTTCAAACAGTTAATTAAAAGCCACAACAAAAGCAAGAAGAAAGTTTCAAAATAATAAGTATTACAAAATTTGAACAGTTAAAGGACTTTATTCAGCTACCCCACTACCAATCATGGAGTCAGTGCTGGTAACCTTGTACAGTACATGTTGGCAATTTCCAGGGGCAGATTTAAGAGGGGCTAAAACCCCTATAGGTAAAATTTTGGTAAATATCATGTATAATTTATGCCTTTTAATGAAATTATGTAGTCCCCAGCTTATCACCCCCCTCCCCCCCCACACCCCTCCCCCCCCCCCCCCCCCCCCACTTTGTAACAACATATGCATTGTTGCAATGATAAACAATAAACAACTTTACTATGGTGACCTGATATTGTTTATAAATTAAACATTCTTTTTTGTTTTGAAAGTAGCAAATTACAAAAGCATAACCTACAAAATTAACAATCCATAGCAACAAGCAGCATCTAAAGAGATCAAAATCTGTCTAAGAAGACGGGAATGATTAATCCCTAGAGACCTAAGCGTTACAATTCCCTAATTTCTATTAAATACAAAATTTAACATTCAACCTAAGGAGATCTGTATTTTAGATTTTACACATCCTTCCCGATGAAGAATGTGGCAATACCTACGCTATTGCAAATCAATATTTTTTTGTACGAAAGATTGAAATTTAAAAGAAATTTTAATTACCACGATACAACGCCAATCAATAGAAATTCGAGATCCGAACTCACGTCTTCTCCTCGTCCTCTTCTCCTCTCTCTCTCTCTCTCTCTCTCTGTCTCTCTCTTCTGAAACCTTGGCAGCGGCTTTCAAGGCTAATTATCGCTGGCACGCTCGCTCGATGAGAATAGAGGGGTTCTCTGTTTCTGTTTCTCTCGCTTTCAAACAAGGAACATGTCACTCGCGATATCTTCTGTAGTTCTCTCCACCTCCTGCCAACCAAGAGTGACTATCAAAGAAGAATTCAGAGTAGGTCCAATGGATTGGGTTGGTTCGTTTGGTTTGGTTCGATTGGTGTAATTATCATTCAATATGTATCAAGATTCGTGCAAACTACATTAAAATACGTGCAAGTATATTTCAATTTCCGTGCACACAATCTTAATGTTAATCGTACAGTGTTGGAGCTAATAGATTCGTATCCTCTGTATTATTACAGAGGATGAGCCTCACTTTACGGTTTCAAATTAAATCTCAGCCGGTTTGAGATTCGGGAGGAAATAGAGGGCAGTATTATTGGACTTTGAGATTCGTGCCAAGTTAAAATGAATGATCCAGATTCAATAATTGTAAAAGATTACCTTATGCAGTAAGAGAGAGGATGTGAATTCAGAGCTAATTGGACCTACAAGTAGGTCCGATGCCCATGGGACCTACAGTTGCCCATCGGACCTACTCCTATTTCATCAAAGAATAGAATCGAGATTCAGTAATGTAACCCAACTTTTGGGTTTTAAATCGGGAGCGTCCGATTCTATATGAGCACGCGAGATGGAGCGTCAGATTCGAGATGAAGCACATATTCCGAGATAGATTGTGCGAGATGGAATGTCGAATTCTAATCGAACGGTCTCGATCCAAACACAAAATTTGAGTTACATTAGGGGATCCGGATCCCAAAGAATAGGGGTGCTATATTATTATCACAATAATTTTTTATTTTAACACAAAAACATTATATTTTTTAATTTTATAGACAACTTTGTCTCTCCATACATATTTATTTAAAGAGTAGAAGGGTGCTCCTAAGTTCACTAAATTTCTTTGTGGATTCAACTCTAAAACATATCGAATTGACTTTAAATGAAGAATCCGAACTGTTGAAACACATCTATTTTATGAGTGATGCGTCTACATGCAAAAATTTTAAACTATCGAACTTTAAACCTCAGTATCGAGGAAGCGATGAAAACTATCGTTGACTTATGCCGAAGTTAAAATTACTTGACAGCGGGGCGAAATGAAGGAAGCAAGGTAGGAGGCATACTAGATACAAGCAGTAACACCGCTCTCAATGCCAAGATTAGTGCCTTGACTAAGCTTGTAACCGACCTTTCTAAGTAAAAGACAACAGTAGCTAGTGTAGCGATGTGTCAATCAAGTGGAGACGCTCACAACCTTAAAGAAGTATGCCCAATTCTCATGGAAGTAAAAGCGGAGCAAGTCAACATGCATGGTGAATAATTTCTACAAGCCTAACGTTCAAAATGACAACACATACAACTAAGACGCGTGGAATCAATCGAATTATCCCTATGAGAATGACCAAGGAGCTGCTAATCCGCAAGGATATCAACCGAACTATTAGCAGAATCGTTCATAGCCTCCATACCAACCAAGGCAATTTGATCAATAACCCACTTACAAGCCATACCTCGAGTAAGTTATCAACATATTGTTTGATAAGCACAAAAAGACGATAGACGATATTGACATCAACGTCAATGCAATAGGTGAAAGAACCAATATCCTAGAAAATTAAGTGGCTCAAATAGCCAATGATTTTTCGAACTTCTCATAAGGTAGAGGCAAATTTTTAGGCCAAACGGAGGTCAACCCAAGAGAAGCGGTTCGATACATTTTGACCAAGGATGAACATCGCTGCGAAACACACTCTCCAACCAAGGAGGTGTCTTTCCCGCCTTCATCCAATTATGTGAGGAGAGGTCAAGCTAACGATCTAAAATAAGCACTGCATAGGAGGCAACCCACAAATCCTTTACTTTTCCGCACTTCTTAATTTTTGTTTTTGAGTCATGGGGACTTACAAACCAGAAGATGGGTACACAATCGGGATTGGGATTAGGAAGAAACCAAGGATAAGAAAAATCATTTTCTGCTAAGTACTGAGCTCATATGGTATTATTCCATACTGCATGCGACATGTGCTTGCTCTGCAAGGGAGCCCCCTCGGTTCTAAGTCTAGTCTTTGAACCACTGTCAAGTCTCGTTAGTTGGAGTTTAACTACTTATATACTATCCTTCTCACACAAGGATCTATCAGATCTCCCCTATTGGTATTTAGAAGTCATTGGCATATAGTAGACGGAACTATGTATGCTCGAATAGGATTAAAAAGAAATTAAAGTGCAATAGAAATTCACCCAACAAAATATAAACAAAACCAAAATAATATTAAATGACTCATAGTTCAATCCCTCACCCAAGAGATGAGAGGTTCAGCTTTTGAGAGCCATGGCAAAAAAAAAGAAAAATAAAGAGAACATAGATTACAACCTTATTAAACAAGAAGAACCTTGACTCCTTAGATGACGCATCCTTGCCTTGATTTCCAAGGGCTTCGCCTCTCTCCTTAGAACTCTAACCTAACCTATCTATCATAATCAATGAGGAATTCGTGGCTATAGTGCTGGACTTAATCACATATAAACAAGCACACTGAATTCCATTACAATAGGGGTGATTATAGGGTTTCCTAAAGAACATGGAGTAGTGGGAGTAGTGGGGAACATGTTCCCTTGATCCTGGGGCCAAAATAGCACTACAAAAATAGCAAATTTGGACTCCACTTAATCTAGAAACAGCGTGGACGACCTGGGGGTCGGACCTTCTAGAAGACTTCAATCAAGGGCTGAGATCTGTCAATCTAACGATGCAGAATAATAGTCCACAGAATGAATCTGCATCGTGTGCGGCCACGGGAGGTATGGCACATGTAGCATAGGTTGAACTCGCACGGCTTTCTGAGTTAGCAGATTTCCATCTATTTTCACCATCTTAGATGTTGTGCACTTCGTGTATATTGTTGCATACGTCATGTAATGTTCTGATTTGAGACCATCTTCAATAATCGCCTAAATTGGACATATTTACTCTGTTTTTGGCCTAACTATGCAAATGTTGGTACCTTCGTACACAATTTCTGATTTTATTGATTGTGTGTGTATAGTTGAGCGTATTTTTGCGTGCGTGTCTTCTCTCTTTACACACTATTTTATTGGAAACTTTTCATATTCGTTTTGTAGTAGTGTGTGTCTCGCCCAGTGTATTAAAAATGCGGTATATGCAGCTGCATATGAGTATTCGGTTTCAATCCGCATAGAAAATCTCTATGCGGTCCAATATGCGGGCCGCATATGCTTATTCGGTTTCAATCCACATAGAAAATTTCTATGTGATCCAATATGCGGTTCCGCATATGCGACCGCGTATTCAGCTGCATATTACTACCGCATACTTGGCCGCATATTATTACTGCATATTCGACCGTATATTATCTCATACTGAATATTACCGCATACTTGGTTAAAATATATATAAATTCTCATTTTAAAATCTGCATATATAAGTTTATATGAAAATTCACATATGCGATATGCGATGACCTTTCATATAAACTGCATATTAAAACATTGGTGTCGCCCCATAATAATGCAAGTGTTGAAGGATTCAGATAATCTGGATTGACTTGTCAATTGTTTCTTTTTATTTGATTTGTTAACTTGCAATTTGCATGCACGTTCTCAGTTAACTTCTTTAATTTCTGCAGTCTCTATAATTTTCTTGCTCAAATTGGAGGTGAAGAGAATAACGAACAAATTAATTAAATAAGGGTTCGTCGATCTGTTTTCAAGATCCAAACCTCAAACCGAATAATGCATGTGTATTTGGTTTCAATTCGCATTGAAAATTTCCGTGCAGTCCAATATGCAGGCTGCATATGCATGTGTATTTGGTTTCAATTTGCATTGAAAATTTCCGTGCAGTCCAATATGCAGGCTGCATATGCGTATTCTGTTTTAATCCACATAGAAAATCTCTGTGTGGTCCAATATATGGTTCCGCATATGTAGCCGCGTATTTGGCCATATATTACTACTGCATATTTGGCGCATAATATTATTAATGCATATTCGGCCGCATATTACCGCATACCGCATGTTACCACATGCATGCTGCATGCATATCTGTTAAAATATATATAAATTTTCATTTTAAAATTCGTATATATAAGTTCGCATGAAAATTTACATATGCGGTATACGATTATCTTCTGCATATTGTATGAAAATCGTATTTTAAAACATTGGTCTCTCCCCATAATAATGCAAGTGTTGAAGGATTCAGAGAATCTGGATTGACTTGTCAATTGTTTGTTTTTATTTGATTTGTAGCTACTAACTACTAGCTTGCAATTTGCATGCATGTTCTCAGCATTTTAAATTAAATATTGGTCTCTCCCCATAATAATGCAAGTGTTGAAGGATTCAGAGAATCTGGATTGACTTGTCAATTGTTTGTTTTTATTTGATTTGTGGCTACTAATTACTAGCTTGCAATTTGCATGCACGTTCTCAGTTGACTTATTTACTTTCTCAATTATCCATGATTTTCTTGCTCAAATTGGATGTGAAGAGAATAACAAATAAACAAGGGTTCGTCGATCTGTTTTCAAGATCCAAACCACAACCCAAGTTTGAATTATGTGACAGTGATCATTTATTAGTCAATACTTTGGCTAATTAAGTTAGCTATATTAATAATCAATTCAAAATTAATCTTTGAATGTTAAGTAAAATTGAGAAAATTTATCACGTCGTTAATTAATTAGAAAAATAATGAATCTAAATAAGCTGCATCAGAATTAAAACAAAGTTAAAAATTTCTGTCTTGCAATTATCATTTTTGTATTTATTGCGTTTTTATGTATATCTTCTATACTCTTGAACCCTTCGTCATTTTATAAAGGTTGAGTAATGTAAATTGCACAAATAATAAATTCATGTGTCATTTTTGGTTCTTAAAATTTCAACTAGTATCAAATTGATACAACGTTTTAACATTAAATATAAGTATAACTAATATGGATATCATCGTACAAACAATATCAAAAACATGAAAACTAATAAAATTATATATGACATCAGATATTAATTAAATCGATTTTAGCATTAATGGTTTTGTCATCATAAATTAATAAAAAATAATTTTTCCATGGAAAAAAAAAAATCAAGTGAACATAGTACTTCGATCCAATCAGAGAAAACCAAATCATCATGAATTACCTCTTTTCTGAAGAGAGTACTGCCAACCGGCTTTAATTTTACCAACCGGAGACTCTGTGCCGATTTTTTTTTTTTAATATCCAACGTGAAATGAAAAATAATAAATATACCCAGCTTAGTGGGATATTTGAAAAAAAAAATTTAGACCGGTCAAAAAATAGCCAGTTCTAATTAATATTCAAACTGGCCAAAAGATGGCCAGTCAAGGGGATTTTTTGTTTGTTTAAAATCCTATAAATATCCCGCTTCCCCTCTCCTTCCACTCACAACTCACTCAAACTCACCAAAAGAGAAAGAGAGAAAGAGAAGAAGAGAAAGAAGTGATTTCAGAGGCGAAAATGATGAATTTTGAGGCAAAAAAATTAACAGTAGCAACCGAGAGGTAGATCGTCTAATCATGGCGTAGCAAGAGGAGGGTCAACAAGTGATCAAGGTAGAAATGAGGAAAAACAAAAGAAATGTCAAGTTTGCCTTAAGAATAAAATGAACAGTTAAGTTTGTTTTGTTGAGGATATTTTTGGCGAGCTATTCGGTATGAAATTTCCGATGACAACTTTGTGGAAAACCCCTATGGCTACGATTTGAAGAAAAATAGTGTTGATCCAGAGCCTGCAACATCGGATGATGATTTTGTGCCGTATACTTATACTGGTAAGGCGAGCACTTCGTCTGTTGTCACTGATCCCTAGTCGCCTACTAAAGAGTAGGATTTCTTGTGCTCAGTTTGATTAATTAGGGTTTTAGTTTTATGAATTAGTTTATTTACCCTGTTGTACTAGAGTTTTAATTTCATCAATTTATTATTTGTGTTGTAGGTTGGATGTAAAAAACAATATATCTAATAAAACTCACATTCAACTTACTCATAACTTAGTCTAAATAAATTAGTTCAAAGCATACAAATAAAGTTCACACAAATTGTAAATAAAACAGTTCTCAAAGCTGCATCTAAATAAACAAGTTCACAACATGCATACAAAATTTAATTTAAATCACCTATATTATTACGCCTGAAATGAATTCTGAAAAATCAACCAGTTCCAGAAGATGGCTTACCAGATGCCCCAGATTGGCTACCAGATGGCCATGCTTGACTACTAGATGCCCTTGTTTTGCCTACCATATGGTTCTCCTTGCACCCTAATCGCCTCTCTTGGCATGACAATTTCCTCTCCCATTGTCTCTACATACATAGCAGATGCATCTAAACGGCTTGTAGTTGTGATTCGTCGTGACCCTTGTGATCCACTTCCCTCTGCGAGAACTCACTCATTTTGTCTTTCATTTGCTGCGTTTATGGCCTCTGCATTGAATTTGTTACTTAGTAAGATAGTTAAAATTGGAATGAAATATAACATTTGATGAATGTTGCATACCTACCCTACACCTGTCGGAAGTGGAACGGCAAGCCTGATCCCCTTTCGTCTATCTTGTATTTTGTCCATGGTCATTACTGTTGGGTTATGGACGGTCCAAAACCATTGATTAGCTTAAGCTGCGGAAAGAACGTAAAACAAAAATTTTACTTCTAACTTAAGCCAAGAATTAAACGAGGTATGTCAGAATACTTTCCAAGGCGATCCACATTCAGTATTCCTTGACATCAAAACCCAATTTAATTCTTTTACAGATCTACTCCATAATTGATTTCTAAAACTTTAATCTACTTACAAATTAAATAAATTAATATAACATATTTATACCTTGATCCAAATTCCAATTGGATTGCAGCAGACCGAGAAGATCGAATCTGAGGAACGTCTTGTAGGGGTGTTAATGAACCCCGTTTACCCATTTACCCTACCCGTATCGTATTCGATAAGATGGGTATGGGTAAGATTTTTTTTTCGTTAGCTTATTGGGTATGGGTATGGGTAAGGATTTTTTTTCGTTAGCTAAACGGGTATGGATATGGGTAAAGGCTATTTTGTACCCATTGGGTAACGGGTAATTATATAAAATAAATTTTATATAGATATATAAATATTATACTTAATTTATCCAATTTATGTTTATCATATCATTGTATCAACATTAATTCATGAGAAAATGTATGCATTTTGTTGTAAGATGAATATTATATTAAACATATTACCTTTTTCATTTGAATGTTTTATTATTTAATTAACAAATTGAATTTTGAATTTGTTAAAAGAGATATTTGTATTTTTTTTATTTTTTTCTTTATACAAAATTATTAGTTAGAATTTATTGCATATTTGTATTTTAATTTTTATATTAGTAATTGTGATTGCATATGTATGACATGATGAGTTTTGATGATATATTTGTAAAAATAATAAAACCATTATATTAGTATTATTCGTTATTCACCCGCTACGGTTTCGTTACCCACTAATTATAACGGGTATGGGTAGGGTAGGGTAAGACAAATTCTTAATGGGTAAGGGTAGGGTATGGGTAAGGTCAATTCTTAGTGGGTATGAGTATGAAAATGCTTCCACCCTACCCGTATCGTACCCATTGACACCCCTAACGTCTTGCCTCGGAGTATCAGACATCTGATACCTTTATCGGTCGTCCACCAGGAACCACCAGAGTGCTGGCTTTCTACTGCCAGTAATACTGACTAGCGGGATTCGCAAAAACACTATTCATCGAGAAAATGACAAAATAAATATACTGCGACTTTCGCAAATATATTATTTTCAAATCCTGTAAACACTATTCACAGAAGGCGTGAAAATACTATTCACCGAGAAAAGAACAAAATAAATATACCGCGACTTTCGCAAATATATTATTTCCAAATCCCGTAAATACTATTCACGACAGCCGTAAAAGTACTATTCACGGGAGGCGTGAAAACACTATTCACGAAGATCGTAAAAATTGACTACGTCTCACGCAAAATCATATTCACGAAACTTTGCGAAAACACTATTCACGACACCCGTAAAAACACTATTCACGACTCGCAAGATTATACGTGGATTACGTATATCTTTCTTTTCTAGCCCAACACTATTTGGGAGAGAAAAACCGAAAGTTCTGAAAGACTGACTTTCAGATCGATCAGACTTCTATCGGATTTTTGGAATGAATTTTTCTCTACCCCTACCCCTACCCCTACCCCTCTATTTATAGACTTTTGAAATGGTCTAAATGACCAATATGCCCCTAGGGCAACATGGTATTTACCAAAATGCCATCGAGCCCATTAATCAATTGATTAGTTTGGGCTTTGACTTTGGGGTTTGGGCTTTGACTTTTGGGCTTTCTAATTAAAATCTATTTTTAACTTAGGCCCAAAATTCAAATGGGCTTTGAGCCCAAAATATTAATTCATAATTAATATTTGTAATCCACTTTATAATCGATCTGATCAGTTATAACTTCTTGCGACTGTTGTTGCGATAGCTTTTACATAACGTGTCATACACGCTTGTAAATTGAATATGTTTAAGCTTGTCATCTTTATGACATTTATATTAATTATACCTTTTATAATTAATATAAATATCTTATTATTAATTATAACTATATATAATTAATTATAAGATTCTCTGATAAGTCTCCTTTACGGTGTGACCCAATAGGATCTGTGTTATGTTGGTAAATAGAATTAAAACCATTTTAACTTCTATAATCATAGGAGGCATCTGACATCTACACTAAGACCATCCAATTACACAGATGATGCTGTACTATACAGTACCACGATCCAGTAAACTATTTTAGTCGTCTTAATTATTATGTCTCACAGTATCAGATCAGTTTCAAGGTAGGTGTGTGTCATCCTTGCAAACTTAATCTTTTCTTGATCTTGAGCAGATTATCAAATATAATTACTCTTGTAATTATACTGCATGCAGATAATCCTACTCTATCAAGGGGCCCAGTGATACCGTAACTCGTATAGAGATACGAGGGACAATAGTACTTTTGGTAAACCATCACTACCTCAACTAAGCTATGTATACCGAAAAGCTACCGTTATGACTGCGTTTTACCGACAGCGTTAGATAACAATCACACATACATATCTCTTAGTATGAAAGATGAATACCTCATACTTTAGAACTTCACACTGAATGAAAACATTAATGACACGTACACAATTCCATTTAATGTTTCATTCGGGGTCTGTCAAATACCATGTTCCTAGAACATGTATCTATGTGATTAAAACGACATCTCATGTCAATGGTCTGTAAAACATGACCATCTTTTAATCCACATACTAACCTTGTAACGGTAAATTAGTGTTCCTACTAATTACCTCGGTTAGAGACTTTTAAGAGTATATATCATCTATATTATGAAGTTTTACAATTCCAGTCATGAATTCGAAATGATTCATAAATTCAATAATACTCAAGGAACAAAATGACAATTTATTAATCACTCAATTCATGAACAAAGCTTTATGATAATTTATCGTATTATTGACTTCTAGATTATTACAAACTAACAATCTCTCACTTAAGCTAGGAGCCAATCATCGTAGGCTCTACTTACACAAATCTCTAATTTTCTAAAAATCTCGTAGATCTAAAGAAAGCCTCACAGCCAATTGCCTATGTGTCTCTCAGACCTATAGCAGTATTATGCATCATATGCTTGGCTTGAGAAAGAGGTTTTGTGAGTGGATCAGCTGTGTTGCTGACTGTGTCAACTCTACATATCTTTACGTCACCTCTATTTACGATTTTTCGTATCAGGTGATAACGTTTATTACGAGCCCAAGGTCACTACCGTAGACGAGAAACATATCCTTAGTTCTTCTCAAGTACTTAAGGATATTCTTTGCAGCATTCCAGTGCTCCATGCCTGGATTAGCCTGATATCTACTCGTCACACTCAAAGCGTACGAGACATCAGGGCGAGTGCACAACATGGTGTACATGATAGAGCCTATAGCCGAAGCGTATGGCACTCTACTCATTATACTTTGCTCATCAGTTGTCGAATGACACTGAGTCTTGCTAAGCTGTGCACCATGATTCATTGGTAGGAATCCCTTCTTGGAATCCTACATGCTGAACGATTCAGCACTTTGTCAATGTATGTGCTTTGACTCAATCCTATGAGTCTTTTCGATCTATCTCAATAGATCTTTATGCCTAGTATATAGACAGCCTCGCCTAAGTCCTTCATCGAGAAAACTTTCTTTAATGAAGACTTAGCTTGTTGCATCATAGGAATATCATTTCCTATTAAGAGTATGTCATCTACATACAAGATTAGAAAGGCGATGGCACTCCCACTAGTTTTCCTGTACACACATGGTTCTTCTTCGCATCTGACGAAGTCAAACTTTTTGACTTCTTCGTCGAACCGAAGATTCCAACTCCGTGATGCTTGCTTCAATCCATAAATGGATCTAAGAAGCTTGCATACCTTCCCAGCATTCTTTGAATCTTCAAAACCCGAAGGCTGTATCATATACACGTCTTCTTTTAATTTCCTTTCAAGAAGTCGGTTTTGACATCCATTTACCATATTTTATAATCATGAAATGCGGCAATTGCTAGGAGTATCCGAATTGACTTAAACATAGCCACGGGCGAAAAAGTTTCATCATATTCAACTCCTTGAATTTGTTTGAAATCTTTCGCTACAAGCCGTGCTTTGTATACAGTCATATTACCATTCATGTCTGTTTTTCTTTTAAAACTCCACTTGTTAGCTATGGGTTTCACCCCATCAAGAGTTACAACTAGGTTCCAAACCGTGTTGTCATACATGGATAGTATTTCGAATCTCATGGCCTCCAGCCATTTATCAGAGTCAGGCCTATCCATTGCTTCCGCATAGGTCAGGGGATCTTCAGTATCAAATACTAAGACCTCGTGCAGTCCCAAGTACCTCTCAGGTGCATGGACTGTCCTTGTTGACCTACGTAGCACTTGACTTTCGGGCTGTCGAACTTGATCCACAACTATCTGCAGATCCAGCTCTACTTCAACTTGCGTCGAAGTACTTGAGCTCGGGACTAGAACCTCCTCCACAACTACTTGTGGATTTGGTTCTTCCAAATGCTCTTCAGCCGAAGTATCAAGTGGTGGGTTTATCTGATCTAGTTCAGATATTATATTGTGTGATGTATCTTGAATTTCTTCAAGTATTACATTACTCCCAATACTTCCTTTTGCAAGAAACTGGTTCTCCAAAAGTATACCAAAACGAGCAACAACTATTTTGTTCTCGGACTGGTAATAGAAGTAATATCATTTTATTTCCTTAGGATACCCTACGAAAAAGCATTTGTCAGATTTGAGATCAAGTTTGCCAGACGTCGGACGTTTGACAAACACTTCGCAATCCCATATTTTAAGATAAGACATATTTGGGGTTTCTCCAAACCATAACTCATATGGAGTCTTTTCTACTGACTTAGATAGAACCAAATTTATTGTTCGTGTGGCAGTTTCTAGTGCGTGTCCCCAAAACAATTTCGGAAGAGTGGCATTACTCATCATGGATTGAACCATGTCTAACAGAGTTCGATTTCTTCTCTCAGAAACACCATTCCATTGTGGTGTCTCCGGAGGCGTGAGTTGTGAGACTATCTCACATTCCTTTAAATACGTAATAAACTCAAAACTCAAGTACTCGCCTCCACGGTTAGACCGTAAGGCCTTAATACTTTTGTTCAATTGATTTTCTACTTCAGTCTTGAATTCTTTGAACTCATCAAAGGTTTCAGACTTATGTCTCATCAAGTAGACATAATCATATCTACTGTAATCATTAGTAAACGTGATAAAGTAAGAATAACAATTTCTTGCACAAGTACTCATAGGTCCACATACATCAGTATGTATAAGACCTAGTAAGTCACTTGCCCTTTCGCCCTTTTTGGAGAACGGCGCTTTGGTCATTTTTCCACGTAAACAAGATTCGCATGTGTTAATTGATTCAAAATCAAATTTACCAAAAAGTCCATTTTCATGCAACTTCTTGATGCGTTTCTTGCTTATATGACCAAGGCAACAATGCCACATGTAAGTCGTACTTTCATGAGACGTTTTGAGTCGTTTGTTAGTTATGTTGAACATGGGTTTTTCCATTTCCAGTATATACAGACCATTCATCATACAAGAGGATCCATAATATACCTTATCTTTATATATATAACATCTAATGTTCGTGGAAATGCTAGGAACAAAATATATATTTTCAAGTTCCATTACAAAGCCCGCTGGGCAAATACAACTCTACACTTCCAGTTGTTACGGCTGCAACTAATGCTCCGTTTCCAACTTGAAGTTGTACTTCCTTGTTACGTAGCTTTCTTCTATTCTTCAGTGCCTACATATTTGAACAGATATGAGCACATGATCTGGTAACTATTACCCAATCATTAATAAAGGTAGCAACGTTAACTTCAACAACAAACGTACTTGAGACTGAAGCTTTTGAGACATTCTCAATTTTCAGATCTTCAAGATACTTCGGGCAGTTTCTCTTCCAGTGACCTTTGCCATTACAATAATAGCAGTCAGTGTCAGCAGAAACATTTATCATGGGAGTGTTCGCTATCGGAACCAACTTCCTTTTGCCTTTGTACTTGGGAGCCCTTTTTCGCTTTCGTTATTTGTTTCTCGAGTAAGGAGCATAAAGAGAAAGACGATTCTTTAACCATATTTCTACAACGTTAAAAGTAAATATTTTAGCTTTGTTCATGTAATGTTTTATTCATACAATAAAACTCCCACTGCAAATTTGTTCTATTCCCTTTTGCAGTAGGTCCAAGATCCTTATTTTCACCAATGTACAAGCCAGCTATTACGCATGACTCGGCTATTAGTTATTTTAGGTAAGCAACCTTGCTAATCACACCTTGCTTTGTGATTCTTGGTTTCGTTAAAACATCACGTGTTTTTAACGAAGACTTTGCCCCAAGCCCAAAACTTTTTTGGAAATCATTGGTAAGTAACCTCACTCTATTTGATTTGATATGTCGTACATAACTCTTGACCACCAAATGTAAAAGGTGACGCCTACTGAGTAGAGAACCGTCAACCAATGAAAAATAGTGTGAGAAGGATAGAGTAGGAAGGGCATACTACTTAATTCGTATGGGTTTGTGTTTATGCTTAACAGTGCAAGCAGACTTTAAAAGAGGTATGTCAGATAAACAACCGAGGGCATCCACCTCCAGTCTATCTTTGGCATCAGAACCTCTTTCACATGCTTGCGTTTGTTAAGCAGTCAGTTCTTTAAACTAACTGCAAGACATTCTTACAGATACGTGAAAGTCGTTTGCCAGAAAGATTGATGTGAGTTCCTTCACAAATCTTTCTTTGACATCACGTTCTTTCACGCTTCATTTAAAGCTATAAATCTAATTTATACTTTTTCATGCTTAGGTTTGTTTTTATGCTTAACAGTGTAAGCAATCTTTAAAAGAGGTATGTCAGATAGACAACCGAGGATGTCCACCTCCAATCTATCTTTGGCATCAGAACCCCTTTCACATGCTTACGTTTGTTAAGCAGTTAGTCCTTTAAACTGACTGTAAGACATTCTTACAGATACGTGAAAGTCGTCTGCCAGAAAGATTAACGTGAGTTCCTTCACAAATCTATCTTTGACATCACGTTCTTTCACGTTTTCTTGAAAGTGATAAATCTAATTTATACATTTCATATCAAATCAGTAAATCTAATTTTACTTATATACGGGACCTAGTCAGGTATATGGTTTATCAGTTTCTAATTCTTTATTTTGCAGCAATGCTCAGTTCTTGTTTATACCGTTTAAAAGCACATAAACAATTTATATGTTTTTCAAAACAGATATTCTTTTCGGTCTATAAAGCAATTTGGTAATGTGACAAAGTTCCCGTTTGGGCCTGCTGATTAGGACACGTAAAAGAGGTTAGTCGAAAGAGTCCTAAGACACCTTTCTTGACATAACCTTTGTCTTTTACGGGTGGAGATTAACAGCTCTTACTTTAGGTACTTTATTGCTTCATCACATTCTTCAATGAACTTTACTTATCCGAAGGTTTTCAAAAAGGCGAAAGAGTTACATTTTGCCATTTCAAAAGCGCAAGAGTAATCTAGTAACGTGACAAAGTCCCCGTTTGGGCCTGCTGATCAGGACACGTAAAAGAGGTTAGTCGAAAGAGTCCTAAGACACCTTTCTTGACATAACATTTATCTTTTACAGGTGGAGATTAGCAGCTCTTACTTTAGGTACTTTATTGCTTCATCACATTCTTAGATATACTCAAACGCAGTTAAAAGTTTTTGAATACGAAAACATAAAGAAAACATAAAATCCTATTTTATCTTTCTCGGTCGGAAAACCGATCCAAGAAATATAAAAATTTACATTTCACAAGAAAACATAAAGAAAACTTAAATCTAATTTAACTTTCTCAGTCGGTAAAACCGAACCAAGAAAATCTCATTTCTAATCGGTTTTGGACTTAAGCTGCAAATCTAAGAATTAAACCGATCTGCGGTATATGCACCTTATTTGCATAAGTTATAACTTTTAAAAAATCAATTAGCGGGAGGGCTTGGTGCTCTGATACCACTGTTGGGTTATGGACAGTCCAAAACCATTGATTAGCTTAAGCTGCGGAAAGAACGTAAAATAAAAATTTCACTTCTAACTTAAGCCAAGGATTAAACAAGATATGTCAGAATACTTTCCAAGGCGATCCACCTTCAGTATTCCTTGACATCAAAACCCAATTTAATCATTTTATAGATCTACTCCATAATTGATTTCTAAAACTTTAATCTACTTAGAAATTAAATAGATTAATATAACATATTTATACCTTGATCCAAATTCCAATTGGATTGCAGCAGACCGAGAAGATCGAATATGAGGAACGTCTTGCCTCGGAGTATCAGACATCTGATACCTCTATCGGTCGTCCACCAGGAACCACCAGAGCGCTGGCTTTCTACTGCCAGTAATACTGATCAGCGGGATTCGTAAAAACACTATTCACCGAGAAAAGGCAAAATAAATATACCGCGACTTTCGCAAATATATTATTTCCAAATCCCCTAAACACTATTCACAGAAGGCGTGAAAACACTATTCACCGAGAAAAGAACAAAATAAATATACCGCGACTTTCGCAAATATATTATTTCCAAATCCCGTAAATACTATTCACGATAGCCGTAAAAGTACTATTCACGGGAGGCGTGAAAACACTATTCACGAAGATCGTAAAAATTAACTGCGTCTCGCGCAAAATCAGATTCACGAAACTTCGTGAAAACACTATTCACGACTCGCAAGATTATACGTGGATTACGTATATCTTTCTTTTCTAGCCCAACACTATTTGGGAGAGAAAAACCAAAAGTTCTGAAAGACTGACTTTCAGATCGATCAGACTTCTATCGGATTTTTGGAATGAATTTTTCTCTACCCCTACCCCTACCCCTACCCCTCTATTTATAGACTTTTGAAATGGTCTAAATGACCAATATGCCCCTAGGGCAACATGGTATTTACCAAAATGCCATCGAGCCCATTAATCAATTGATTAGTTTGGGCTTTGACTTTGGGGTTTGGGCTTTGACTTTTGGGCTTTCTAATTAAAATCTATTTTTAACTTAGGCCCAAAATTCAAATGGGCTTTGAGCCCAAAATATTAATTCATAATTAATATTTGTAATCCACTTTATAATCGATCTGATCAATTATAACTTCTTGCGACTGTTGTTGCGATAGCTTTTACATAACGTGTCATACACGCTTGTAAATTGAATATGTTTAAGCTTGTCATCTTTATGACATTTATATTAATTATACCTTTTATAATTAATATAAATATCTTATTATTAATTATAACTATATATAATTAATTATAAGATTCTCTGATAAGTCTCCTTTACGGTGTGACCCAATAGGATCTGTGTTATGTTGGTAAATAGAATTAAAACCATTTTAACTTCTATAATCATAGGAGGCATCTGACATCTACACTAAGACCATCCAATTACACAAATGATGCTGTACTATACAGTACCACGATCCAGTAAACTATTTTAGTCGTCTTAATTCTTATGTCTCACAGTATCAGATCAGTTTCAAGGTAGGTGTGTGTCATCCTTGCAAACTTAATCTTTTCTTGATCTTGAGCAGATTATCAAATATAATTACTCTTGTAATTATACTGCATGCAGATAATCCTACTCTATCAAGGGGCCCAGTGATACCGTAACTTGTATAGAGATACGAGGGACAATAGTACTTTTGGTAAACCATCACTACCTCAACTAAGCTATGTATACCGAAAAGCTACCGTTATGACTGCGTTTTACCGACAGCGTTAGATAACAATCACACATACACATCTCTTAGTAGAAAAGATGAATACCTCATACTTTAGAACTTCACACTGAATGAAAACATTAATGACACGTACACAATTCCATTTAATGTTTCTTTCGGGGTCTGTCAAATAATGTTCCCAGAACATGTATCTATGTGATTAAAACGACATCTCATGTCAATGGTCTGTAAAACATGACCATATTTTAATGCACATACTAACATTGTAACGGTAAATTAGTGTTCCTGCTAATTACCTCGGTTAGAGACTTTTAAGAGTATATATTATCTATATTATGAAGTTTCACAATTCCAGTCATGAACTCGAAATGATTCATAAATTCAATAATACTCAAGGAACAAAATGACAATTTATTAATCACTCAATTCATGAACAAAGCTTTATGATAATTTATCATATTATTGACTTCTAGATTATTACAAACTAACAATTACATAACGGGTGTGTTTTCTCCTTTCAACCCTAATCTAAGACCTGCTAGGAAGTATTCTAGGAGAATTGCAAGGAGACCATTCATCCGGATTGTCACAAGGAACAAACACCTCATTCCAAGTACTTAGAAGGTAGTTCACACTATAGTGATGGCCCACAAATTGGTTCTACTCCAGTTTCTTTCACGACATATCGCTAAGACATTAACGCACATAATATAAGTAAATTGGATATCTCTACATGTACATTCCATTTTGTTGCCGGGCCCACGTGTAACAATGTACTTGAACTCCCTATGAATAATGTTTATAGATCCATCCTAGCTGCAGGTGACTGGAACATACTCATCTGGGGAGGAAATTTGGTATTGACCTTCACCATGTGTATACGAGACTAAATTCATATTTGTGGTTTTCTCCCACCATTTTCTAAGCTTGAGCTCACCCGTGATGCAAATTGCTGATTCGCATCGGCTAAGTCCGTGGCTCGCTTTTGCCTCTTAACAAACCACATGTTGCACTTATAGAACGTTGTTGTACCCTAAAAAGTTGCTATTTAATTCACTTTGAGAACTAGCAGTTCTTTTAGGTTGCGTTTGGATAGACTGAGAATAGAGCTATTCTCAGAATAGCTGTACTATTCTTAGAACAAACTCATCCAAACAACATATAGCATTTTAGAATAGCTCAGGAATAGCTCTATTCCGCTATTCCACAGAAATGTTGGGTTAGCTCAGGAATAGCCCATAGTTTCATTATTTTGTTCCTTCCCTCCATCACTATTCCAAACATACAATCCAAACAACATTTCTACTTATCCGGAATAGTCCAAATTAGTACTATTCTCAAACAACTTGGATTAGTACTATTCTCAAGCACACTAATCCAAAAATCACTATTCTTGGACTATTCCTTACACGATCCAAACGCACCCTTAATAGTTTAATGTGCTTGGAAGTTCATAGTATAACTCTACATGCAAAACTATGAATTTTGATATATAGCATGATCAAAGTAATGGTAAAATTAATTTTCTACGATTAAAACAACACATGGATAATGTTTTGGGTGCAAAATCATGATGACACTTAGCAAAACTATGCCTTGAGTTTCTCTGGGTGTAATTTGGGGTTACCAAACAGATCCTAGTCATACGTGGCCAACTGGTCAGTGACTTAAGACCGATTTCTCTGCCCGATTTCAAAAAAAGACTTAAGACCGATTTCACTGGATCTGTTATTTGGGTGAACATGGCACATCAATCTAAAGCATGGTGAACCAGACTGTGAATGAATAGGTTCACAATAGACCGAGACCACCCGAAACGGACTAAAGGATGATGATTTTAAACTCAGCGTTTCTGACCCCTTCAGCTTATGCGCTCTCGGTGTTTCATGCACCATGTTATAACCTCTACACGGCCTAGCTAACACCGAGAGCAAGCAAATACTAGACAAATTAAAAAGAAATACGGAGCTCAAATTGGAGAGACTGACAGGCGGACCCCACATTACTGATTTTTCTTTCTTCCTCTCTGAGCCCGCGCTCTAAGTAAAAAAATGGAGATTGAAACTCGTTGAAATTAGCAAAGTTCAACACAAGCCTTCACCTGAAATCGATAATGGTTTCTACCCTCTCCTCCTTACTCAAACCCCTATTCGCATCTTTCTCTCACAAGCTCTAATTTTGGCTGAGAAGAAATGAGAGAGCACAAATCGGAACTCGATCTCTATCTGCCTGTTCGGCAAGACAAGGAATAGGAGAAGAAAAGGGGAAATATGGAATTAAGAATTGACCACTCTTCTAATCTATTCCAACTGTGTTCGGCAATTCAATAATTGGAATAAGAAAAGTGAAAATTATTAAAATACATGAATAATAGAAAATGACTCTTATAACCTTGTTATATTATGGTGCATCAACATATTTAATACTTAATACTAGCACATGAACAAATCATATTCAATAAGATACATAAATGGAAATTATGATGAATAAAATTAGTGTAAATAATTAAACTTAACTAATGTTAAATAGTTTATAAAGACAGTTGATAACTAAAAATTACAACAAACAAAGATGATCAAAATAGTTCATACAACTAAAAATTACAACAACAATAAACTTATTTAAAATAATAAATATTACAACATCTAAATAGTTTATATGGGTACAATGATGCAGCATCTTTGAAAAACTTACTGTACCGACCCCAACAATTTCCACTGATCTACACAATCAAGTGGTTGTTCCTTACTCTCTAACTATCAACTTTAATTGTCTACACAACATTGTAAACAATTCAAAAATAGAAACAAATAACAGAACAAACACAAAAACCAACAAAACTCTCTCTCAGCACCATTTTTTTCCAAAGCTGAGCCTCCTGTTCAATTGTTTCCGTTAGCTGGTATGCCGGTACCATCTCCTCTGAAAACTTGCGCATTACACTGCTTCCAAATTGACCATATCGCAAATAGAAACCAAATAAATCTAACGAAAGTATAAAATGTCCCCAAAGTATGAAATTCTTTCCGAGATACTGGTGCTGGCTTCTGGTTCATATGCTCCCAATTTGTAAAATAAATAAAACGAAAATAAAAAGGCCCAAAACTCACGAAAAAAACTCAAAAGGAAGTAACAAAATTAATCAAAATAAAGTAAAAACAAATATCAAAAATTCTGAAAAACTTTTTCAAAGGAAGAGAACAAAGATGAAGAAAGAAGAGATTCATCATAATTTATCGTTGGATTGAACTAAAGTATTGTGATCTCGTTTTAAAGAGAAAATTGAGAAGAGTACTTTTCTAACCTCTGATTCGGTGTTCTCTCGAAGATTCGCCGGAGATCAGGCTTACAATCGGCGGAGGAGAAACCTCCTCTCTCCTCTGGAACCGTGCCAAGAAGAAGAGGGTGGGACAATAAAAAAATGAGTGAAAATGCCACCTCAGCGTAAATGGGATCAAATAAGGGTAAAAAAGTCCCAATCATTTCTCTATTCCGACTCAATTCTTAATTCCAACCCTCACCTGGAATTGAAAAGTTGGAGGAAAAGTCTATTCTCTATTCTTTAATCTGACTATTTCCTGGTCTGTTCGATGAGAATAGAGACTTAATTCCATACAATTCCTCTGTTCTGATCCAGCCGAACAGGCCCTATATGAATATACAATGCTAACATGCCTGCTGATTTAACAAGGAAAGGCATAATTGGGTCCACCTTTGAAGATAGCATGTGCCTGAATGTGACATAGCTGGAAAGGACGCAATTCGTCATTAATTCGGTGCCATGCGCCCGAGCACATAATAAAAGATCAAAGGCGATACCCTCTGGTCATCTCTCATTAAGCAAGGCACATAAATCAATGTGGGCTCATGATAATACCCGGTGAGGCACAAGATCACTGCATCAAGTCTTTAATAGTTGTTGAAAGGCTGTTGGTTGTTGGTCCCAAACAGGGGCGGAGCCAGACTTTCGAACTATGAGAGTCAAACATATAAAATTTTCCTGCGGAGTCAGATTTTTGAATTATGGGAATCAATCATATAAAATTTTCCGTGGAGAATGGGGGTCATTTTTACCATTTCATGATATTTTATTGTAAAATATAACAAAATTACATATTAGTAAAAAAAAATGGGGGTCAATTGACCCCCATATGCCTTTATTAAATCCGCCCCTGGTCCCAAAGGCACTTAGAAGGGGGTGAATAGGGCTTTTTTAAACTTTTTAAACTAATTTATAAGTCCCTAACGTGTCTTAAAGTTATTTTTGGTGGAAACTCGAATAATTTGGTCCTAACCTGAGACATAATTAAAGGTAGAGTTTAGGGACACTTTACACGATAGTTGTTTACGAAGTTTGGCACTAACGCCTACGTCTCCAGAACTCGCGACATTCGAGATGACACACCTTTCTTTACCCAATAAGAAAGGAAGTACAAGGTGGACCGGTGAGTCATTACAATCTTCTGGAAAGTCACATAGTCCGAGCACAGAATTGGCTCACGAGCACTAAAGACTCAAGAATAACAAAGCGAGCAACTAAGGCTCTAGGGTAAAGGTTTGATCTCGCAGGATCACTCTAAGAGTTTGTGTATTGGTTGAGTAAGCTTGAGATTGATTGTGAATATTGAAATTGAAGTGCACAAGCAACAAAAGCTTTTGTAGATATGAGAATTCAAAATATTAAAGTTAGGAGCAGCTAGAGTGATAATCCAAATCTTGATATTGCTTCTATTTATAGAGAGCTGATAAAAATGAAGTAATTTGGTCATATCGTTATAACGGTTTAATGTACTGTTATAGCGGTTGGTCAACTTACGCTACGTTTTGATGCCGTTAACTCTAACCAAGGGCGGAGCCAAACTTCCAGATTATGGAGGTCAAACATGAATGGGGATCAAGTATATACAATTTTCCTACTACGAATGGGGTCAATTTCATATTATCCATAGTATTTTCCTTTAAAATATATTAAAAATAAGATATAAATATATAAAAAATTGAAATTGAATGGGAGTCAATTGACCCCCATTCAAACAATGTAGATTCGTCTCTGACCCTAACAGTAGTCTACCGTTGTGATGGTTACCGTAACGGGCGTCTATGAAAATCTTGCCATTTGGTGACGGTTCCAACCGAATTAATCCGTCACACACCGATAGAGGATTTATTTTATCTATTACAACGGTTCCTAAACCATTATAATGGTAGGCCTTACTTAATTCATTGTCCAGCTTATTTTGCCAATTTTATAGATTTACTATCCTAATCTTGAGATGATGCTTTTACTGTCCAATGTCTTGTACTTCATGACTACATCTGTGATAGTGCATAGCAATTAATCATTTCATCATTGATGTGTAATTCTTGAATTTTCTACTGTCATGATCCTGCACAATATCTCAATACAAGAAAACTGTAAAATTCAATTTATATATATTTTGCAAATATAGTCAAACAGACAAGTAGATTATGGCACAATCCAACAATCTCCCCTTAACGATTTGCAAAACACACACACACACACACACACACACAAATATATATATATATATATGAGTAGAACTAGGGTGCTCCTAAGTTCATCAAACCTCTTGTGAACTTGATTCTAAAATATATCGAATCGACCTAATGAGTGATGCGTCTATATGTGAAAATTTTAAAGTTTCGAATTAATTTAATATAGAGTCAAGTGGTCAAAAATTTAAGGTTTATAAATAAATTTTAATACATTCATTTTTTGGACTCCTTTGACCACTTGACTTTATACCAAATTAATTTGAAACTTTAAAATTTTCACATGTAGACACATCAATCGTTAGGTAGAAGAATTTCAACGGTTTGGATTCATCGTTTAAAGTCGATTCGATATATTTTAGAGTCAAGTTCACAAGAGGCTCGGTGAACTTAGGAGCACCCTAGTTCTACTATATATATATATATATACTAGTATAGTACCCGTGCGTTGCAACGGAAACATATTATAAAATTGAATATAATATGAAAATATCTTTTCGTTTGACATTTACACAAAATTAAAAAATATATATTAAATGGAAATAAAAGGCACACACGAAAAAAAAACAAAAATTCAAATGATAAATAACAATAAAAGAAACAACAAATGAAAAAAATGGATCAAATATAACATGAAAATGAATCTATTTATTTCATAAGATATGATATAAATGTATGAATAGGAGAAAATGAAAAAAATAAGGAAATAATTTAATTACATGAATCAAAAATAGATTTAAGGAGGAATAAGGAAACAGATCGCTAGAGATTCAATCTTAATTGTGACAAACTATATAGCAGTATGCGTGGCAAGTATATTTTTAACTAAATTTAGACTTCTACACATAAAATAGATGTATTTAATCAAAAAAAGACAGATTATGTGATTGGAGGATTGATATTAAATCTGAAAATTAATCTTTCAATCTTAGCCATTGGCGGATCAGGACAACTACGTGCATTATATAAGAATGGAGATATATATATCAAGTGAGTGCATAAATTGGTTATTCCCACAAAGTTCGGAATTTTTGAATTTTTGAAATTTTTTGTTTTTCCATTTTTCCCTTTTTCTTGTGTTTGTGTGTGTAATGTAATGGAATACCAATATAGCATGAACTTGTGGTATCTCTCCCCCTTTTTGGAAATGAATAAAAGAGATGAAATAAAACATAGTTATGCTCAAAAGAAAGAGAGGACTCCTCCTCAATTCATACACTCTCCCTTAATTTGGTAAAGTTGTAAAGTAAGACATAAAAATAACATATCAACAAAAATTAAATTTTAAAGCACAAATGATTGCACTAAACAATTGAAAATTTTGAAATTTATAAAGGGCTATATAAGGAAATTTGACTCTTTTTAGTCATGCTATTATTGAATTTCATATTTTTGTTTCTAAATATTAATTTAGAAATGACTTGATCTTTTTATTCTTCAAAATTAAGAAAATATTGAAATTTTGTAAAAAGGGAAATTGCCTCTTATTTTATGCGAGCTATTGAAATTATAGTGCTAAGGTTATGAATATTGAAATTTTATATTTTAAATTTAGTTCTTCTAATCAAGAGTATTTTGAAATTTGCTAATGATCAATTAAGGTGGCCTTTAGAATAGGCAGAATTTTGAAATTTTAAATTTGAATTTGATCATATTTATTCTTCTAAAGTAAATATATATTAAAATTTTATTTATGATCAAATATGTTTGCCTCTAAATTAGGCGAAATGTTGAAATTAGGGAGTTTTCATAATTAGACGACTAATTTGATTGATAGTATGATATTCATCAAGAGTTGCACCAGGAGAGTAAGAAATATATAATTTTAATATTACGTCCTAGGATACATCACGCTTGAATAGAAAAGATCAAAACGAAAAATTCAAACATCATTAGAGAGAGAGAAACAAAAATGATTTCACTAAGCCAAAAATATAAACTAATGATTTTAGGACTTTGGTTCGAGATCAATTTCCTCCTGTTCTTCCTATGGTTCAACATCAATCTCCTCATTTGGCTTCTTAACCTTCTCCATGTTGAGCTCTTCACTTGGCTTCCTCTAATGTTTGGTTCTCATTTTCCTGATGTATTTGCAATTGGCACATACGTATGAATGGAACCAATCGGAAGGAGTGGTTGGTTTGATGAGAACACAACTAGGATGAAACACTTTAGCGCAATCATTGCATGCATGCATGCTCCAAGATGTGCCATTTGTTAATTGATTAAATAATTTTAATACAAGATCAAATTGACATAGACTTTTTTCAAATATAACAACTTGGCTTAATTTCAAATAGTAGAATAAGAAGAACGAAAGAAACTAGTAAAGGCATCGCATAATTGGGGAAAATACATTCACATATAAACTTTCATTAGAATAGCACTTTTTGTATATATTTAATATACTTTAATTAGAATATTCTTGCTCTACACTCTCTCTCTCTCTCTAATGTAGTAATATCTGAATTAAGTGCATACAAGTGTTCTTTGAAAATAAATCTGCTGCGATTCCAAAGAATCGCAGGAACCCTGCGATTCCATTTCAGTCCCTTTATTTGCTTTGAGATTCGTGCATAAATATTAACTATTATTGAGATCCGTACATAGCAAAAAATGAAGGGACTGATATGGAATCGCAGGGTTCCTGCGATTCTTTGGAATCGCAGCAGATTTGTTTCCGTGTTCTTTGGCTTGTCTACAGTATGGGAAGAGTTGATAACATCTTACTACAGGCAAGGCAAAATATATCAAGAGGTGCCTTTGATCGATGCACCAAAAGTTATCAAGGTTCCCAAGACCGTTACACAGATAATACAACCATTATATGATTTGGGACGCCTCTATCAATGCTACACAGACCAAGATGTAATGATCTACAATTTTGTCTCAGACCGCTCTAAATAAGTTATAACGGTTCTCAACCGTACGCGTAATGATGGTTCCAACTATAACAAAGTTCCGGAACCCTTTTTTTCACTGCTAAGTTGATTCAATCATCTTAATATGTATTAGTCCCTTCTTAAATAATTCAAATACTTCATCATATCTCTGAGGGTGCGTTTGGATGAATTAAGAATAGTAGTAAGGATAGAGCTATTCTAATATTTTGTAGGAATAATAAAATAGTGAGCTATTCCACAAAAGACAAACAAAAAATAGTGACTATTCGCTAATCTAAACACATCCAAACGTCGGATAGAAGCTCGGAATAGTGCTAATCCAGAATAGTACCTATTCTTCACCCATCCAAACACACCCTTAAAAGTACTACTAGTTGCAACGCTATGATGAACACTGTTCACTTGTGACCCTGGCTTGCGCCTGAATAGGTATCCTCTGCATTAACTTAATTACAAGAGAATCTTTTGAGTTATGCATCTCGACCATATATGATTTTAAACGAAGTCAATCTGGCCGTCTTATTTTAACACATAGTACCTTTAATATTAGTGCAAATTTAGTTTGTACGGATCTTAAATTAAATTGGATGATCCAGATGCATTGACTCAAAAGATTCCCTTTCGAGTTAATGCAGACGATACGAATTCGCTTGTGCCTTGTAGAGATAAACGCTGTCTTCATTCTTTCAGACTTTTGCGGGTCGTTGCCCAAAATCCTATACTTAACATGAGTTACCACAAACATATTTTTGAATTGAAGTAGAGAAACAGATGTGCTAGCTAGCTGCATCAGACATTTACTAATGATTATGTTACGCTGTTGACATTTTTTTTATGAGAAGGATCCAAATGCCTCTATTTTTTTTTTGCCTCCATCATGTTTTCATTTTTAAAAACTACAATAACTCAAAATTTAAATCATAAACGTGAAAAAAAAACCTTTAGATGTAATCTATGTGATTTTCTTTATGTGTTCATAAAAAATTATCACATTTCAATTTTGTTTTTATGTGATTCAATAAGTTGAAAAATCAATATCTAAAAATTATCCACATTAGTACATTTTTTGTAAACTCTTGATAACAACCAAAACAAAGTTAAAATGTCGTCATTTTTTACATGTGCATAGATAAAATGATATAGATCATATCCAACGGTTTTATTTTGAATTTTAAGTTTCAAATTTTGAGGTATTTTAGTTTTTACAAATGTAGGCATGATGGAGACACAAAAAATGAAGGCATTTGAATCCTCATCTTTTTTTTATTATTATCTTTCTAATTCTATTCCCTAGTAGTGGAGGTTTTCTTTCCTCCAGCTTGCTGGTCTCTCTGTCTCTCTCTCTCTCTCTCTGTTTATCAAAAAGTCAGAAGTAGGAACTTGCGGAGGTGCATTGTGCTTTCGGGAACAGAATTCTTTTGCCAAACCTTTTTTAAGGTAATTCAATTTTCTCTTCTTAACTATAAATTTTTCCATGGTTTTTTCTTCCCAAATTAACTTAATTTCTATATTTTGCAAGCAATGAATGCCGAAGAGATCATTCAAGCTCTACACACTCCATATGGCACACTTATACGTGGAGAGATTATTGTTTTGCTGCTTACCATCCTACTCTTCCTAAAGTTAGTAATGGATATGTACCGTCTCCGCAGTAACAGCTCCTCTGTCAGGTCAGTCATTGAAACAATAACAGATCCCCTTGTTGTCTACACAATTGGTTTACTTCAGGGCTTTTCTTATTATTCTTCTTCTATTGGGATATTGGGGATACTACTCTTCTACATCTATCTGTCAGGCACGGAGAATATCACAACATACAGTATCACAGACACCAGTAGCTGGAAGTGCATATTGTTGAGAGACTTAGTTATCCCTGTCATTGTTGTTATCCTTAACATCTTGATGGCAAGCCCTGAGTTTTTCTCGGTTCTTTTATTATCTGGAGCAATCATCATCTTCAACAAGATCATCTCTTATAAACTTGCCCGTAACTCCTATTCCCACGGCCTGAACTCCAAGTTATTGGTGGAGTACATGAAGAATGAGTCTCTGCAAAATGAGCAAGTCGAGGTTAGCATGTTTTCAATTTTTGAAACACGTATATTTATGCACCATCAGAAAAAATAAATAACAAAGCTGTTTGTCCGTGTATAGAAGTATGGATAGCCAGCTTGTACATACATGTTAATGCTATAACCATACGGTCATGTAAACTTCTCTGTTTTTTTTTTATTTGTTGCTCAAATAATGTTTCAAGACATGTCTAGTATATTCCATAGAATGAAAACTCGGCCGAGTCGTACAAGAACGATCCGATTTGAACCAATTTACACAGAAAGCGACTTTTAGAGGAAGAAACGGGCTGAACAGTGTTGAATAGGCCGAGTCGGCCGAGTGTGTTCCGATTCCAGACCGATTCTTGTACTGTGGACCGATTCTCATTATTTGGATGAGAATTGTTGTAGCTTGATTTCATATTTAAGTTACATTTTGCATTTGATTTTAAGAAAGACACCGAACTTCGAAAGAACTGGAAAGGGCACAGCTGGTGGGGAGGACGAACTCCAACTATTTATTTGTTTGGATAGACATGGTGCATAGTTTTTAACTATAGAAAATTTAAAATTACAAATGGTTCATGGTGAACCTTGACCGTTTTATACCTGGCTCAATAAATTATTCTTTTTTGACTAAAGCTTAAAAATTATTAAATTAATAAGTCAGTCATTTATTTTGGGTTCATATTCAGTGTGGCTTGCACGGACTGACTCACGATGCGCCCATATGTCGACAACAGAGCGTTATCCTCTGTCCTCTTATTTTACGTAGGGTCCACTGTCAACACAAAATCAATTCTTATACACCACACTGAACTTGGATTTTTAGATCTATCTTCTTTCCTTTAGTTGATCTATTTATCCTTTGAATACACCTAGCCATGCATCCAGTAATATTAGAAAACACTGGCCTTGTTCGTAAATAACAAAATACATAACATAAGATTAAGTATAGAAACACTAGTGGAAAAAATACTTTTTGTATCAGATATTTATGCACATTAGTATCGGACATAGAGGCGATACAGATTCTGGCGATACAAATGCCCAAACAAATATGTATCGGTTAAACAACCGATACTGAAAGTTATTATCTGTATTGGTTAATTAATTAACCGATATAGATACCACTACCTGTACCGACCTTTTACAAATAGACAATACAAATAACAACTATCTGTATTGGTTAACATTAAAAAACCGATATTGGAAGCCAGCCAAAAAATTAATTTAAAATGAAATTTGTATCGGCTCCTACTAATTAACACTATTTGTATCGGTTAATGTAAAGAACCTATACAAATAGTACTATTTGTATCGGTTTTCATAGTTTGGCTGACACTGTTAATTATTTGTATTAGTTTTTTTTGCTAATAACCGATACTGATTTGTTATTTCATATTATTATTTTTTTGCCAGCTCCCATATATTTTGATGGCCTATACAAAAATTATAGACATTCTAAATTATATTATACATATCCTAATTAAATTGTACACATCCTAAATTGTTATTAAAATATCATGTTCATGCAAAGTTAATTTACACCACATCGTCGATTTAATTAAACTCCTAAATTGTTATTACAACTTATCGTATTCTAAATTGTTAAACTTCTTGACAATATTTCTTTTGAGAAAAATTTAGCCCACTCGAACCGATACTAGACACTAAAACACGACTAATATGTGATCACATTCTAATTGAGACAGAGTATTCAAAAAACAGTCCCAAAATGGGGACTATTCAAAATTAATTCCTAATGGATTAATTTTGAACGGATATCATGACCTAAATGTATTAATTAATTATTTGGCTATGGCTCATAAGACAATACTCTAGCTATATATAAATATATATAGAGATGGACTATGGTACTCTATAGAGTAAAAGGGCTTTGTACTCTACGCTATATCTCCGTTTTAAAAATTTAAACACCTGATCCGAACCTTTGAACATGTTCCTCATATTGAAATGTGCTTGGAGACTAAATTTTGCATTTTTTTGGAATTTTTTGCTATTTATTAAGCCACTTTGAAAATCTCAGATCTGCTGTGAACAGTAAAAAACAGTAAAAATTTCTAGACCATCGGATCTGCGATTTTCAAAGTGGCCTAATAAATAGCAAAAAAATTCCAAAAAATGTAAAATTTGGTCTCCAAGCACATTTCAATATGAAGAACATGTTTAATGGTTTGGATCGAGTGTTTGGATTTTTAAAATGAAAATATAGTGCTGTAGAGTACCATAGCCCAACTCAATATATATATAGGAAATTGCTAATATGCTACGCGTAGCATAGAGGACCTCCGTGCAACGGCTCAAAATTTGAATTTTCAAAATCCCAACGGTTGATCCAAACCGTTAGATGTGTTCTACATATTGAAATGTGCTTGGAGACCAAATTTTATATTTTTTGGATTTTTTTTTACTGTTTATTAAGCCACTTTAAAAATAGCTGATCCAACGGTTTCACTGTTTGGGTAAGCCACCATTGGATCAGCGATTTTCAAAGTGGCTTAATAAATAGTAAAAAAATTTCAAAAAATATAAAATTTGGTCTCCACGCATATTTCAATATGGAGAACACATCTAACGGTTCGGATCGACCATTAGAATTTTGAAAACACAAATTTTGAACCGTTGCATTGAGGTCTCTATGCTATGTGTAGCACCATAGCCAAGTCCTATATATATATATATATATATATATATATATAGAATGGCTAATATACCACTAGTGGCATAGAGCCGTTCGTACTACCAAGTGGATTTTGTGATTTTGAAGTCCAAATAGCCGATCCGAACCGTTCAACATGTTCTCCATATTGAAATGTGCTTGGAGACCAAATTTTACATTTTTTGGAATTTTTTTACTATTTATTAAGCCACTTTGAAAATCGCTGATCCAACGGTGGCTTAACCAAACAGTAAAAACAGAAGCCACCGTTGGATCAGTGATTTTCAAAGTGGCTTAATAAATAGTAAAAAAATTCCAAAAAATGCAAAATTTGGTCTCCAAGCACATTTCAATATGGAGAACATGTTGAACGATTCGGATCGGCTATTTGGACTTCAAAATCACAAAATCCACTTGGTAGTACGAACGGCTCTATGCCACTAGTGGTATATTAGCCATTCAAAAAAATGTAAAATTTGATCTCCAAGCACATTTTAGTATATCAATTATGTTGAACGGTTTGGATCGACTATTTGGATTTTGAAATCGCAAAATTAACCTATAAAAAAACGGTGTCATGATGTGTCAAAAAAAATGGTGTAATTGGATCCCTCCTCTATATGAGGAGGGATCAAGTTACACCTTTTTTTTTGACACATTTTGACACCTACTATTTTCAAAGTCTAAATAGTCGATCCAAACCGTTCAACATGATTAATATACTAAAATGTGCTTGGAGATCAAATTTTACATTTTTTTGAATTTTTTTACTATTTATTAAGATGGTTACAAAATCGTTGTTTTCGGACCATTGAAAAACAACGATTTTGTAACCATCTTAATAAATAGTAAAAAAATTCAAAAAAATGTAAAATTTGATCTCCAAGCACATTTTAGTATATCAATTATGTTGAACGGTTTGGATCGACTATTTGGATTTTGAAATCGCAAAATTAACCTATAAAAAAACGGTGTCATGATGTGTCAAAAAAAATGGTGTAATTGGATCCCTCCTCTATATATATATATATATATATATATATATATATATATATAGAGTAAGGCTACCGTGCATTGTGAATTAAAGTAGGTGTTTTAATTCGCGCTCATATCGCTATTTCCAAAGTTCAAATAGCCGATCTAAACCGCTCAACATGTTCTCCATATTGAAATGTGATTGGAGACCAAATTTTACATTTTTTGGATTTTTTTTACTATTTATTAAACCACTTTGAAAATAGCTGATTCGGTGGTCCAGAATTTTTTACTATTCACCCGTTTTTTCAGATTGATAATTACCCGAAACAAAATTCAAGTGTAACTTAAATTTAAGATATAGTTTACTACTAGACGCATAGCATCCTAGCAGTAATATTCTTTACTTTGTAAATCTAGCAAATTGGTATCAGAGTCATATCCGTCGCCGGCAGATTTGATCGGTGATTTCAGGGCTTTTGTTTCCGCTGCTGCCGAGGGTTTTTTGTTGTCGCTAGAATTCCGTTCAGATCGCTGTTGCATCGTGCTTTTGACTTCGCTTCTGTGAGCCGCGATCTCCTTTGGAGTTTTATGTTTGCACCGCGCGGTAGACAGTTACTCCGCTAATTGATTTTCTGTACACCGCGACAACTCCAGTACACCTGCTGCTTCTGATTCTTTCTCCTGAGCCGCGCAAAGATCAGGGAGAAATATTTGTGCATTTTGGTCAGAGGCGTAGTGATTTGATTTGGTAATTCTAATTTTATATTAAATTAGAATTTTCGTAATTTGTTCCTGGTGTATTTGATGCTTGGGTGAATTGTTAAATTTGAAGTTTGTGAAATTTGAATGGATATGTCGGCGAAATACGATATTGAGAAGTATGATGGGAAGACGAGTTTTGCATTATGGCAAGTGCGTATGACGGCAATTTTGTCTAGCCAAGGCGTTAAAGATGTCATTTTTTGTCGAGAAAAATTGATTGATGCGGTAACGGATAAGAAATGAAGATATATGGATGATAAAGCGCTCTCCATTATCCAATTGTGTTTGTGCAATTCGACATTACAAGAGGTCTTATCGGAGAATACCGCTAAGAATTTGTGGGAGAAATTAGAAAACATTTACATGAAAAAGTCTATCACCAATCGATTGCGGTTGAAATTGCGCCTCTACACCCTTCGCATGGTTGAAGGTACATCAATTTCCAATCATATTTCGGAGTTTGCATCTATTTTGAATGATTTAGATAAGATTGATGTTAAGGTGGAGGATGAGGACCAAGCCCTTTTGTTATTGTGCTCATTACCCGCATCATACAAGGCTTTTAGAGACATGTTGATTTATAATAGAGACAAGGTTTTCTTTGAGGATGTTAAGAGCAATTTGCAAGCCAAGTTGCACATTGATAGTGAAATAACCAATAATAAGAAAGGGAGTCAAGGTGTTCGTTTGGTTGTTGATCGAGGTAGGTCATGGGACCGAAACTCGAAAGATACAAGGACCCGTTCAAAATCTAAGCACAAGAATTTGGCGTATAATTATTGTAAGAAGAAGGGACACATTAAGGCTGATTGTTTCAAGCTTAAAAATAAACAAAAGACGGATAGCAAAGGTTCTTCTTCGGAGGAGGCCAATGTGACCGAATGTGACACGGTTGATACTCTTTGGGTAGATACCAATGTTGATGATATGCATTATTGGGTGATGGATACGGGTGCTTCGCAACACATGACTTCGAATAGAGATTGGTTTGAGACTTATGAGCCTACGAATGGTAAGATTCTCATGGGGAACAACAATATGTGTAAGGTTGTCATAATTGGTTCGGTGACAATTAAGTTCCATGATGGAAATGTTCAAAGGTTGACGGGTGTGAGGCATATACCCGATTTGTCGAAGAATTTGATTTCTTTGGGGTCTCTTAAGAAAAATGGATGCAAGTTCCAAAGTGAAGGTGGAGTCCTTAGAGTTTCTAAAGGGGCTCTTACAATTATGAAGGAGAAGAGAATTGTAACTCTTTATTTCCTACAAGGTTCCACGATCACAGGCTCGGCCGCCATTGTGTGTTCGGGTACTATCTCAGATGCGGATGCTACAAAGTTATGGCATATGAGATTGGGGCATATGAGCGAGCGAGGAATGACCATTTTGAGCAAGAGAGACTTGTTGTGTGGCCAATGCATGGGCAACTTGGAGTTTTGTGAGCATTGTATTTTTGGCAAGCATAAGGGATTGAGCTTCTCTACGGCCATTAATTTGACCAAGGAAACATTAGACTACATCCATTCGAATCTTTGGGGACTTCTTCTTAGATAGTAATCTAGCAGTCACTCATAATTGTACTTTGTTCATGAATTGGATGATTAATATATCATTTTGTTCCATGAGTTTTATTGCCTTTATGAATCATTGTAAGTTTAGAACTGAAATTGTAAAACTTCATAATATAGATGATAAAACTCTAAATAAGTCACTAGTCGTGGTAAATAGCAGGAACACTAGTTTACCATTATAAGGTTAGTATGTGGATTAAATGATAGTCAAGTTTCACAGACCATAGACAAAGAGTTGTCATTTAATCACATAGATACATGTTAAGAACATGGTATTTGACTGACCCTAAATGAAACGTTAAATGGTAATGTGTTTGTGTCATTAACGGTTTCATTTCAGTGTTAAGTTCTACAATATGAGGTGTGGCCTTTCCTACATGAGAAATGTGTAATCGTAAGTGTTATCAAACACTATCTATAAAAGGTATTTACAAAGGCAGCATTTCATTACACATGACTTGTGCGGAGGAAGAGATGCTCACCAAAAGTACTATCGTCACTCGTATAATTATACGAGTTATAGTAACACTAGGCCCCTTGATAGGAGTAGGATTATTCGTATACGGTATGATTAATAGAGATTAATCATATAAAATAATCTATTCAAGATCAAGAAAAGATTTGGTTTGCAGGGATGACACATACCTACCCTGAACCTAATCTATAACTATGAGACGAAAGAATTAACACGAGTAAAAAGTTTACTACATGATCGTGATATTGTACTGGACAACATCATTTGTGTAATTGGGGGTCATAGTGCACTACCAGGTGTCGCCTATGATCTGTAGAAGTTAAAACGGTTTTAACTCTACTGCCAACATAACACAGATCCTATCAGGTCACACCACATAGGAACCGGATAAGAGAATCTTATTATTAATTATAAATAGTTATAATTAATAAATAAGATGGCCAAACATTAATTATAAATGTTATAATTAATATAGAAATATCATAGAGATGATAGACCTAAACAGATTAAAATTACAAGCGTGTATGACACGTTGTGTAGTTATTGTTGCAACCACAAGTGAAATATAATTGTTCAGAACAATTATATATATGGAATATTATATTTGGTAGGGGTGTAAATGGAGCGGATAATGCTAATACCATATCCGTATCCATTTTTCAACGAGCGGATACGGATAGTAAACATATATCAAAATTGAAAACCATATCCGTCTTAAACGGATACGGATTCGAAGACGAATATAGAGTGGATAATTGTCGGATATTGAGTAATTCTACTAAATTTTAAAATTTGAAATTACCTAAATTGACAAAAATTTAATGGACTTTTTAAGTTTGCACAGTAATAATTATGCATGACTAATTGCTTATTAGTTCAGAGAACCAATTTATTATCCTAATAGATTATATGATTTTCCTACCAAAATTCTTGGACTTAAACGAATATTATGTTTTTTAGGAACTTCGCAAGAGTGAAATGAATTGAAAACTGCTGAAAGATAAAGTTTCAGATCTGGATATATAAGGATATTCGCTCTGTTTATATCCTCACAAAATTATCCGTATCCATATTCGTATTATTTTTCCATATACTAAAATTATCCGTATCCAGATCCGCAAGTATTCGTATCCGTTTAATCCAGATACGAATAATAAGCAGATTCAGAACGGATTATCTGCGGATAATTCGTATCCGTTTACACCCCTAATATTTGGGCCATAATTATATTTAGAATATAATTAAGAAAGTCCAAGAGTTGAAGCCCAAAAGTCCAGGTCTGATACTATTCATTTTGGGCCTTTCTGGGCCTGATACTATTTATTATGGCCCTTTCTGGGTCCTTGTACTATTCACACTGGGCCCGAATGAAAGCCCAAAATGTCGAGGCCCAATAACCATCCATACTGGACCTTTATGGGCTTTTTTGGGCCTTTCCGGGCCTTTATGGGCCCAGATTCATTCTGGGCCCTATAAATACATTATTTGGCCGGGGGCATTTTGGTCTTTTCACCACACCCAAAACCGCCATACTTCACCTATAAATAGGGGTGGAGGGGTAAGGCATAGACATACCATTTCCATTTCAAAGATTGGAAATCTGACTGTTTGTCTGCGGAAGCCAGGTTCCTTTCTTTCTCGGATTTCCTCTCAAATAGCGATTGTGTGAGGTTATAAATATATACGTATAGACATATATATTTGAGTGGTAAGCAGTTGCAATCTTGCGTAGTTAGCGGTAACTCTGCTTTCACACATAAGTTATGAAGTAAGGGTATCTGCGAAGCACGAGACAACCTGTTTAGCTGAGTGCTGCGAGTATAGTATCTCTGGCAGGAGAAATACTTGCTCTCTGATCATTCCTGGTGTACTACTGATAGAGGCACTAGACATCTGGTGCTGTTGTCCGAGGAGTAGCAGCAGCAGCGAGGCAAGCATAGCGGCAGTTCCAATTTGAATTTGGAAC
This sequence comes from Carex arenaria, assembly GCA_964058825.1. Classification (NCBI taxonomy): domain Eukaryota; kingdom Viridiplantae; phylum Streptophyta; class Magnoliopsida; order Poales; family Cyperaceae; genus Carex; species Carex arenaria. The sequence goes on along the minus strand of CAXKVW010000019.1, from coordinate 406,088 downwards.
CAAGGTATAATGTTAGATTAATTTATTTAATTGTTAAATAAATTTAGTTTTAGAAATCAATCATGGAGATAGATCCTTGGCTTAAGTTAGACGTAATTTTTTTTGTTTTTTAGTCTTATTCCGCACTTAAGCCAGTACAAGTGTTGTACCAAAACCTAGCACTTCTTGCGAGCCTTCTAAAGGCAATGGTTCTCGTTACATGCTTACTTTTATTGATGATTTCTCAAGGAAGGTTTGGATTTATTTCTTCAAAGAGAAAAGTGATGTGTTTTGCACCTTCAAAGAATGAAAGTTACTTTTGAAGAACCAAACAGGAAGGAAAGTCAAAAGGTTGAGAACTGATAATGGTTTGGAGTTTTGCAACTGTGAGTTTGATAATTTTTGTAAAGCCGAAGGAATTATTCGGCACAAGACGATGGTTAACACTCCTCAACGAAATGGTGTTGCAGAAAGGATGAATAGGACACTACTTGAGAGGTCTAGGAGCATGCTTTCAAATGCGGATTTGGGTAAGGAGTTTTGGGCGGAAGCCATTAACACATCTTGCTATTTGGTGAATCGATCTCCTACCACTTTAATTAAGTGAAGACACCTGAAGAAGTGTGGTCAGGTAAGCCGGCCGATTATTCGAATTTGAGGGTGTTTGGTTGTCCCGCTTATGCACATGACAATGAAGGAAAGTTGGAGCCTAGATCTAAGAAGTGTGTTTTTGTTGGGTATCTCGCAAATGTGAAGGGGTACAAGTTGCGGTGTCCCGAATTATACAAGTTCCTTATCTCAAGAGATGTCATTTTCAATGAGTTGGCAATATTGAAGGCAAATGATGTTGCACCCGAGCCGACTATTAAGGAGAATGAGACGATTGAGAAGAAGGTGGAGTTTGAGGTGCCGGTCCAAAAAGGCGATGATGCAATCTCAGATGATGATACCAATTTGGAGGAAGGCCAAGAAGAGACACAACCATATGCATTGGCAATGGACCGAACTAGAAGAGAAATTTGACCACCTATAAGGTATGGATACTCCGACTTTGTTTATTGTTTGGCAATTGCAGATGAAGTCGAATATTGTGAGCCATCTTCCTACAAGGAAGCCATTTCTTCTAAGGATGTGGCCAATTGGGTTGCCGATATGAATAAAGAGTTACAATCCTTGCAACAAAATGAGACTTGGTCTCTTGTGAAGCCTCCGAGTGGTAAGAGGATTGTGGGTTGTAAGTGGGTGTTTAAGAGGAAGATTGATGGCTCAAATCCCGCATATTTTCGATACAAGACAAGGCTAGTAGCTAAAGGGTATAGTCAAGTCCAAGGTGTGGACTTCAATAATGTGTTCTCTCCCATGGTTAAGCACATCTCCATTCGAGTTTTGTTCTCTTTGGTGGCAATGAAGGATTTAGAGTTGGAGAAAATGGATGTGAAAACTGCCTTCTTGCATAGTGATTTGGAGGAGCAAATTTATATGAGCCAACAGGAGGGTTTTAAGGTTGCGGGAAAGAAAGACTGTGTGTGTCTTTTGAAGAATTCTCTTTATGGCCTTAAGCAATCATCGCTGCAATGGTATAAGAAGTTCGACTCATTCATGGTGAGTATTAATTTTCATTGTTTCAATTATGATAGTTGTGTTTATTTCAAGAAGTTGGATGGTGGGGATTTCATTTATTTGTTGCTCTATGTGGATGACATGTTGATTGCATCCTCAAACTTGAAAAAATTAGGAGGTTGAAAAAGCAACTAAGTTCGGCATTTGAGGTGAAAGATTTGGGGGCCGCCAAAAGAATTCTCGGAATGGAGATCACAAGAGATGGTCCAAAAGAAAATTGTTTCTTTCATAAAAGAGTTTTGCCGAGAAAGTGCTATGCCGTTTTGGCATGGAGAAAGCGAAGATTGTTTCAACACCTCTTGCGGCGCATTTCAAGCTTTCGGCCGCTTTAAGCCCAAAATCCGATGATGAGAAGAAATATATGTAAAAGGTTTCATATTCAAGTGCAGTCGGGAGTCTCATGTACTTGATGGTGCGCACTCGACTCGACATTGCTCAAGCCGTTAGTGTAGTAAGTAGATATCTCTCTTGTCTGAAAAAAGAGTATTGGGAAGCGGTGAAGTGGATCTTTCACTATTTGAGAGGTACTATTGATACTCGTTTGGAGTTTGGTAATGGCAAGAAACTAACGGGTTTTGTGGATACATATTTTGCGGGTGATTTGGACAAGAGGCATTCTTTGACGGGTTATATTTTTGTCCTTGGAGATTGTGCAATTAGTTAGAAGTCTACACTTTAAGCCATCGTTACACTCTCAAGTACCGAGGTCGAATATATGGCAATTACTGAGGCTATTAAGGAGGCTATTTGGCTCAAGTCATTTGTTGGTGAGATGTCTTCTTGCGAGGGTCCTATTACGGTGTTTTGTGACAACCAAAGTACGATTCATTTGACCAAGGACCGCATATACCATGAGAAAACGAAGCACATTGACATTCGATATCATTTTGTTCGAGATGTGATCTCAGAAGGCAAGGTTGCCGTGAAGAAGATTGGTACCGAATCGAATTCGGTCAATATGCTCACAAAGTCTCTTCCAATTGCAAAGTTTAAACTTTGTTCAAGTTTGGTGTCGGTTTGTTTCTATCTAATTTGAGCTAGTTTTATTTCTAGCATGTTACTAGTGTATATTTATGTTTACCTTTAATTAGGTTCTGTTTACTTTATGCATTTGCTTTATGTTTTAGTTTGTTTTAGATGCAATTTGGTTCAAGGTGGAGATTGTTATGTTATGACTTAAATTACTATTCGGGCCCATTATGCCATGCATGTTTATGTTATTGCATATGTATAGACTCTTTGTATGAGTGATAATTAAGTCTAATAGAAATCAATTTCAGTCGTCTCTTTGTCTCTTGCTCTCTTTCTCTTTTCAAATCCTAGAAAACCTAACAGAATGACAACTCCTTCTTTACTCTCTCTTTCTTTCTCTCTATTATGGATACGAATTCAGATAATAATAATCACGAAAATCTTAACTGCTGCATATATTTATAACCAAACACACTTGTTCGGTTGCACCAATTCAATCATACCATTTCGTTTGAACATTTTCAAAGAGACCTATCCAGAGAGAGTGCATAACTATTTCGGACCATGTTTTATGCAGCCCATAATTATACGGCTCAATATGGTTTAATCTGTAATTAACTATTAATTATGGTTCAAAATATTCTGAACATTTCTAACAGATTATTCAATAGTGTTAAACAAGTCAACAGATCAACAATCAAACTAAGAAATATAAAAACTTCTAGGTGATGCAAAGCCAAGCTGGCTTGTGGGTAAGAGGCGCGTAGGCTTTGATTCAGAAAATCCAAAACAAACAGGTTTGTTTGATATATTTGTTATATAATATATGTTTGTGCATTTTCATTGTGCTCGTCATTTTAGGTACTCGTGAAAATGTACATTTAATTATAATTCCTATTCAATAATATTTTCACCTAAAATGACAAGCACTATGCACAGCTCGCATATATTGTAATATACTAATATTGTATAGTGAATTTATTAGACAAACTTTCTCCATCTTTTGTATGACTTACAAATAACACCGGTATATTTTGGATAAATTAGATCTAGTCCATAATATTGGCAGCTGGACAGGATTTTATGTTTTGATTCAAAAGCTAACATGAATATATAGTTGAATACGAAGGTTAAGCCAACATAACCAAAATCCAGACTTATACACAACTAAATCTTATAAAAACAGCGCAAAAACTATATATAAGAGTAATTGAAATTTGCACACGCTATTCGGTAACTAACATAAGCAGTTGAGAGTGCTAATCAATGAAACTGCGGCGCAGATGTCCACAATTGGAACCTCCTTGCTTAGTGAAAGGACTAGATTGGGGGGGGGGGGGGGGGGGGGGGGGGGGGGGTGTGATAGACTATGCGAGTGCATACTGTCCACTATTAGCGATATTGATTAACACATAGTCTAAGGGTAATGCAATGTAAAGTAAAATAATTTTTTTTTATCAATACACTTGTTAGTGGCAATTATCGCTAACCTTAAAAAAAAAAAAACTAACATACAATTGTGCTTTAAAACAAAAAAGAGCATTGCCTAACAATAGGTTTCTTTTCTGGCAGCCCAACCCAACCAATATGAAGGGGTACCAATATGTGGTTTGCGGTGAGGATGAGCTAAAAATTGATGCCAAAGCACCAAGTTATCGAGTCGGGATGGATGTCAAAAATGAGAGGAAGTTTATAACCCTTGAAGCAGTTTGGAATTGCCCTGGCCATCTGCTTAAATCCCTCGACCGAGAAATGATATTAAAGGATGTCTGCCTGTCATATGCTTTGCACAAGCTGCAACACTGCGAAATGGCTCACCTGTCGTTACCCAGTGAATGCCATAAAAAGACCCAGAAATTGTTTTTTAAAGGAGTAATTCTTGATAAGGAGAATGACAAGAGGGTATTTAGGATTGTGGAGATGCAAATAGCATTTCTTAGTGACTATAGCTACACTAGACTCCCAATCAGTGTCTGGTATGGGTATCCCCTCCTGAAACTTGGTACACTTATGCTGACTTTTGTGATGACCATATTTCTTTTTGGTTCCTTTGAAGATATTTTCATAGGAATTAACACCATTTTGCTATTAGTCTTGATCATACTGAAGGAGTTATGGGAGATGGCTCTTTACATATTTTCAGACTGGACAAAAGTAGTTATCATATGTCGGTACGTGGAAGGTTCACCCTTTCGGCGGAATCGCCTGGTGGAGCCCATTATACTGCTCCTTTGCAAGTTAAATTTTGTGATGCGTTGGCACAAAAATATGTCCCAGTATAATTTTCTGGAGTCATTTAATTGCAAAGCAAGGGTAAATAAATCGTTCCATCTTGGCAAGGTAAAAAAATCTACTAATATTAGCAAAGTTGGTAAATCGATCAAAATTTTTGAAGAAGTGAAAGAAAGCATTGTTCAAGCCCTTTGTTTAATTAATGTTGATGGTGGCGATCTGACCAAGGGCATTTGCAGGTTGTACACACGTAGAGTTAGAGATAATTATCAATGGGCGTGTAGAGAACAAACATGTTATTCTCACCTTATATTGTTGTGGCACATTGCTACAAGCATGTGTGAAATTCATGAGCTTTCTAAAAAAGTTTTCGGACTTGACAAACCTGGGTTGATTTCTCACTTCCATAATCACAAGGTTTCCGGGCCACACAGATATCCTTTCCTTGTTGATCTAAAGAGGCTTGAAGGCAGAAAAAGAGCTCATTACATAGTAGCAAACAGCATATCACGTTACTGTGCCTATCTACTTGTCTCTGTTCCCGAGTTGCTCCCAGATCATGTTGATGTTTCTAAATCAGTCTTTGATGGAACAGTATCTGACGCACAATGCCTTCTTAGTGGTTGTGATTCACTAGAAAGTATTTTGTGGAAACTGATGTATAGAGGGTTTTCATTGGAGCAAGGTATTGAGGGGGGGAGAACTACAATAGACAAGGGTGCCATGCTAGGGACGGCATTATTGATGGACGAGGAAATGAATATGGAAGCTCGATGGGAGATGTTAGCCAATTTCTGGGTAGATCTTCTACTATTCCTGGCGCCTTCTAACATGATGGAAGATCATATATCACACCTGCAAGGAGGGGAGTTTATCACACTTCTTTGGGCCTTGTTTGCTAATTGTGGCGTATTTGATCGAACTGCTGAAGAAGATCAAGTACCAGAAAATAATGGATCTGGTTCTTTTGGCAACATAATTGATTTTGAAGAGTTGGGGACAGAGTTTGAAGCACTTCACGACAAGGTCGATGCTGCGCAAGCGGAGAACAAAAAAAACTTCCTTGTAAAAATGCCTCCTGGGGTGTTACACCAAGATGACAGCATTATCAATGTTGCCGTTGATGACATCAGGGACATATTCAAGTATGATGAGCTAGATATCTCGATTGTACGAGTGTTTACAATGTGAGTATGTTTAAATTAACTAACAATTCAGTAGTGATAATCTCTTATTTTGAAATATTAGCTGCATGATGTATATAAAAATTGGATGTAGGTGAAATCTTGGATGTACTAGTGATATACCTTTATCTTGTTTATAGTGGTGCAAGACCATCTCATTCATTACTTTATTTATTAACTCGATTGACAGTTTGAAATTTAAAACTCATACAATTCAAGATGAATGTTTGATAATTATCATTCTTAGTCTGATTCAGTTTCCTGGTTAGTGAGACTATTTGGTAAAACACAATACATATATATGCATCTTACAGCTAAAATTAATTAAAAACTTTCTTTAACCTTCCGTGAATATATACTATGTAATCATTTTTCAGGTATCTCGAAGAACGTGCTAAGAAAAAAAATATCCCCGTTGGGTTCATGGACCCAGCTAGAATAGACGAAGTCACGTCATCGACTGATGAAGCCTCATCATGTACTTACATGGCCGATGTGATGTTGAATAATCAGGACAAGAAATTTATCATGGCACCGTACTTTCAAAAGTAAGTTAATTCAATTCCATTAATTACTTCATTTATACAATTTAACACATAATTACCTTGTAATACTATATTAATCATTGATTGTTATTTAATAAATGGTAGAAACCATTGGATATTGATCGTATTTCAACCTTGCGAAAGTGCGGTGTACGTCCTTGATTCAATGATGCCGAATAAAGGAACTAAAGCCTACGACGTTATAACTCAGAATTTCAAAAAGTAAGCAAACAGTTGTCTTTCTTATTCTTACATCACTTATAAAACATTAAGAGTCAATTAATTGTCACTGCTTTTACAGTGTTTCAATAAGAAACAATGATTTTTAAAAATTCTAAAAAATATAGTAAAAAGTTCTCAAAAAATGTAAAATTTGGTCTTCAAGTACATTTTCATATGAAGAACATATTAGTTGCTTCAGATTGATTATTTGGACTTTGAAAACGTAAAAATGACTTATAAGTATATATCCTAATATGCTTATGTAAGTAGAGTAGCCAATCTATATATATATATAAGTTGCCTAAGATCAAAACGTTTGTTTCGGAACCACAATACAACCAATTGGTTTTTTAATTTTCAATGTCCAAACAGTTAGATGTGATATCTATATTAAATGTGCTTGAAGACCAAATTTTACATTTTCTTAGAATTTTTTTTACTATTTATTAAACCAGTTTTAAAATCATTGATTATTATAAACAGTAAAATATTTATGGATCATTGAAACAACGATTTTAAAACTGACTTAATAAATTCTAAATTTTAAAAAAAAATGTGAAATTTGATCTCCAAGCATATTTTAATATAGATTGAATATTGAATGGTTTGGATCGATTGTTTGGATTTTGAAAATATAAAAATCGAAAAATTTGTTCCAAACAAATATTTTGATATTAGCCAACCTATATATATATGTGTGTGTGTGTGTGTGTGTGTCTATGTGTACACACACACACACACACACACACAAGTTTTTACTCTATGGTACTATATAGAGTAAAACAAGTTTTTACTCTATGGTACTATATTTCAATTTTAAAAATCCAAATACCCGATCCAAACCGTTCAACATGTTCTTCATATTGAAATATGCTTGGAGACCAAATTTTACATTTTTTAGAATTTTTTTACTATTTATTAAGCCACTTTGAAAATCATAAATCCGATGGTCCAAATTTTTTTATTATTTTTTATTGTTCACAGTGGATCTGCAATTTTCAAAGTTGCTTAATAAATAGTAAATAAATTTTAAAAAAATGTAAAATTTAGTCTCCAAGTACATTTCAATATGGTGAACATGTTGAGCGGTTCGGATCGTCTATTTGAACTTTGGAAATGGAGATATAGCGTAGAGTACAAACGCGTTTTACTCTATAGAGTACCATAGTCTGACTCATGTGTGTGTGTGTGTGTATGTGTCAAGTTCAAATAGTTGATCTGAACTTCTCACCATGATCTTCATATTGATATGTGCTTCCAGACTAAATTTTACATTTTTTGCAAATTTTTTACTATTTTTTTTTAATTTTGTAAATCAGTATTTTTTTGAATTTTTTATTAAAGAAAAGCTGTGATTTTCAAAAATTCTAAAAAAAAATAAACAATTTCAAAAAAATATAAAATTTGGTCTCCAAGCACATATCAATATGAAGATCATGTTGAGATGTACGAATCGACTATTTGAACTTCGAAAATGGAGATATGAGCGGAAAGTAAAGCACACTCTTTACTTCCCAAAGCATGGTAGCATCTCACTCTCTCTTTCTCTCTATATATAGAGAGAGGTTTGGCTAAGATCAAAATGGCAGTTCCTTAGTTTTGGTGCTACCAATTTTTTTTTTGCAATTTCAAAGCTCAAATAGTCAATTTGAAGTGCTAAACATGTTCTCCATATTAAAATGTACTTGGGGACCAAATTTTATATTTTTTGGAATTTTTTACTATTTTTTATGGATTTTTAAGAATCACTATATTTCAGATTTATTTTTTATTTTTTATTATTCAAAGCAATGGTTTTCAAAAATCCTTATAAAATAGTAAAAAAAAAATTTCAGAAAATATAAAATTTGGTCCTCAAGCAACATTTTAATTTGAAGAACATGTTAAGCATTTCAAATTGACTTTTTGAATTTTGAAACTGCAAAAACAATTAATTAGTAGCACCAAGACTCACGGACTACCATTTTAATCTTAGCCCCCCCCCCCCCCCCCCCCCCCTATATATATATATATATCAATTTATCGACTTCCGTTGATTTCAGTGCTTTTGAAGACTATAAGAGAAGGAAGGGACAGCACAATGGAAAGCTCATAGAACCAAAATGGAATTTTAAAGAAGTAAATTAATAATCAAGCTTAAAAAAAAAAAATTATATTGTTGCTACTAGTAGTTTTTACAATACTAATCCTTTTGTCTGAAATATGCAATACAGTGCCCTCAGCAGCCGAAGGGTGAAGTTAAGAGATGTGGATACTATCTCCTGCGGTTAATGCTCGAGCTAATGACTACTTATTTCAATATTTTTCCAACTGAGGTATAATAATACAATGATTCATAACCATGATCTGTTTTTATCTCACTATCCACGATTAACTAAAAAATTATACAATATAGGTACATTAATTGTTTTATTATGTTTGCATTCAGTGTTCTTTACATTCTGGGCCGCGTTCGGATGAAAGCCTTCATAAAGTACGTCGGTTGTGGTGCAAGTTTTTCATTAAAAAATGTTTACCAATTTGTACCGGTACATGAGTGCTGGTTTTTTCATGATTGCATCCGATGTTCTTTTCTTTTTCCTTTTTATGGTTTTAGTTTGGCTTGATTGTATGCATTGCATTCTTGATGAACAATATGATGAAAAAGCTGTAACTAAGTTTGATTAATGAAAACCCTTGGCAGAGACAGTTTCTTAAAAACAAAAAAAGACAATTAATATATATGTTTATCTAATTGTGTGTTATTTTGTTCGGATTATACTTTTAAATTGTGTTATTTAGTTCAGATTACACTTTTAAATTGTGTGTTATTTAATTTATAGAATTATGTTTTGTTGCATGCACTACTATAGAAAAACACTTCTGTATCGGTTGAAATGTAAAATCACCATCTGTTTCTGAACCGTTGGCTATCGCTCCGATAGTGAAAGTGTTCACCTTTGCCATCCGCTCAAATCCGATGGTGTTGTGCATCTATGCTATTTAGTAAACCAACCAACCGATGGCGTTTCTTATATAACGGTGTTACAAACTGGCGTTGCTGCCTATTCATTGTCATCACTAGAGTTTTTTTAAGCGATAGCAAAGGTTCTTAACACCAGTGTTGTAAAAAACGGTGGTCAAACCATTACGAATACGCTTAACGGATGCCTGTTAGCGGATAAAAACGATTAATCGGCCGTTTTACCATTTAATCGGCCGTTTATTCCCGTTTTTTTTCGTTTATTCCAGTGAATATTTATTTTTCACATTCTTTTTTTTTTTGTAATAGTGTGTGATAATAAGATTTATAAATCATATATTGTAGTTTTATTTGTGCTTGAATATATATCTAATAATTTTTATATATGATTTTTTTTCTTCTTACTTACTTTGAAATTGATTAATTCTTTTATTATTTATATACTATATATTTTTCTTACTTACTGATGTAATTTTTTCAATTTGTACGACATGTTTATTTATAAAATTAAGTTATTATCATAAATTAAATTTAGTGATTGTATATTGGAATGTTTTCTTTCTTTCAAATAATATGTTATTAGTATTTAAAAAAGCTTAATTCTAAAAAAAAATTCATTAAATAAATGTGTTACTTACACATGCAAAATGCTTATGTGTTAAGAATAAATAAACGTAGTGTCATGTTATAATAATAAAACTAACTTAAATTAAGTTTAATTGATAAGTTTAATGAGTTAAATAAATTATTTTTAATAAATTATGATATATATATACATAAATTTAATAAAAACGTTAAATTGTCCGCATAATTCCGATTAATCGGCCGCAGCGACACTCCGTCCGTCCGACAACCGCATACCGTTATTTACAACACTGCTTAAAACAATGACTTTTGGATCCATTTGCTGATGGCAAAAGTTACATACAACATCGTTTTTGTTTGCGTTGGCATTTTTATCTTAGCTTTGACATCTGTTTTTAATTTGAGTCGATGGACTTTGATTGTTAAACTCATAAGATGAAATTTGCGGCAATCCAATGGCCCATCCTTTTGGTTAACATGAGTTTCTTTCTTTTGGAAGGATTTAATTAAATTAAAACAAATGTGTTTGACTGGTGCACAAGATACAAGATTGGAGATGGGCAACATTCTTGTTTTGGTACTATATAAGCTCTCTTCCCTCTTAGATGCATTACTTTTACTGCTGCACATTGCCCCCCACTACATACAATACACACAAGAGTGCAGCTCATAGAGACAGTTGATGAACTTCTTTGGAGGTGGACTTCGCATGGGTCCTATACTGCTGTCTTGGCCTATCAAGTCTTGATGGCTGGCGGCAAGATAGAATGGAGTCACACAAAGGTTTAGACATGTAGGATCCCGTTGAAGGTGAGAATATTTGTTTACTTGGCATTGAAACAAAGAATTCTCACACATGATCAAATGGCTAAAAGGGGAATTCACTGTGAGCTGCCATGCGTCGTCTACACTACATGTGCTTGTGGAACTGCTAAGCACTTACTTTTTTAGTGTGCTTATGCAAGATCTGTTTGTAACCGATTGTCTAATCGCTTTGGGTATAGGCTAATGGTTTTAGGAGATTCTATCGAGTAAACTTGGTTGAGGTGTCCAAGCGTTCGGCTATGACAGTTGGAAGTTAAAATGAAAAGAGGTTGGATCATAGGGTTTAGCATAACCATGTGGTTTGTGTGGAAGCAAAGGAATGAGAAGGTCTTTAGAGACAAGGTGTTGTCTTCGATGAATTTAGTTGATCGAATACATAAGGAGGGAATTTTGTGGATGAAATTTTGAAAGGGAAAATTGAGGTAGGTATGGAAGGCTGTAAGAAGAGGCAATGAATGTAACTTTTATTATTTTTGTTTCATTTTTTTGGATTGGTAGCTTCTACCAACATTGTCATAAAAAAAAGGTATAACGCTTTTATTTACACGACTTACGTAGCCTATTACAATAATTGAACCATCTAAAAATTAGCTTACCCTCATACCAGGCTTTATTCTAATTATTTATGGACGGAAGAAACAATCTACGTTACAGCCGTATGGACGTAAGAAATAATATATATTAAAATTATAAATTATTACATGTGACATCAAAGCTGGAATAGCTCAGTTGGTTAGAGCGTGTGGCTGTTAACCACAAGGTCGGAGGTTCGAGCCCTCCTTCTAGCGTCGATGTTTTCTTTTGGTTTTTATATTAATTTTTCTTTTAGATATTCAAAATCAGTTCCGCGCAACAAAAGAAAGTTTCGTGGTAGATAGAATCTTTTTAATATTTATTTATCAATGTACTGTTTGTATTTTGAAATCGCAAAAATGAGTTTGTGTACTTTTCATGTATACTTTTGTTGATTTTACTTGATTTATGTTCAAGATAATTGTTGTGTTTTACCATGGAGACATTCAATAAAATCAAGATAGTAGGGTGACGTACACAGTAAGTGAAATCTAAATTATTTTGGGCTAATTATTGGATTGTGTCATAATCTATTTGTCTGTTTAACTAGATTTGCAAAACAGATACAAATTGAATTTTACAGTTTTGTTGTCTTGAGATAGTGTGTAGGATCATGACTATAGAAGATTCAAGAAATACACATCAATGATAAAATGATTAATTGTTATACATTATCAAGGATGTAGTCATGAAGCACAAGACATTGGACAGCAGAAGCATCATCTCAAGATTTTGATATTTAATCTGTAAAGTTGATAAAATAAGCTTGAAAATAAATTAAGTATATCATACCGTTATAATGGTTCATGAACCGTTGGAACGAATAAAATAAACTTTTATCCGTTGCATGACGGATTAATTCAGTTTGACCTATCACGCAATGACAGGATTTCCAGAGATTACCCGTTACAGTACCGTTACCACGGTAGCCTACCCTTAGGGTTACCGGCATCCAAATCCATTATAAGTTGACCAACCGTTATAACAGTAAATGGAACCGTTATAACGGTAGGGCCAAATTACTTTCTTTTTTATCAGCTCTATATAAAATTATAAATAGAAGCAATATCAAGGTTAGGATAATCACTCTAGCCATCCCCAACTTCAATATTTCGAATTCTTAGATCTAGAAAAAGCCATTGTTGCTTGTGCACTTCAACTTCAATATTCACAATCAATCTCAAACTTATTCAACCAATACACAAACTCTTAAGAGTGATCCTGCGAGATCAATCCTACCTTTGAGCCTTTGTTGCTTGCTTTGTTATTCTTGAGCCTTTCGTGCTCGTGAGCCAATTCCGTACTCGAGCCATGTGACTTCCCAAAAGATTGTAAGAGCTCACCGGTTCCATCTTGTACTCATTTCTCATTAGGTAAAGAAAGACGCGCCATCTCGAAGGTCGCGAGCTCCTGAGACGTAGGTGTTAGTGCCGAACTCCGTAAACAACTCTCGTGTCAAGTGTCTCTAAACTGTACTCTTTACTTTATAATATTTTAGTTTAGAACTAAGTTATTCGAGTTTCTGCCAAGAATAACTTTAAGACACACTAGGAATTTACAACTTAGATTAAAAGTTTAAAAATACCCTATTCACCCCTCTATAAGTGTCTTTGGGACCAACAATTACAATATTCACAGAATAAATGATTAGCCTATTTTGCTTGTCCTATTTTCAGTATTGACTAGGCCCGATTGTTTGAATTTTGAATTGGACTTCTAACTATGCAATAGCTAGATTCGGGTGGTCACAACCTCATATCTACTTTATTCATATTCTTAATGATCTTGATCCATATGATCTTCTGTAATTTTCATGATTCAGCATCTCATCAATATCCAACATTCCAAATAACTCGTGTGAATATTCCATCAGATCATTTGCATCAAATTATTTCTTATGGCCTGATGACATCATGTATTATATTATCTTGTACAACTTGTCGCGAGATGTATCTTTGACTTGCTTTGACCTTCGGACGTAACAGCTAAATCTGCATACATCCCAAATAAAAACTGTAAAATTCAATTTTTATATGTTTTGCAAATTAGTCAAACAACATTGAAAATTACTTACAACAACAACATGTATTTGTAGATACAATGCCATATGCAATGAATATGTAGATTTCATCTATCTTGAAAATTTTGATCCTATGGCTTGACTAAATCTTGGAGAGATAATTGTACTATAGTTACCATGCTACTGATAACAAATTGACACAATTAGAACTTGTTCGGTAAGTCATTGGAAATAAACATGGGTATGGAAACTGAACTAAAAATTACTATTTGAGTGGGAAAAAAAAAATTCAGTTGGAAACAGTGGAGCGGCCGAACAGAGTCATCCCTTGGAAATAAATCTGCTGTAATCCATGAGAAGTAATTCTAAAATATCTATCTTTTCAAATCTAACCGTTCAGTATTTTCTGTGTATATATCTCAAAACAGCTAATTTTTTATGCACGAATCTCAAAATAATTCAGCACTTGGATTTGGAGTTGGAGAAATTGCTTGGGTAGGTAAAGTATCGAAGTAGAATCCATAATTGCTACCATCTCTCCCGGTGGAACCTCTTTCCCGGAACAGGTTCTCCGTGGAAATCAACTGGGGAAGACCCTAATCCCAGTTCATCCCAAATTTCAAACCCTCCATGGCGAATCATCCTAAGCGATGCCTCTACGAGGTTTTAGGTGTCCCTCAGGACTCCTCTCCGTCCGATATACGATCCGCCTACAGGCGCCTCGCTCTCCAGCTTCACCCTGACAAGCTCAAGGCTAATCCCAATTCCTCCTCCTCATCCGACTCCACCGCCTTATTCCAGGAATTGCAACACGCCTACGAGGTCCTCTCCGACCCCAAAGAGCGTGCCTATTACGATTCCCACCGCTCTCAAATCCTCTTCGCCGACCTCTCCAATTCCAAATCTAATTCTTCCTTCTTCGACCTAAATCTGTTTGGTTATTTCTCCACCTCCGCTTTTTCGGGTTTCACTGACACAGGTCGCGGGTTCTACAAGGTGTATGGAGATTTGTTCACCAAGATTTACTCGCAGGAGGTGGCCTTTGCCACTCGAATGGGTATGGGTTCGGATTCGGTTGCCCCACCCCCTTTAATGGGCAACTTAGACAGCCCATACCAGCAAGTGACCGCCTTTTACAACTATTGGTCAGGGTTTTGCACAGTTTTGGATTTTGCATGGGTTGATGAGTATGATGCAAGCTTTGGTGCAAATCGAAGATCTAGACGGTTAATGGAAGAAGAAAATAAGAAATTAAGAAAGAAGGCGAGGAGAGAATACAATGATTCGGTTCGAGGTTTAGCAGCATTTATGAAGAAAAGAGATAAGCGAGTGGTAGACATGATGGTCAAGAAGAAAAATGAAGAGGAGAGGAAGAAAAAGGAGGCAATGGAGAAGAAAAAGGAAGAGGAGAGGAAGAAATTGGAGAAGGCAAAGGCTTATGAAGAGCCTGAGTGGTCTAGAATTGAAGATGATGATGAATTTGACGAAAATCTAGGGTTTGATGACAAGGAATTTGGGTCTGATAAGAGGAAGAAGAAAGGAGGGGGACAGGAGTTCTATTGTGTTGCGTGTAATAAGAAGTTCAAGTCTGACAAGCAATGGAAGAACCATGAACAGTCAAAGAAACACAGAGAAAAGGTTAGTGAATTGAGGTCAGTGATGGAGGTAGAAGATGAGATTTTAATGGAGAAGATTGGAGAGGAAGATAATGGGGAGGAGGTTAATGGGGGGTTTGACTATGAGCCGGCACCAGAGGAATCTGCATCTGAGAGAGATATTGATGAGACAATAGATGAGCTCAGTGAGGATTTTGGGGACAATTTGGAGATGCGTAATAAAGAGATAGACGGTGAACAAGAAGAAAAAGAACAAGATGAAGAAGTATCAGAAGAGAGCATTTTACAATCAATGATTTCAGGTCAGAGGGGCAAGAAAAATTCTGCACAATCAGGTGAAAAAGAAAATCCTTCTTCCAATAGCTTCAGTTGTTTGGATGAAGAAGAAGAGAATGATGACGGAAAAAGTAAAAAAAAAGGGAGGAAGAACAGAAAAGGTAAGAGACAGGAAAATGGTGTTGGCAAGGAAAAAGAAAATGGAGATGATGAGAATGGCAATGAGGCGAGTAGTTCTTTGAATGAAGAAATGAGGGCAGATGGCAGTGGAGGGACAAGAGAGAAAGGAAATACAGGAAATAAAGAGAAGCAAAAGGTAACAATTTTTTTCTTTACTTGTGATTGCTACTTGGATTGAACAGGTGCTGCTACTGGTATGATGCAACCCCTGTACAAGGAAATTGTCTAATTGTTTTGTCCTAGTTTTAAAAAAAAAAAGAATATGGTCAAAATTAAACAGTTTCTGAACTTTTTTTATGCCTAGGAAGTCAGAATTATGAATACAGTTAAAGATTTGTGGAGCTATTATATCCAAAATGACCTAATATTATTTTTCTTTTGACATCAAGGCAAAGTCGGAGTCTCCCAGTAATTACTGTGAGATGTGTGGAGAAAGCTTTGAATCAAGGTACTATTATCACTTTTCTGGTGCTGGTACAGAATTGCCCATGCAGTTCCTTATATCGGGTGCTCTGCAGCAGTATCTCTTTTGTTTTGGTTCCTCTAGTCCCTTTCTTGTTTGATTCTTTTTTTTCTCGGAGGGGGCGAGGGATGTGGCATGTACAAAGGGAATGAAGTCTGGGTGCATGTGAGATCCCTAGGCCTTCCTGATGAAGGAAAAGGGAATTGTTCATACCAGTCAGATCAGATGAACTGTTGAGGCTAAACTAACATAAAACTTTCTAGAATTGTTACCTTGGCACTGTGCCAGTTCAGGGTTGGTGTGATTATTTTATTTACAATTGCTTATTTAGGTCTTGGATCTCTTTCAAATTGTCAGGAACAAGTTATTTTCCCATTTAAGTGAAACTGGGCATGCTGCGCTGAAACAGCAATCACGGCAAAAGGCAAAGAAGGCTTCAAAGCGTTAGCTAGAGCACAGAGTTTATTAAACACAATTTTGAGTATTTTAGGTGAAAAACTGCCTGACCATTTCCTTATTTCCTTTCTCAAGAACATAACAAAAATACCAGTTCTTTATCACAATATTTGTTTTTTAAGATTTCAACACCATTTTTTAATTCTATAATTTTTAATTTTTGGAAAGAGATTAGGATCTTGATGTTTGGTTTGGTTTGGTTTATGTAAAACATTATTTCAAAAAATGCTTTTTAGCATGTGATGGAAGTTAATTATGGCCTCCCCTGTGTATTTATTTACTTTACCTTAGACCCACGTACAGCTCTGATACAAATTTCAATGAGGATCTTGTCTTTTCCTCCCAGGTTTTAATCAAATACGTGCTTTACTGCACCATGTTTTTATCCTTGAATTTAGTTTGGTTTCTATATTTAATAATAGGCATAAAAAGTATTAAGCTTGTAAATCATTTTTAATGTGTCAATTTCGTTTTATAGGTGCCACATTTGAAGAGGGCACCAATGAGCCGAGACAAGCAGCTAAAAGTTTCACACTAGCTGATTTAGTTTTGTAAACCGAACATTAGTCACTGGGAAAGTTGCGCCTTGGTTCGGAATCAGTTAACCTTTCCGGGTAGATTGGGTTTTGGTTTCCTTTCAGCCCGGGTTTTATTATGGTACGGTTTGGTTATGTGTTTGGGTTCGGATTGAGTTAGATTCGGGTCAGATATCCTCGGGCTCTTTTCTGATTTCATCTGATTTTTAGAAGATAATTAGCTCAAATTAGACATTTCCAGGTCAGGATAGTTAGCATACATGTCAGTTGAGATTTTCCATTCCTGGTTCTCACCAAATATTTCATTGTATTCATAAATCATCAAATGAATGATAAATTATTTTTTTGTTCTTTTAAATTGGAAGAAAATAAATATTAAAAAAAGAAGAATTTTTTCATTCACATCTCCTCACCTTCTTTCACTTTTTCCTCTCCCTCTCCCTGTTCTCCATTCATCCTTTCTACCCAACTAAGCACTCATAAGAGTTTGCTTCATGATAGCCTGATGTAGGAGAGCAACACATATCTGAATTGCTTTCTTGTGGTGAATAGCAAACTTATTTTCATAATAACAAATTCAACATTTAAGAATAGTCTGAAAAGTCTTAAAAGTTAATTTCTTTACTCTAAGTATAATATGAATATTAATTCAAAAATACTTTGTTTATTCATTATATAAACTATATATCAACATATATATATATACGAATACTAAATTGGTTTCCATGGTCTTGATGGAGATCGGTATCTACATTTCACCATTGAGATTCCGGATTCGCAACATGGTTCGGTACTATTTTTAGTATGTGTCATTTACTGGTACCATCTTGGTAAAGGTTTAACAATTGGGTTATGTTTTAATTCTTCTGGGTTTAATCCTCTCTCTTTCAGGACATATATATTGCAATTGAATATCCCTCAAGTCAAAACAGACTAACATATATAAATAAATAAATAATATAGAGAATATAAAACAGCAAAGCGCACAATAAAATTTAAACAAAAGAAAACTGCAAAACTTGATGTTATACTAACAGCTTTGAACCAAGTAATACTAATTTCCCAATATGAACAATGATGTTACAATTTAATTGACAATAATTGTTTTTGTTGTCAAAACAATATATAAATTTGACAACCTTTCATTTTGATGAGGCAAACTCTTTTCCAGTTTAACTACTCCTAAACTTTTCCTATAATTAAGAAGAGAAAACAATTCAAATGAAGTTCTAAAGGAGACACCTGCAAACACACACACACACACACACAACCAAAGTTAATTCTTTCTGTGGCCAGAAGAAGCCATGAGAATAGCAACGGCAGCTACAAACATGGAAAGCATAAAGAAGAGCAATATATAGGTCCTTTTTGATGATTTTCTGTACTCGCCGAAGAGTAATACGCCCCAAAATGTGCTAACTAATGGTAATGCCTACAAATAAGGTCACAACAAGCAGTAAATTAGAAGCTAGAAGGTAATAACAATTAAGGTAATTACCGGAAAAAAGTATCCCAAATACCCCTCTAATATAAAAAAATTCATCCTGCGTAGACCTCGAAAGCATGAGAAAACTGTTGCCTTTAGAACCTAACAAGGATGTACTTTAAAACTAACCTGAACAGCATCAGCAGCAGCATAACCAGCAGCTTGACCACCCATGAACTGAAATCCATTTCCAAACCCACACAAAAGTCCAGCAAGCATGGCCCACTGCCTTCCATTCCAGTCATTCAAATAAGCTCCAAAAGTTGACTTCTCCAACCCGAGAACGGGGTGGTATAGAAACCACAAATTCAACCCGATTCCGATTACAAAACATGAAATTGAGAAATAAAAGAATGCTGTGTAGACAACCAGATGCGGCACACCGTCTTTCAATGTGTGCCATTGGTCATTTGTGGCTAGGTTGAATGCTGGAGAAAAGAGAGAGAAAGAAACACCAGCAAAAAATACAATGACGAGGCCGAGAAACATGTTCTTTCCAAAAACCTGTTGAACCATATGAATGATTTAGTAGACAAATACATAATTATATGATTCTTGCAATATATACTTCCATGGTTTGTCACTGATTCACCACATACATGGACAAACTACAAGACAGTTCACTTAATTGTAGTTGAACTGAGTAATTCTTCTGTTGGTGAAGGAATGTTTTACTATTAAATGTTCTCAGAACCAGAATGCAACTGATGCCTTTGTGGGAATTTTCCAATTAAATAGATGCATTAAAATAAAGTTACTCTAAATCAGGAAATTGTGGTACCAAAATCAGTAAAAGAATCATAGAATTACCCCTAAAATTTCAACTATGGACTAAATCACTTGTAATTTTTAACAATAATTCATAATGAAAACCTTAATTGATCGTTGTTTCTCAAGTTGTACAAGGAACTCTGCTGTCCCTGGTTTTGCTTTGCCGACTTTCTGGATAGACCCAGGGCCGTTTTCCAAGTCTCCTGGAGGAAAATTTATTTGAAAAAACAATCAGTTTTGTTGCAATGATAATGGTTTGGTTTTAGATGGCATAAATATTATTAGTTCAGATGTACCATTTTCTACATTTGACCCATTCGCTTCACTTCAGTTGGCCCCAAAATAAGAAAAGTAAAACAGATAGATATGTTAAAACAGTGTTATACTGTTACATTGTAAATAATAAAATAATGACAGGTTGCAAAGTGAATTAGAAATCCATGTAGACTGGAATAATGTAAATTACACTCTATGGGTACTGTGGGTGCTGTGCCTTTTTTTGGGGGAAATTATGGTACTTTTCTAGGTAATATCTGATTCTATGGTATTTTGTTCTGGTAGTTCCCAATATATGTATTCTAGTACAGGTATCAGTGGTTCTGTTTCATTGGTACATTTTATTATTCCTTTTGTGTTTAAACATATTATTTTACTTGGTGTCCCCACTCCTACAAAGAAGGAACAAAAAACCAAGCACGTAGAACAATTATTATTTTTTTTTTTTACCATAATGGATCTGATGCCAGTTCGATTATACCAGTGCTAAAAGTTAGTTACATTGCTACATAATGGATAATAAAAATTTGCTTACTAGTTGATCTTGTAGTTGTTTGCTGACACTGCTAGTTTCTTTTTATTATCTTCAGCATTTGAAGAGTGGACTGCTGACCCGAGACAAGCAGCAATAAAAAAACATCCAACTCCGGGGAAAAGAATTTCAGCTCTGTTAATTCTGTCATCTAGAAAATAGTTCATTGTTGTACCTACAAATTTGACAGGGGCAGATTATACTCTAAATCACAGAAGTATTCACTTCGGTCATAAAGGATAGAAAATTGCACATTATGTTCAGAAAAGTATTCTTTCGAGTCTAATTTGGATTTTGGTTGTCAGCTCAAGATGGTTTTGGAAATGAGTTGCTTAGGTTTGGGTTCGGTCAAGATAAGGTGTTAGTTTGTTGAGTGTCAGCTAATTCAGTTTCTTTTGATTTAATTTTGAGTTTTCAACTTTTAAAAAAAAAAAAATTCAAGCTGGCATGATCTCAAAATTCGATCGTTATATTGGAGTGAGTAAACAAAAATTATTATCTGTGCAAAATTTTGCCCATATCGAACAATCTTCATGAAGTTGAATTTGATGTAACTAAAAATCATATTATGCTATTTGGTTCAAATTTATGTGTACTGAACTGCTAATATGAGATGAGATGTAAGGAAATTTGGTCGTTCAAGTAATTCCTTTGGGTTAAATGCTGTGAAAAGTATGTAAAATTATACAAAAGATGTTGGGAATTTTGCTGATAGAAAACAGGAAAAATGACGGGGTCATTTGCAAAACTGATTAATTCTCAGGGGTAACTTGGTAAGAAAAAAAAATCCTATTGTAGGTACAATAAAACATAGTAAAAATATCATACCAATAACAACAACCATGCTTGAGCTGATAATTTCAGTTACTGACAGGCCAATATATGCCCAGGCGTACTGAGTTGCAAGATTGCCGAGGCTTAGAACAATACCACCTGCCATTGCAAATAGCACCGACGGCCAGTTGTCCTTGAATAATTGTTAATAAAATAAATTAGATGATGATTATCAGTACATGTATGAGATTTATATTTGTAGTAAGTGCTCTCAAGAACCAATGTTTCATTCAATTAAATGAAACAAGTATCAGAGAAATTATAATTTGTTTATTTTATTATTGTCCCCACTTTACTGGTAAGTGTTGAAACTTGAGAATAAATAAAAGAATTGAAACCTGAGAGAGTTGGGTAAAGAAATTGGGCATGTTGTGTTTACTATCACCGAGCTGGCCGAAGGTAAGGGCTATGAGCACAGCTGCAAGCAAATTGGTGATCGAGTAGTCGAGATAAGTGTGTTGCGGGAGACGACCGCGTCTCTCTAGCAGTGTCATAACCGCCGGCCACGTCCCCAGAAAGAGAAGTGACGCCATCATGAGCGCTATGGCTCCTCCTTTGTCTTCTATAAGATACATCTTCCTTCACTGATAGATATCTTTACCTTCTTCTCACACAATACAGGAGATTCTGAAAGAACATATATAGTAGATGCAGCCAATGAGAGGAATGAATGTAAGCTGACTTTTGAAGAAAGGAGACAGACAGTTTGTTTCTCTGGTTGAGAATCTCAGAATTAAAATAACCCAGCTGGATATACCATCAACCCTCTTAAAAAATCAAAGCAAAATGTGAAGGGTGGAGTTTTTGTCCAAAGGGTTTTGGACAAAACCTCATACAAAGTCAGTTGTAAACCGTCCGATCTGTGTTAAATTTTATACGGATGATTCAGATTTACGGAGCCATTTAGAGTTATGAAGTTGTATATATGTTGACACGAATTTTAAAGCAGATTAAATGGTAAGGTCCGGCTTTGTATGAGATTCTGTCCAAAGCTCTTTGGACAAAATCCAATTCCAAATGTGAAAACCATTATACTAAAATTATGGAAGGTGCATGCTTCCCATTTATGTATATAATATTAGGAATTACTACTGCAACACAATTTTTTTATTCCCTACTGATTAACAAATCTTTTCTTTGCCACAAAGCTAAATAATTAATTGATTTTTTCAGATTGGAGTAAAGTATTTGTTAAAAAGAGACAAATTGTTGACTCTTATGTTAACTCAAGAAAAAAAAAAATTCAAGGATGGTTTTGAGGTGACTTTATGTAGACTGTAGAGATGTATTTTATTTTCCTCTTTTCTCGTTCCATTTTTTTTATTTCTTTCCTTTTGCAAATTATATCTTTAGTTTTTTTTTATAAAATATGAAAAATTAAAAGTTGTATTTTTTAAATCAATCTGCAAATATGTTGGGAATCTAGTCAATAACTGCAAAAAAAAAAGGGACACGTGCCGAATAAAATCATCAAAAAGGAAGAATATACACCCTTTCGAATACTTTAAATAAATATTTTCTTTGAATGATTACAAGGAAGTGTTGAAAATTATACAAGGAAATGTTCCACTACGGCACTAGTAGTTGACTAACACACCACGCTGAAAAGGACTCTTATTATTTGAAAAAAAAAACAATTTTTATTCATTTGATTGGGTAAGTTTAATGGTACAAGATAAATTATAAAATTCAAAGCTGTCATGGTCCCTCAATAGCTAGGATCAGAATCTGCTGAAATCCGAGATCAATGAACAGTAACTTTGAAATTATGCAATCTGAATTCAGCCGTTGAACTGTTTTGAGATCCATGCAAGAAAAAACCAGCTGTTTTGAGATGCGTTCTTGAAAAAAAATCGACGACTAGATTCGGATTGCAGGGATTTCAGAATTACTGTTCACTGGTTTCAGATTGCTAGTTGTTGTTCACAGTATTGTTTTTTTTTTTAGAAGAATAATAATTGGGAATCTGAATCAAGGAAAGATACAACTAGCTTTGTCTAAATCACTTGAAAAGTATCAAAGGAAGATATTCTAATTGGAATAAGTACTTACCAGGGAGAAAGGCACAAAGACAGCGCTCTGTGAAGTCTTGAGGAAACAGAGAAAAGGATCAAAAGATACCAACAAAAAATTGCAAATTTTAGGGACTAAATATAGACCCCCTTTTTTTTCTCTCTTAAAAAACACTATTATAAGATGCTCAAATATAGAAACTAAATATTTCATTAGACGGTAAATTGATATTTTTTACATAAGCTTGAAGCCTCTGTATGTTTGATTTAGAAAAGGGGATATTTTTAAACTTTAATAAATGATATTTTATTTTTGGTTAGTAGTAATTAATCAAGTTATATGTACTAGTAATGCATGGGCATCGGCATTTATTAAAATGAATGAGGCTATGGTAGTATTCATTGCGCGCGGATTGATCCGTACTATGGATTAATAGTTTAGTTCAAACAGATAATTTGAACTATTCAACATGATCTCTTCATATGAATTTTTTTGTTCGTTTTAATTTTATTTTTTATAATTTTTTAAGATAAGTAAAATCATTGAATCTAAAAATTATAGACTATTCACAAGTAATAATTTTCTATCTTTCTAAAAAATAGTAAAAAATATTCTAAAAATAAAAATTTAGTCTAAAAAACATTTTCATATAAAAATTATTTTGAATAACTCAGATCGACTATTTAAACTAAAAACTAAAATATTGATCTATAATACATACTAATATGTAATATGCATGTACTATGCATGGTACCATTGCCTCACCTTAAAACGATAAGGTAATTTCTAGAACTTTTGTTGTGTTCGAATTATTATTATTTTTCCCTAAAAGAAAAAGAAAATAATTAGAGCACAACAAAGTTCTAAAAATTGTTGTCTTTCCAACTTTTTTTTGGAGCTTGATAATTGCTCCTCCAAATAAATCCCCCAGCACTTCTCTCAAGTATTTAATATCTAACTTCTATTTTTAGCGCTCATACCTAAGCATTTAAAGCTCTGTGTATAATATTTTACAATAATATTCGTAAACACTTAAACTTCTATCTGCAAATATTTAAATTCTAAATATGAGAAGTTTTAACTCATAACTATTTTTGTCTTCAATCTGAAAAAGAAAATATTCCTTTAACCTACTCTTTTCTTTTCTTTTTTCCTCTGATCATTCTCGTTCATTTTTCTGACGATCCGTGATGAATTTTGTGAATCTAAAAATACAAATAATTTTTACTCAATTTTCTCTTTCAAATGAGATCCATGAATAAATACTTTTGATTTTTTTTTTTCAAGTTGTTGTTTTTATTTTTATTTTAAAGTAAAGTCCACGAGCACTTTAAATTCTCAAGCTTTTAAACCTCAGTCTACGACCTTTTAAACATGACATGCAAACTATTTAAATATTTAACACAACTACTTTTAACGGTTGTATACAGAGGTTTAAATGCCTGATACTATACGATCAATATAAGAGGTTTAAACGCTTGAACATAATAGTTTAAATGGTGACATTAGAGGTTTAAATGGTTATACACTGAGGTTTAAAAGTTTGAAAATTTAAAGTGCTCATGGGCTTTACTTAAATTTTTTTTTTTTTTTTTGAAATAACTCAAAAGTATTTCTTCATGGACCTCATTTGAAAGAGAAAATCGAGTAGAAAACAGTTGTATTTTTATATTCGTAAAATTCATCACGGATCGTCGAGAAAATGAACTACAATGATTAGAGAAAAATAAAAAAGAGTGGATAAAATAAACCTTTCATTTTTTGATCTGAAGACAAACGTAATTAGGAGTTAAAACTGCACAGATTTAGAATTTAAATTATTACAGATAGATGTTTAAACGATTGCAAGTAACATTGTAAAATGTTATAAACAAAACTT
Source organism: Carex arenaria (assembly GCA_964058825.1). Taxonomy (NCBI): domain Eukaryota; kingdom Viridiplantae; phylum Streptophyta; class Magnoliopsida; order Poales; family Cyperaceae; genus Carex; species Carex arenaria. Next base: position 381,051 of record CAXKVW010000019.1, on the reverse strand, counting down.
TAAAAACTTGAATATAAGCGTTGGAAATAAAAGTTAGACAAAATTGGAATATATTTTTTGTGGGTGCGCTCGGGTATATGATAGCTCGGAGAGCCAGAACATTTATCTTCCTTTTTCCTTTTAAGACGGTAAAAAAGTTCAAATTATGGGAATGACTTGGATTAGCCAAAATGGTACTACCTAAGCTCATTAACCAACTTAAAAATAGCAAGAAAAAATAAGAAATAATGTGCCAACTGCTCAAATTAAAAAAAAAAAACTAAAATTCTTTTTTTTTTTAAGAATAGATAACTAAGGTTGTTTAATCAAAGACTTGCCTACATATGCATTTTAACCAAAAAAACAAAATAATAGGTTGCCACGCTACCGAAATTTTTAATAATAGAAATTAAATTAAAAAAATATCGAAAAGGAGGATGAAGTCTAATTTATTTTGAAAAGTAAGTAAACCGGGATATTTTGTCCCGTCCCTAGGGACGGGACAAAATATCACGTCCATGGTTAACCTAATCCCGGAGTAAATTAACCACTAACTAACAAACGAATCAAAAAAAAAATGAGCACGGACGTCCATATTTATCCCGTCCCTGAGTGTTATATAATCCAACCCTCTGAGGAACGAATGAGGCTAGCCTAGCGTAGAGGACGAGCGGACAGAAAAGACTTCGCGTGAAGATAAAATGCACACGGACGGGATAAAATTTAACATCCCTCACGGACGGGAAAAAGTACAGCATCCGTTGTTTTTTTTTTTTTATTCGTTTTTTGGGGTTAATTTAGCATGGGATTAGGATTATGACGGATGTGATAATTTATCCCGTCCCTAAGGACGGGATAATTTATTCCGGTCTACTTACTTTTCAAAATAAATTAGACTTCATCCTCATTTTTGATATATTTTTTAATTTAATTTCGATTATTAAAAATTTCGGGCCACGCTAAGCTTTTTTCTTTGACAAATGTAAAATAAAAGGAAAACCCAAACAACCAATTAAAGAAGGAAAAAAAAACTAGCTACTTCTCCAAAGATTAAAAAAAAAGAACCGTGCGACAACTAAAGATATCTTTAGAGTGGAAAAAATGGTACAGCGGAATCGGTTCCATCACGGAACGGAACGATTATGACATGGAACGGCACGGCATGTGTGACTGTTTGCGTGCCGTGATCATCTTTTGAAAATTTGACATGGCACGGCACGTTACGCGAAAGATCTGGTCACGGCACGGCACGTGGTCACGCGAATCACGTGTAATTAGGACCGTTAAGTCTTGATCAAATGATGAATCTTGAATAAACTAACTTAAATTATGGAAAAATAGTTAAATGTGAGAAATGTGATCATTTATGTTTGGACACGGCACGGGAGTCACGACGTGACTCGTGTGCCGTGACCATCCCTCCACATTTTAGTCACGGTACAACATGACACGTGTGACTGTTCACTTGATCACGGCACGGCACTTTTGTCCACTGTAGATATCTTTAAGAGAAACCATGAATTAAAATACTCCAAAGTAAATATCTCATTTAAGGAAGGGAGAGAAAAAAAGGAACATCACTGGTTGAGTGTTGAATTAACAGTAGAAACCTTGGAAAGTTCAAAGGCACTTTATAGCGCCGGATACATTTGAAAGGGATAGAAAGAGACCGGATCAAAATATATATGCTCTTTTTCACAAAGTGACGGATACATTTGAAAGGGGCAGAAAGGGACCGGATCAAAATCTGCTCTTTTTTTTATTTTTTATTTAATTTTTTTTTTGAGAAAAAGGGCATCATTCTTTTCTTTCATCTGGATCATTCAAAATTTATTGTATGATTTTAACTAAATTCGAATCATTTTAATATATTAAATTGATTTAAAAATAGAAAGTAACTGAAGCTCTACGATGAATTTTTAACGATCCAGATGAAAGAAAATGAAGGTCTTCTTTTTCTCAAGAAAAGAAGCCGATTTGAAGTCAAAGAGACCTACAAACTTTTAGTTTTTAAGTCTTTATCAGTTTATTTCCATAAAATTTATGTTTTGTTTCTTTCCTCTTTTCCCTTTGTTGCGCTTTCCTTGTTGGTGTATTTTCCGAAATTTTTATTAATACCAATTCAAAAAAAAAAAAAACTAAATCACCACTAAAATTTGAGAATTCTGCAGTCCCATTAATGAGGGTCTGCAGACTGAATTGGTGGACCCCCAAAAGCCCATTAATTCCACTGTAATATACTAAAATTGGAGTTTTTAGGAGTCCGCCAATTCAATCTGCGGATCTCCATTTTCTAATTGGCGGTCCTTATATTTTTGAAATTTTCCATAATTTGTTATTTTCTATTTTTTTTAAGATTATGATATAAATTAAAATTTCGGGTGTATTTCTCTCCAGAACTCCGTGTTGTGATGTTTGGTAAGAGGATTAGGAATTGGATATCATAGTTTTGGAGATCAAATTAGTTTGCTCTATAATAATAGTAAATTATTTATATTCATTTCAAAATATAATTTATTAAAAGAAATAGACAAAAAGATAACAGATTATAAGTAAATTATCTATATTTTATTTTAAAACAATTTTATTGAAAGAAACATGTAAATAAAATTAATAAAGTCATCTTAATATTTAAGTTTTTTTTATATTTATGGGGGTAGCTTGAAACACATCACATAAAAAAAAATAGTGAAAAACTAATATTTGATCGAGTGACAAAGTACAACACTCTTGGTATTAAAAGTTGTGGATTGAAAATTCGAATAGAATTTTTTTATAGACAATTAAATTAAAGTTGATAAATTAAACTTTTGCTTTTTTATTAAAAAATAAAAATAATGAGGTATATCATGAGTTCTCATTCTCGAGAATTTTTTATCAGTAGAAAATATTAGAAAATAAGAGAGAGAAATAGAAAGTGTGTGTTGGTTTTATTATGTATAGAAAAATTGATAAAATTTGTACCAATTCAAACTCTCTTTTTCTTTATTTTATTTAAATAATGACAAAAGAGTGTACCTACTTCTTACCATCCGACGAAATTTAAGCCTCAACTCTGTTTTTTTATTATTCAAATAGTGTGGGTCTCACTCATTGTATAAAAAAAAAACTAAAAAAGTAAAAAAGAGAAAATGAGTTTGGATTTGTAAAAATTAAACTTTGATATTTTTTGAATCAGTACAAAATCTACTGATTTTTATACTAATAAAAATTTAACAGTACTCTTATTATTTCCCTCTCTTTATTTTTAATGTTTTCTACAGATTAAAAATTCCGCTCATTCTCGGCCGCACAATTTTATTTTTATTAAAATTCCGCGTTGTACAAATCTCGATACGATCAATGATTAATTCGGAGTTGCGGTCAACCTGCGCTACATGGTAGAGAATTTGAGTCATGGGTGCATTCAGATTTTGTAGCGTCATTTAATTCTTCAAGACTTTATGATGATTTTAATATTTGGGTTTCTTGTAGGGTGAAAATACAATTTATGATGATTTAAATTCCGCTCTATTTTATTCATAGATTTGATCCACATTTGACATTACATACTTATTTAAATGAGGAGGGATCCACTGACACATTTTTTCTGGTGACAGGGGATAACTTTTTACATTTTCAAAGTTCAAACAGTTAATCCAACTGTTTAACATGAATGATATATTAAAATGTGCTTGCAAATCAATTTTACATTTTTTTTTATTATTTATTAAGATGGGTATAAAAATTCAATGGTATGAAAACAACGATTTCATAAAATATTAAAAAAAATGTAAAATTTGATATGTAAGGACATTTTAATATATCTATCATTTTGAATGGTTTGAATCAGCTGTTTGGACTTTAAAAAGTTTGAACATATAGAGTGAAATCTGATGTCACCAAAAAGAATAAATGGATTCCTCCTCTATTTAAATTCTTAGGTATAGTTTTATTAAGTTCTTTCAGCACTAGAGACTAAAAAAATGTCTTGATTCAACACAAGCAAAGTTACTTTGTTAATATTTTCTATTTTTTATGAAGGAAAATTTATCCAACTCGAGTGAAAATAAAGGGAGACTGGAGTTCAGGAAAATATTTGATTATAATAATTATATATTTTTTTCATAATTTCGCTCAATTTAATTTTTTGTTTTGTTTTTTTAATTTAGTCCGATATCTATTTCAAAACAATTCCATAAACAGATCCTTAGTAACATAGTGACAAATGAATTATTCAGATTCAGTTCGATGAGGTCAAAAATTCGTGATTCGGGAATAATTTTTGGTATAATTCGGGAATGATTCGGTATCATTAGAATCAGAGATCTCAGTCTTGTAAGGGAGCAAAAAAAAATAACAAAAAAAAATTATGGAAAAAATTCGTAAAATTCGTAAATTATTAGAAAATAATTCGGTCAAAGTTCGGTCAACTAAATAATTCGGTGTTCGGTTTGGTATCACAAAAAACGAATTATTCGTGAATAATTCGCGGATCTTATTACTATGCTCAGTGATACTAATATCTGACCTCACCTCAGATACGCTATACAAAGATCTCTGAATGTCACAGCACAGAAAATCGTACATAATTTCAACTCCGGGATCCAGTTGAATTCACATCCTCTGAGATATCTCAAACATTGGGTGACTTTTTGGAATATTTCAATCGTTCAAATAGGTTATGCACGAATCTCAAAGCTCAGATAATACTGCTCCCCACGTCCCCCCGAATAGGCACCGGACATGTCGGTCACGCAAAAATTGAGATATCTCAGAGGATATTCACCCGATCCAGTTCAGGTACGCTCCTCGAGGATATTATTCCATTTGAATTAAAAAATGTACATCTCCAAGATACAGCTGGCCGTTGTGTAAATTTGTAAAAAATAATCAGACCCCTAAAAATTCCTTGTTTGATCTTTTATGGATCACAACCAAGCTACCGTTGTGTAAATTTGTAATTACTAATAGCAAAAATAGTAGTGTTCTTAAGCTTACTCGAGGTGTTTGGCAGCCCAACTTAAGAGAGTGAGGATTAATCTAACAAACACTTGTTTAATAAAACAAGTAGAACTCCGCATAATTAATCTACCAAATACTTGTTTGAAAATAGCTGATCCAACAGTGGCTTAATAAATAGCAAAAGTAATTCAACATAATTGTAGTCGTCATAAGCCAGCACTAAGCTGGACAGAGCTAACTCGTTAGCAAATAGGGTTGAAATAAGTAGCAATTTTCCCTATCACTTAACCTAGAATATTGCCAAATATCAAATTACAAATGTCTAAAATAGATTGAATCATATTACTTTTGCTATTTTTACTTGATTATGTAGAATTGCATATTGCTAGGTTTAAGGGCTATAATAGACATAAAACGAAGCATTCTGGATACACAGGTCCTAGCCATACGGTTGCCCATCCATCCGCATGCAAGTGGAGGCCACCAAAACACATAAAGGTGCACTACAACAGAGAAGAATAGCATAGTGCATGAATTCCATATGGATGAATGTCCAACCGCATGCAACCACTCTTAGCTGCATGCGATAACTAACATACAACAGTTACCGAAATTTTTATAAATATACAAAATCTCAAATTAATTTAACAATCTACATTTTTTTATATTAATTTCTAAATCTATCCAAACCGCTGACATTGTCAGCGGTTTCAGAAAGCTAGAACTGCTGACTCTGTCAGCGGTTTAAGCCAAGCACGGGAACCGGGATCAAAAATAGAAAGACCATAATATTTTCTGTATTTACCTAGAAGTGACATTGTCAGCAGTTCTGGCTTCTGAAACCGCTGATAGAGTCAGCGGTTTGGATAGATTTATAAATTAATATAAAAAATGTATAGATTGTTAAATTAATTTGAGATTTTGTATATTTATAAAAATTTCGGCAACAGTTACAATACTAAACTTGGCAGCCGAGTTCTACTAAGCCCATTAACACATGATGGACAAATCAGAACTCATCTCTCTATCTTGACAGGAGTAGATATCTTAGTAAACTATGAATATACTAGATCTAGGGTTTGCTTACGGAGCCAATTATAAATATTACACATAACTCATTAAAGTTAGAGTTAAAAGAATGCCAAGAGATAGAAATGGCGTGTAAAAGATGAAGACATATAATCTTGAATTCTTATGAGTTTAATCTAACAATTTCATTTTATTTATCATGTGCGCTTGATCTGAATTCTACTGTATTTTGTTCTTTGTATTTCTATCTTAATTTGGTGTTAACTAAACAACACCTATCTTAATCTCATTTGTATGGTGATAACTACACCATAGTGCTTAGGTGTATAAGATTGACCTATTAGGATTAGGGTACAATTGTCTAGATCCAATAAGGAAGATAGATGGAACTGTTGATACCTTGTGATCCGATCTAAGTTAGAAACCTATTATACATAACATAGCAATTAATTTAGCATGAGCTTTAACATCGCCATTAATCTTTGCCGGTGAGAAGTTTTTTTTCTTTTCCTCATCTTGGAAAACGCCTCCCCACAAGAGAGAAGAAGAATAAGAAAAAAAGAATGAGGGTCCTTTATAATTAAGGAGTCTGTACTTTTTGAGGATAAATTTGTCCAAAAAGGTGCAATGTTGGGCTCTAGGGAGACGTAAAGGAGCCTGTTTCTTGAGGGAGGGAGACAGATTTAAGAATATGCACTAAGGAGGGATGTCTAAGGAGCTCTAAGGAAGAGTTGTTCGTTGAGTTTAAGGTGGATTATGAGGCTAGGGAGCTCTAAGGAGCCCAGCCGAACATGTACAGTACTAAGTCTCTTGGTGAGCTTAGCTCTAAAATATACTGAATTGGCTTCAAATCACAAATTCAAACTGTTGAAATCGAGCTACTTCACCAGTGATGCATTTACATGGAAAGTTTTTAAAATTTCAAACTAATTTAGTATAAAGTCAAGCGGTAGAATGTTTATAAATTAATTTTAATATATTCATTTTCTTAAAACTTTTTGATTGTTTGACTATATATTTAATTCATTCAAAATATTAAACATTTTGAATACAAACTCGTCATTTGAAATTCATCTATAGGTTTTGGGAGTTAAGTTCACCGAATGTGACTTTGCGAGAACACCCTCCTTCTACTCATATTTTATATATGTTTTAATTTTTTTTTTTAAATAGTGGAATAATCCACCGATTTTATATTGAAATCAAGAGATTCAGAACTGATACCTAAAATAGATACCAAACCAAATACATACTGTCTTACATCAGATACAACAAAAATTACATAAAAACTAAAACATAAAATTCTGGCATCAGATACTAAAAGTAAACCTGATTAATCACCAAAACACAGACCTAGTCACCAAAACATAAAATTCCTCATCCATGCCTTCTCCAAACGTTGGGTTGCCAGCACCATAACCCTATATATGTTTTAATTTAATATCTCTTTTGATGAAATACATTAAAATTGTTGATTTCCATCGGAGATTACATGATGAGTTGTTGGTCGGATCATGAATTAAGGCCCATTAATTGAGCAACAAATATCCAGACTTATGATACCCGCTCCATACGAGCCCAATGGAGGCCTGATTGAGGGTATTCCTTAGACTTTTTTTTTTTTAAAATTTGAAGCCCTTGGGCACCCTCGAACACATATCCTCAGTATTAACTCAAAAGGGAATCTTTTGAGTTAGTACATCTCGAATGTCTAATTTTAAACAGAGCTAATCTGGTAATTTGATTTTAACACATAGATCTTTAATATTAGTGCGGATCTAGTCCGTATGGATCTTAAAGCAGATTGGATAGTCTAGATGCATTTACTCAAAAGATTTCCTTTTGAGTTAATGCAGAGGATACAAATTCGGGCATCCATAGGCTCTTTTTATGACTAGGGATGCAAACAGATCGGAAAGTAGTAAAATTATATTTGTATCCATTTTTCTTTTGATACGGGTCAATATTAAACGAAGACGAAGATGGATATCCGTTTTTAATAATAACGAATTATATAATTTTTTCATAATATATATATTAAACTATATGATATATATCTACTATTTGAATACGGATAATTAAAATTTAAAACCATATCCATATCCGTATCCATACGGATATTTGGATATCCAGACATCCATATCTAATTTTTAAATACAGATCCAAATACGGTCGGATATTACCCGTTTGTACCCCTATTTATGACAGTGCAATGAAGGCGAACTTAAATACTATTGCAAGACTACAGAAATTTTATTTTGCCTGCACACGGGTTTTTTAAATGAAAAAAATGAATTAGTTTTCAAATATTTAATGAAACTATATTTAATATTTAAATAAAGGTACTATTTTGTAAGTTTTGCTACAGTCATCTGTTGATCAGTTAACTGAAAAAAGAAATTTCTAAGACAAGATGAATGAACAAATTAATCTGAACACATGCGTTCAAGGAATTGGCTTAAATTATATAAGAAACAAAACACATAATTAAATAAGAGGGATCACTTAACAATGATTATTATGATAACTTTGATAATGATTTTTTTTTTATAAAACAATCAAATTAAATTAAAAAGTAAAAAAATAAATACATAGATTTGTTATTGAAATATACATAGCCTGAAAAATAAATTTCATGCAATTAATTAGGTATTATTTGTTGATGCATCAAGGACCATTAATTTTGAACCGTTGAAATTTCAAATCACTTAACGTATGGTGAAAATTTCACAAAATGTCATCATACTTTTTAATTAAAATGACAAAGGGACAATATAAATCATGTCTATAATATTGGATTTCAAATTAGATTTTATTTTTAAGGGTTGTCGAATGTCAAAAAGAAAAGAAAAAAAAAAGGATCCCTCCTCATCAATTAATATTTTTATTTCCTAAAGGTAAGTGCATATAATTCAAGTTAGTTATACAATCTCCTTTGTAAAATTCTTTGCTGCTTTAATTTGCTTTCATCGCATCCATACTAAATTATTAATATTTTTATTTCCTAAAGGTAAGTGCATATAATTCAAGTTAAGTTATTGTGTAAGTTCTTTTTGTAGTTATTGTGTCAAGTTCTTTTCTGGTTTCGTCCGTCCTGGGTTTTCTTTGCTTTAATTTGCTTTTTTTTTTTTTTGAGTGAAAGGCCCTTAGGCATTTGCTTTAATTTGCTTTATGAATTCATCGCATCCATACTAGCAAATTAAGGTTTATATTTGCTTTATATTCATCGAATCGCATCGCATCCATGCTTTAATTTGCTTTATATTTTTATTTTCTCTATGCTCAGCAAATTAAGGTTTTGTCTTGAGCCATCTAGCAAGAGAAAAGCCAGTATTATTCTTTATCTCATCACCTTTCAAAAAAAAAGTATAGGTTTACCCAGCATTGCATCCATATGTTTAAGTCAAGGCATCCATATGTTTAAGTCAAGAGAAAAGCCAGTATTATTCTTTATCTCTTTATCTCTTTCCCTAGCTCTGAAGTTAATTGATACTGTAAATCAGTGTATCCGAAGCAGTGGTTGCCAGTAGTTAAGTTTTTACGCATGATAATATATATATATATATATAGAGAGAGAGAGAGAGGTTGGCTAATATACAATCGATCGATTGTTCCTGAGCTCCCGTGCAACCAAGTCGTTTTACGATTTTCAAAGTCCAAACGGTCGATCTAAATCGTTAGATGTGATCTCTATATTAAAATGTACTTGGAGACCAAATTTTATATTTTTTGGATTTTTTTTTGGACACATCATGAAACGTAAGTACATGCAAGGATTGCAGCTTTGTCATGATTTTAAGCTATTACCTGAAACCTGTAAAAAAAATATAATATTAATTAAAACCTTACCAAAGATCTAATTGGGATTATCCGAATTTACCAGAAAGTAAAATAAATGTAACAAGAACTCAATGCCAATGAATATTGATGTACCACATGTAAGTATATATATATATGACAATAGATTCAGTCGTTATATAACGTTACTTCCGAAGTAAAAATTCTGGTTGTTATACAATATACAGCATTAAAATTGTAGAAAATTAACGAGTAAAGTTTGTCATTTTGTAGTGTATCTTGCTACAGTTGTCTCTCATTAAATATAACTTTAACATCTCCATTTTCTTCAACTTTATGATGTGCAACAACGTCTAATTGTTGTGACAAACTAGCATTAAACGAAAGGATTAGCTAAAGTTAATTAATGATACTTAATTAATTGACTATACACTTAATGTGTATGAGTAGTGAGTTAGTGACATACTTGAAATCTAGCAATAAATTCATTCATATCCATTTAAAAATTATGGAAAATTAACGACAGTGTTTGTCATTTTGCAGCATATATATCTCTCCACAATAAAGATAGATATAGTTGGTAGTATGAATTCATTCATATATATGCATTTAAAAACTATGGAAAATAAACTACAATGTTTGCCATTTTGCAGTATATATATCTATCCAGTTTCCACAATAACGATAGAATTAGGGATACGCACTTACTGTTTATAAGTACAGTGAGCAAGTGATGCACTTAAATCTTGCAATAAATTCATTCATACATATATATATATATAACATTGTTGATTGTGGAAAATTAAAACAGAGTTTGTCATTTTGCAATATATTTCTCGACAATAACGATAGATTTGGTGTGTATCTAACAATAAATTCATTCATGTACACTTAAAAGATTATCGAAAATTAACGATAGAATTTACCATTTTGTAATGTATTTCTCCACAATAATCATTAATTAATTAAATAAAATTAACCTGGCCACTTTCCTTCTCCTATAAATAGGCCTTGAGAAGACACATTAGTGCACAGGAAATAAGAATATATCACCATTCCAAATCATATATACTTTCTGGCAATTAACATAACATCCCTTTAATCCAAAAAAAATGGTGGCCATTCCTTATCTAATAATCGCAGGAAGACGATTCCCTCTTCCTACCGGGTTCCGATTTGTCCCCTCGGATGAAGAGATAGTCCTTCAGTACCTTTCTAAGAAGGTGCAGTCTTTGCCGATGTTACCTCTCCCTGAGTCATTAGTGATGCCTGAGATACAAATTGCGCAATTCGACCCTTGGAACTTGCCAGGTTTGTATACTTTACATACATCTTTACAAATAGCAATGTTGTTTTTTTCTTTTTCTTTTCAAGCATAACAACTCATCTCCATATCTCTAAATTTTTCTAGTTTTATTTGTCTTTTGGTAGGGGATGATAATGAAGACGTTAAGCTCTTCTACACCCGCGAAGAACCTGAAATTATGCAACGGGGAATGAGGATGAAGAGAGTGTCTGTAGCTGGTGTGTGGAGAGAGCGAGGGGAAGAACCAATTCTATCTCCAGACACCCGCGATGTAATTGCAATGAAGAGAACCTATACTTTTGAGCGCACCGGGGGCCAACGTACTGCAAACCAACCACGAGCAACTTGGACCATGCATGAATACCGCCTCGTTCGAACTGACACACTTAACCAACACCTTTCCAGAATTGCTGATGCCTATGTACATATATACATTCTTTTCTTTTTATATTTCTATATATTAAATAGAAGAACCTGTGTTTGATATGTTTTTTTTCTTCCATTCAAAGGTAATTAAAACCCCAAAAAAGAAAACACACTTACACGCACATCCATGTTTCTTATATATGTAATATTAGGGTGTTGCATTGCAATTTACACGCTATTATGCGTGTAAAATCGTGAGGAGAAGGAGGTCAGGTGGAGGAGGAGGTGGTGTTGTTGAGACTGCTGAACCGAGCAATGCGGAATCATCTGCGAGTTGTTGAAGGATTGGTGATCTCGAGAGTTTAGTGCCAGAGTTTCTGTGAGATGCCTCTGATTGTCAATCTTTTTTTTCTCTTGGTTATTTTTTATTTTCTTTTATTTTTCTAATTTCTTTCCTTTTTCTTCTTCTTATGTGTTCAATAAACTCCATGGCTTTTATATACCTTTTGCTTCTCATTTCTATCTCTAGGTTGTGTTTGCTTGCTGTGAAGGTTATTCTCTGAAACCAGCAAGCATCATATATTTCTTTACGAGCTAGTTTCGCAAACGAAAATTTCGGGAAATCACCGGATTTAATGCAGAATGGAAATACAATTTACAGAATCCTGTAATTCCAGAAACCAAATAGTTCTTTACAATTAAACTAAAAAAAAATGGAAATTTATAATATTTAGTATGATATAAATGAGTCATTTGTTATAATTAAGCCACTCAACATGACTACTAATTTCTTTGATATAAGTTGATGTACTAGATATAATTGCCTTAATTTGATAGTCCTGTATTTCCCAATTTTATTTCATATGCATGAGTGGCTCCTTAATATGCAAACAGATGCTTCTGTGAGGCTTCTTAATTAATTAAGTAGATACTTAGTTTATGATGTCATTAATTTGCTCATTATAATTTTAGGGATTTTTTTTGTTTCACATGCCGTTCAGAACACTTTGTTGGATCCATTTCATTAATACATATTGTTTTTGTTTTATGTTTTTGACTATTTTGCAATTCACACACTGATATTTTTTTTGCCAACTAAGACCAAAATGATGCAGCTATATGTATTCAATGAATGATTTTAATTGCCAAGTTTATCTTTATTATGTTATAATGATTCCACTAGTATTCATTCCTGTTCATTTCTATGAATTTAGACATAAATTGAAGCATGAATAGTTTAAACTTGGTATCTCATAGTTTAAAAAAAAAATTAATCCAACTGTAACATTTAGTACCTTTATGTAGTTTGTAATGTGATTTATGAATAGTTTATAATGAATACTCAGCCATACAGTATTAAAGATTATACATAACTAATGTTTAAATGTGGCCGTTTTGCAATATTTCTCTATGCTTCTATCATGAATTTAGCAAATCTTCCAATGGCTCCAGTTTCTTTGACATGCTACGCAACAATAGCAACATATTTTCAAATTTTAATTTTTTACCAACATTAAATCGAACCAAATATGTATAATTAAATGGAATGTTTTGTTCGGTTTGCAAAATTACAACTGATTTACTGAAACAAATAAAAATGATCTACCGAACAAAAACCGATACAAACTAATGGAAATTGAAATGAGGCTTCTGCTAAGTTTAAAATCAAAAAATGAGGGGTTAAATACAGAGACATCATATATCCCCCCCCCCCCCAAAAAAAAAAGGAATTATAAAACATTAAAGATTAGAAAATTTAATGAGTAGAAATTAGTCATTTTGTACTGCGTCTACATACATTTATCAAGCATTAAACGCAAGTTACATATCACCTCTTCGTAGGGGAGAAAACGGTATGAATAATATCCTATCCGTATTCAAAAATTTAGATGTGGATATCCGATATCCGAATATATGTTTGGATAAGGATATTCATGTGATTTTAATATATATTAGGAAAAATTTATGTTATTCGCCATTATAATTAGATAAATATATAATAAATTTTTATATTATTTTAATAAATATCCGATTTGATCCGGATCCGTATCTAGAAATGAAAAAAAAAAGAATATGAATATGGTAGTTAATTAGAATTTAGACCCCAAAATGAATTTTCACTAATATTGTTCACCAATGACAATATTGCACTTGCTCATATGTTAATTTGTAAAATCGGTACCACAACTTGCATTTAAACTTGTGTCAAAATAATAATATTGTAGTTAGTCAATCCATATATAGAAATTGAAACTTTCAATAAGTGTGGTATCATTGCCTACGAGATCTTAAGAAGGTGTAATTTTGATAAATCATAATTATATCAGGAAATTAAGGAACTTCTCTATGATATAAAAGGGAGTTCATTGTGTTGGAAATTTATTCATGTTTATGACATATATGCAACAGTTTATTCGGTTAGTTGATTAATGGTCTATCAACTATATGCAAACCACGTGACGACCTATATATAGATGAGTTAGTAATTTTAATCCAATTTAATAATAATGCAGAGAGTGCTTCTTTCTAAAGAAACGAAAAAAATAATTAAAAGTTAACTAATGATACTCTGTTAATTTTACATTTACTATATATTGCAATTAGTAACATACTTCATTCTGACAATCAATTCAATCAGGCAATATTAATTATTCTGGAAAACATAATGAGAAGTTTTATTTTATAATTAGAATATGATATTGGTTATCAGTGTATTTTTTTCATCCGTGACTCATCCACCATTGAATAGAGTGTGTCAAGTTGCTCGCATGTTTGTGTTTGGTATGAATTTTATACATAATTCATAGAATCATATTTGACACAAGCAAACTTGACACTCACGGACAAGGCGACATACGCCCATTGGTGTAAGACAGGGCCAAAATTCTTCTCAAAAAAATTAGTAGACTATTACATTGTAACCAATAATAGATTAATCATAAGAGTAAACTAATAAATAGACAATTGCTGTTTGTTAATTTCTCCCTCAGTGTTTATCATTTTTTAATCAAATCTTGCATTTCCATATGATCCTTATATTAAACATGTAACTAGGAGAGATGCAACTTCACAATTGCCTTAAACAAAAGACGCTCATTCGTCGTCCCTTAATAACATATTTAATTTACTTACTTGAGAAAATGGTGAAGGTACCATATCATACTGTCAAGTCAGCATATTTTTCATTGGTGGTGTTTCTCTCTTGTTTCTATAGTGCCAAAGTAGTGCTTTTATGCACAATTCCTCAAATAATTTCATAAATCAATATTCTCCCTCTCAAGTCATATGTATGAAGACATCTAAAACTGTATACACATGATGAGCAATGCTCATATGTAATTTATCCCCAGTTAATTAATAAAATTCCTGGTAATTGTCAAATAAAAATTCTATAATACTTCCTTTTAAACTAATATTCTCTCAAATATGGTCACAGATTACATGTACCACTTGAATTATATATTAATTTATATTAAAGATATAGTTTTCTTCCTACAATTGTTACCTTAAGGTGTTTCATAGCTTCATTTTTTTTTTTGACAAAAAAGGAAAAAAAAAATAACTATCATATATAACAGAACTACCATTTTATGACAAGCTCTCTAGAACAAAAATTCTGTGTCAGTCAATTCAAGCACCTTATGTGTACCCTTTGACTTTGTTCCAGGCCTGAATTGGTTGCCTTCAATATATCTATGACAAAAAAAAAATTAACCTTTAGCCGACATAGGCAGAGTGGTGTTAGGTTAAATAAAAATAAAAATATCTTGAATCTATAATGCTTACAGCTCTTTCAAGAAAGGATGCTTGTAGAAACCATCAGCAATCCGTCCAATAAACGAATTGTGGTCCAAGTAACTAGAAAATTGACAAAATTAAAAGTAAAACTATGAAGCTATGGAGAAAGAATTTTCATGAAGATTTCAAAAGAACTCATATATATAATGAAACTAACAGATATGTTAATCTGGGTATTTGAGCAAGCTTTGGAGGAACTGCTCCGATCATTTTGTTGTACGACAGATACCTGTTAAACAAAAAAATGACTTTCACATATCATTGAATGAAATGAGTAGAGGTCTGATTTGCAAGATTCCTGAATATGAACCAGACTACTAAAAGCTATTTAAACTGGTTAAGTTTTTCACAGATTGATCAGTATTGACACAAGTTCATGATCATGATATCATTAGAAAAAAGAGAAATGAAAATCTAATTTTCTGAAGTAACATAGTACATAAAGAAATTTACTTACAGTACTTCCAGATTGGTCAAATTGGCAAGCTGTTCTGGCAATCCTCCACTAAGCTCGTTATTATTTAAATATCTGAAGACAAAATCCACGAATAAGAAAAACTCTTCAATCTAGTAATTAAATCAAAGATAGGATAACCACTTACAAGTTCCGAAGTGAAGAAAAACCATCTCCATTGCGGATGAACTCCCGTAGGGTTCCAGTTAAGTGGTTGTTGCCAACATCACTGTGCAAAGTTCAAATTGTAAGACCTTTTGGCAAAAAAGAGCAAGAGAAAAAGGAATATAACACAAGAATCTAATGGCCTGCTGTAACAAAAGAAACTGGTTGTTAACTGCACAAAGCTGGATGCTTACATTTCATGTATGCAAATAAAATAGAGAGAGAGAGAGAGAGAGAGAGAGAGAGAGTACAGGTGTCGCAGATTTTTTAGATTTCCCAATTCAGGTGGAATTCGTCCAGAAAGACGATTCTCATGTAAGTACAAATACCGCAACTCTGGTAGATTAGACAGTTCGACAGGGATTTCACCTTTTAAATTGTTAAAACTCAGGTACCTAGAAAATTGATAGAACAAGTGTCCATAAGAATCTCACACCAAAAGATGGATACTTTGGAAAAATGATAAAAAGAAAGCAGTGCAACTTACAGGTGTGTCAGTTTCTTTAGCTCACCAATCTCTGGAGGAATTACATCCTGAAGTTTGTTCCATCTCAGGTTCCTAAAAAGCAGTGATGCATTTATTGATGATTATGACAACAAGGGCGGAACCAAGAAGAATGATGATAATTTGTCACCAACGAAAGGAGAATGGTGATCAAAAGAAACTTTGTTTATGTCTTACAATATTCTCAGATGTTTCAAGCGGCCAATTTGAGGTGGTATGGGCCCTGTCAACTTGTTATTGTGGAGGTCCCTGCCAATTATATAAAGAGGACATTAGTTTGCTTACCACACACCCACCCTAACAATGTGTTAACAATGATGATGATTATGTACCAATGGCGATTTTCTATAAGGAGAAAGTAATACAATGCAAGCACAGTGGCATGAGAATTATTGTCAACTATCATAATATTAGGCAGTTATTTAGCCAAGCAGATTTAGCACACATTGCAAAAGATTCCTTGTTTTAGTGTAAACACTACTCTTTTAATAATATAAAGCTGAGAGATAAAACACAAGTAATTCTTACAGCTTAGTCAAATCAAGTAGATTTGTGACAGCAGTTGGAAAAGGGCCCACTATTGATACGGCATAAACTTCTCTGCAGTTGAAATTAAAGGCATGTTAAAGTGATAAACAAACTATCTGAAACATGTACCACTGTAATTTACAATACTGATTGAACTCCTAGAGCATTAGGGAAAAGCATGAAATACTGCTATGTACCACTGTAAAATCTCAAATTATTGCCTTCAAAGTCAGAAGCATCTTGTGTACCAAAATGAATATGGACCAATAGTCCCATACTCTTTCTTGCAACGAAGGCATATGACAGGCATAGAGAATAACAAATGGGAAGAGAATGTGCTGCCGATTTCGGCAAGATAATATAGGACAACTACCGAATATCAGTTCCGTGCCGGGTATGTTGTTTGCACAACAGACTTGTTCCAGGCACTATATGCCGCAAAAGAAGACAAAAAATGACAGAATGAGTTATTGACTAACTCACAGTTCTGTGACAACTCTGTAATCACCCTGTTGAGAACAGGTGACACCTGACCAAGGGGGCAGATCACCGTCTCCGCATGGGTCATCTCCCACCCATGCATACACCACTCTCCATCCCAATGATGCCTTTATCTCATTCAATGCTTTCACTACATACAAAAGCAACAGAAGAAACATATTCATACTGACCAATTCTCATTTTAGTAATTTATTTTTTCAACCATCAGTTGGTAGATGCAATTACTAGGTAAGATGACCTCAGATTCCCATCTCTACTGAAGTTTGAGAAAATGAAAATCCAATTCTCTATACGTTATAGAAGCCCAATCTAAACATATGATTGCTCAATGCTTCAAAGGGGAAATTCAGCCTATTCACATCAAGAAGGATGTAATTGCTCAGATAAGTCTTTTTTAAGGAATGTAAATGAATAAAAATGCTAAAAAAAGCAGCAACCTACATTCTCCATATATCCTCTCTCTCCCTCTCTCAAATAAAAGGGAAGAAAACCAAAACAATATGCTACAAGTCTAAAGGCCAGTTACAATTTACAAGAAGTACAATTCAGTGTTTCGAACAGAGGCTAAGCTATCTGGGATCTGGGAAAAGAAATTAGACAACTCAGATCTAAATAAGGAGTTCGAATTACCATCTCTCTTGACAGTCTTGCAATGCGCTAGTGCGAGGAGCAGCAGAAAACAATAGATCGAGGCGAAAGTTGGCGAAATCGCCATTACCAATGCTTCAATTTACTCCTTGCTAAGCTGAGAGATCATCATCAGTTCAACTCGCACTCTCCGAAAGCTACACTTCCACTCATACTCGCTGCTAAATCTCAGAATTGAAACTCAATCCTCTCCTCTGCTATTAAAATGGAGATATCCATTCTAACTTTTTCTGTCTGATTCAGTATCTACGGACAAGATTCACAGTTAAGCAACTATGTAACCGCTTGATAGTAATTGGACGGTGGATTTTGAATCAATATAATATTTCTCTTTTCTCTATGAATGCCCTAGGCTAATGGATATCTCCATTTTGGAAATGAATGATGAATAGGATAAAAGGTTAGCGAGATCTGGTTCGGTAGAACGGCACTAGTCATAGTCAAAGAGAAACTAAATATGATAGGTCCCCGACCAACAGTAAATACGTCGTTCGGCGCTAATGCAATATGTTGTCAATGAAAACCGTTTACCTATATTCCTTATCCGTATCGTATTATAGTAATTTTTTTTTTCATTAGCTTATTGTAAAAAAATTCGTTAGATACAAGTATGGGTACAGATAAAAACTATGCCGTACTCATTGAGTAATAGGTAATTATATAAAACTAGTATCATGCCCGTGCGTTGCAACGGGATTATATTATAAGATTTAACATTAAGATTGAACAGAGAGACAAATAATAAATAACGACAAATGACTGCTTTAATTTTAACAACATTCTTTGCAATGAAAATGGAAAAATACCATCTTCAATCTTTATGTTAAAATTTAGTTAAATCTTATAAAAAAATCAATTAAATTAAATGTGGATATATAGTGGAGAATAAATCAATAATATGTATTTTTTATTCTCTTTAAAAAATGAATAAGAGGTAGGCAATTCAGAAATGAGAAATGTTATCTATCAAAATCGAAAATTAATCTCGTTATGAGCCAATGAAAACTAAAAGAGAGATATAATAACAAAAATTTAATGCTAATTTTATTTCTTTAATTTTTAGCATTACGTGTGGTAATACGAGCCACACGCGTTCTATGTACGATATGGTTCTTTTGGAAACAACACAATGACAAAATTTCAGAGGCACAGAGCTGTTAGCGGAGTTGTTGTGTAGAAGGATCATGGATGAATCAGATATTTGACTTAAATACTGTAGAGGAGATAATAAAAGAGTGATACAGGCGTTAATTACTTAATTACCAACTTCATAGGCTGTACGGTCGTGTATGGGCTGTTCACAAGCATATTTTGCAAGGAGAATAGAGTGCTGTTGTAATTTTATTTTCTTAGACTGGTAACTACTACCATGCTTTTTAAAAAAAAACTATCATGAATGTGTTCTCTAATAAAAATTGTAGCCTTGTTACTCCCAACTTGGATCGCAAATTTTGCCTTTAATCGAAATCCTCTCATTTAAAATAAATGAACCAGATCGATCAGTTGACGTGATTAAAAAAGTTGATCCGAAATGGCGTAACTGATTGATTTGATAACAGTACAAGTACTGATCATCTTAGATGGCATGCCTTAATCGAAAAATAAAAAAAAAAAAATTTCATGATGAATGAGTTCGAAAGAACAGAAAATAAAGCCCTTTCTGACTGGAATGAGACGACGTTTGTCTAAATTTAAGATGCAGCTTTTTCAATTGACGTTTGTCTAAATTATAAGTATTCAATGGATGTAGGGGTGTAAACGGAGCGGATTCGGAGCAGATAATGCTGATACCATATCCACATCCACATTTCAATGAGCGGATACGGATACGGATACGGATACGGATAGTAAACGGATGTCAAAACTCAAAACCAAATCCACATTAAACGAATACGGATACATAACGGATAATTTACGGATACAGATTCGAATAATTGTCGGATAATTAGGTCATATGAACGCTTTAACTTTAAGACACCATTTAATAAAATTATGAAAAAAATCAGAAAATAAAAATAAGAAAAATAATTATTCAAATTTCTTTGTGTATATTCAACAAGTACCTCAAACAATTCTCATTAAAATAATATTTGTTTGTATAAAGAGGTTGATGTTGAATTGTTGACCCAATACCCAGCCTAGGCTCCTAGCCAATTAGCACTAGCCCACGTGACATCCTTTTATTTTTATAAAGAAAATCATGCTTTGCTGCACAATTCAATTCACGCGATCCGGACTGTGTAACTTTTAGTCCCACAACAATTATTAAAAGAAATTGGGATGGTTATATATAGTTGAACGCTGTCGTTCGGAGAACTCAGAAAGAGAGTAGATTTTAGCGGATAAAAGAAAAACGAATTCGGTAAGAGTGCTTTCGGGATAATCCGGATATCCGCTCTGTTTTCAGATTAGAAAATTTATCCACATTCGTATCTGGATACATTCTGCCTACGAATCATCCGAATTCGGATGCCAAGTGGATTCAGAACGGATTATCCGACTCCGTTTTCAGCCCTACCATTTCATTCAATTCGTGTCAAAATTTGTGTGAGCAGATTATTTCAATTGTCTTACGAGAATTAATATCGGTACGAGACTACGAACTTTCAGGAAAAAATGAATGGACTTAATTAAAGCGCGTAATTATGTGAAGGAAATTAATTCCCTTGATTTGTCAATGCCTGACACAAGAAGTGGCCAAGCACGTGGGAGGAAATTAATCAAAAAGAATTTTCTACAAATGTAAACAAGTGCAATTGTTAGAATAAAGATTTTGTCCCCCTCTATTTAGTTCCCTAAATGTCCCCCTAACTAACTTATCCATAAAAAAGTACAATGGGGACCACTAACTAACTAGGAGAAACATTAATTACTTGAGATACCACTTAAATTTGAAAAAAATTACAACTGGTATGCACATGTATAAACACTTATGCATGCAAGTATTCCTATATAATATATCAAGTATTCATACCTAAGATATTAAGTATTTAAACAAAAAACTGGACATAAACTTTCTTTTTTCCATAGTCACAACCCATCTTTTACATTTTTTAGAAGTGGGTTTTTTTTTCTCCGTTTAATCTAATCAATATTTCTAACGATCCGCGAGGAATTTTGCAAATCTAAAACCACGAATATTTTCTACGTAATTTTCTCTTTCAAATGAGATCCATGATGAAGTACTTTCGGGTTTTTCGTCGTTCAAGTACTCATACCTCGACATGCAAATATTCATACCTTGTAGTGTGAATACTTTCAATCTTATAGTGTCAATACTTACATTATATTTGCACAGATATTAAAGATCTCATGCATTACCTGAGTGGTCCGGATTATGATCGGACGGTCTATATCTAAACACAAACGGTGCGTTCATGCAGAGAATGCTGAATTGATTCACACGAATCTCAAGAAAATTTTGATCTGTATAATTGCTGGACTATAATATTTTCAATTCATACTTCAAGCATCAAATACATTCATACTTTAGTTATAGGTATGAATACTTTCTCCAGTACCTATCAATACATTTAAGCACCAAATAGATTAACTGATTTATCACCATAACAATTCACACTTCAATGCGTAAGTATGAATACTTAAAATTTTAGATATTAATATTTTTACTAAAACTTCAATGTTTAGGTATAAATACTTGATGTTAATATTTTTATTAGAAATACTTGATATCTTAGACATGAATACATGATATATTATATATTAATACTTGCGTGCATATGCATTCATACTTGTGCATCGTATAAGTATGAATACTTTCCTCAGTATATATCAATACGTTCAAGCATCAAATAAATTAATTAATTAAAGTTATTTTACAACATAACAATTCACACTTCAATGTGTAAGTATGAATACTTGATGTTAATATTTTTATTAAAAATACTTGATATCTTAGTTATGAATACTTGATATCTTATATATTAATAATTGCGTGCATAGGCATTCGTACTTGTGCACAGTTTTTTTAGAAATATATTTTGTATTTTAGGTATGAATACTTGCATTACGAGATGTAAATACTTGCTCGACGAGGTGTAAATCATTTAGGAATTTCTCAGGAATATTTTACAACATAAAAATTCACACTTCAATGCGTAAGTATGAATATTTTATATATTTTAGTATGAATACTTTGTAGTTTGAATATTTTATAGTAACTTTGTAGTTTGAATATGTTATATGTTGAATATTTGCTGATAAGTATATGTATACATGTAATGTTTTAGTGTGAATATTTACATGTTTTAGTATGAATACTTTGTAGTTTGTATATTTACTAATAATGATACATTCAAAGTTATAGAATGAGTATTTTATATATTTTTAGTATGAATACTTTCTAAATTTAGTATGAATACTTTTATGTCGAGGTATGAGTACTTGAACAATAAAGAACCCGAAAGTACTTCATCATGGATCTCATTTGAAAGAGAAAATTACGTAGAAAATGTTCGTGGTTTTAGATTTACAAAATTCCTCATAGATTGTTAGAAATGTTGACAAGATTAAACGGAAAAAAAAAACCCACTTCTAAAAATGTGTAAAGGATGGGTGTGTGACTAGAGATAAAAGAAAGTTGATGTCCAGTTTTTTGTTTAAATACTTGATTTCTTAGGTATGAATACTTGATATATTATCTAAGAATACTTGCGTGCATAAGTATTCATACATGTTCACGCCAGTTGTAAATTTTTTCAAATTTAAATAATGGTCTCCAAAGTAGTTATTGTTTATCCAAGTTAGTTAGTGGTCCCCATCATACTTTATGAATAAGTTAGTTAGGTTTATGGATAAGTTAGTTAGGAGGACATTTAGGGGATAGAATGGGGGACTATTAGTCACTCCCCAATTGTTAATTGTACGGTTGTACCAAAACGATAAAAACTTCTTATCGCAGATCTATCTCCTAGTATGAACAGGTATTTGTTCTCTAATGAAAATTTTAACCTAAGTTATTCAGTTGTTACTCCCAACTTGAATACCAAATCTTGTCTTTTACATAAATTCTCCGCTTCTAGATTGACGTGAAAAGAAAAGTCGATCCTATTTGACTTTCCAGCCAATGAGAAGTAGTCTGTACTTTGTGGTCCTCTATAAATATATATATATATATATATATATATATATATATTTTTTAGGTACAATATTGCTTTTTTGAATGGTCCATAATCTCCTGAAAACTGATATTTTGTACTTACCAAAAAAAAATAAACAAATTCTAAAAAATGTAAAATTTAGTTTCCAAGCATATTTTATTGTAATAATTAATTTGAGCAGTTCGGATCGACTGTTCGGATTTTGAAAATTGAGATAAAGATGTGGAGCATTATTGGAGCACAAAACTATGATGCATTTGAACCCTCCTCACACACACACACACACACATATATATATATATGAGTAGAACTAGGGTGCTCCTAAGTTTACCAAAGCCTCTTGTGAACTTGACTCTAAAATATATCGAATCGACTTTAAACGATGAATCCAAACCGTCGAAACCCTTCCACCTAATGAGTGATGCGTCTACATGTGAAGATTTTAAAGTTTCGAATTAATTTAATATAGAGTCAAGTGGTCAAAAGTTTAAGGTTTATAAATTAATTTTAAAGCATTCATTTTTTGGACTCCTTTGACCACTTAACTTTATATTAAATTAATTCGAAACTTTAAAATTTTCACATGTAGACGCATCAATCATTAGGTAGAATGATTTCAACGGTTTGGATTTATCGTTTAAAGTCGATTCGATATATTTTAGAGTCAAGTTCACAAGAAGTTGGGTGAACTAAGAGCACCCTAGTTCTACTCTATATATATATATATATATATCTGAGCCCCCTTCAAACATTTCTTCTAACCGAGCTATTTCATTTCTTCTGCTAGTGATTTTGAACAAGATGATCCAGGGAAGTTTTGCATCTACCATATGCATCTTCTTTGCTTTGGTGCTGCTCCTGTTAGCATCTCAGCTATCTTCAGGGGAGCCTCGTATAGTTTGTGATCCCATTCGTAGATGTTGCTGGTACCCGAACAAGCCCGGTTGCACATAGGGAAGATGCAAGTCTCAGCAAACGTCAAAATAAGTCACCGCCTCGATCGTATATAGTTTCTACTTCAAATAGAAGTCTTGCACTGCTCTTTAATTTTTCTGTTAGAGACATGTTTGATGTTTCTGTTCCCTAGTTTATGTGTTCAATTGCTGTATGGTTATTGGAATTAATGTTAAGATATATGAGCTATTCATAATTTGACTATGATATATATCTGTTTATTCCTAATTAATTTGTCCATGGAAATATATTCTTGTGATTTTTTGCAACTTACTTTCTAATTTAATATTTATAATTTAAGCACTTAATTAACTATTTGGGTGGCCGTTGGTGAACCTTTTGCTCACAAATATCATTTTGATTTGGTCTAATCGGAATGATATGTTAATTTCTTGCTCAAACTAGAAATGGCCATTGTCTTGCCTCGGGTAGCCTTAGGGTTCGGTCAGCTCCCTCGTTATGGGGGTTTGAGAGTCCACCACCATATCTCGACTTTTCCGTTCGGACTGGTCACTGCTCGTCGCTCCGTTTTGCCACTCTTCGCCTCGTCTAGTTTGAATGGGTTCAGATGGGAGAGTGATGATGATGGTGCACTGACGGTGACCCCTATCTTCCTTCTCCTCTTCTTCTACTTCCTCTCTTCTTCTCGTTCCTTCTTCCTATCTCCTTCCTCTGTGTTTCTTTTTTAAATAACTCAGGCACAAATCTCATCTGAGCACTAAGGCTCTCCTGAATACTCCTATCTCGGCTTGATTACAGCACTGATGATTTGTGCTAAAAACAATAAATTATGCAGGCTCACAACCTACCAATCTAAGCATGAGCACAGAAAATCCTACAGGCTCACTATCTGTTGATCTGAGTGCAGTAACCATTGGTTCTGCTTTTTTTTTCTTCTGAATTTTCTTGTCTACTTTTAAAAAGAGATTTCAGTTGTAATTGTGTAAGTACTGGTATAGATAATGTATGTACTGGTACGAAATGATGTATTGATTTTTGCCCTGATTAATAAAATATCGCCTACTGGCTTTCAACCAAAAAAAAAATATTGAGTAAGTGGATTCGAATTAAATTGAAATCTGACTGGAATTTTTTTGTAAATATTTGAAGATATTTTGATAAGTACACATTAAGATATGTAAAGCTCATATATATCACTCTCTGTTTAGTACTATGTGGATTCTCAAAAAATGTTGAAAAACTAATTAGTATTTAAACGTTATAAACGATTAAATGGTTCAACTAGAGCTTTGATCCACATCGTATATATATTTTTTTAAAGAAATATATGTATCAATTGAAACATTGACGTACTGTCAGTTGGGTACATGCTGGACGGTTGTATCTATTATCTGAAAAAAAAAAACATCCTTACTATTGTTTTGCTAGGGGAATATCCCTAAAACATTCCTCCAACTATATGTAAAACTTTTTATGTTTTCAAATGAAACGGGCGTCAGCCTTTTTATCAAAAATAAATAAATGAACCAGATCGATCAGTTAACGTGATTAAAAAAGTCGATCCGAAATGGGGTAACTGAGAGTTGATTTGATAACAGTACAAGTACTGATCATCTTAGATGGCATGCCTTAATCGAAAAATAAAAATAAAAATAAAACATTTTTTTTTCATGATGAATGAGTTCGAAAGAACAGAAAATAAAGCCTTTTCTAACTGGAACGAGACGTTTGTCTAAATTTAAGATGCAGCTTTTTGAATAACATACAGTTCATTTGGCATCTTTTTTTCAGAACCAGATGGTTCATCCGATATTCAATCGATCGATGTTAATATGTTATTCAATTCGTGTCAA
Source organism: Carex arenaria (assembly GCA_964058825.1). Classification (NCBI taxonomy): domain Eukaryota; kingdom Viridiplantae; phylum Streptophyta; class Magnoliopsida; order Poales; family Cyperaceae; genus Carex; species Carex arenaria. The sequence continues at coordinate 355,142 of CAXKVW010000019.1, read as the reverse complement.
AATTTGTGTGAGCAGATTTTTTCAATTGTCTTACGAGAATATCGGTACGAACTTTCAGGAAAAATTGAATGACTTAATCAAAAAGAATTTTCTACAAATGTAATTATGTGCCGATGTGCGTCTCGACATGCAACAAGTCCTAAACCAATAAAGAATTTTCTACAAACGTAAACAGGTGCAATTGTACCAAACGATAAAAACTTATCGCTGACCTTTCTCCTAGTTTGAACAGGTATTTGTTCTCTAATGAAAAATTTAACCTAAGTTATTCAGTTGTTTCTTACCAAATCTTGTCTTTTACATAAATCCTCCGCTTCTAAATTGACGTGGTAAGAAAAGTCGATCCTAAATGTGTTTGGTCCCTATTTTGACTTTCTAGCCAGTGAGAAGTAGTCTGTACTCTGTAATCCTCTATAAAAATGTGGGGGAAAACATTGCATATATATATAAATATATATATGAGGCCCCCTGAAACATTTCTTCTAACCGACCTATTTCATTTCTTCTCTGCTAGCATGATTTTGAACAAGATGAAACAGGGAAGTTTTGCATCTGCCATCTTCTTTGCTTTGGTGCTGCTCCTGTTAGCATCTCAGCTATCTGCAAGAGATAGTATAGTTTGTGATCCCATTCGTAGATGTTGCTGGTACCCGAACAAGCCCGGTTGCACATAGTGAAGATGCAAGTCTCAGCAAACGTCAAAATAAGCTAGTCGCCGCCTCGATATATAGTTTCTACTTCAAATAGAAGTCTTGCACTGCTCTTTAATTTTTCTGTTAGAGACATGTTTGATGTTTCTGTTCTCTAGTTTATGTGTTCAATTATTGCTGTATGGTTATTGGAATTAATGTTACGTCTTAAGGTATATGAGCTATCCATAATTTGACTATGATATATATCTGTTTATTCCTAATTAATTTGTCCATGGAAATATATTATTGTGATTTTTTGCAACTTTAATTCTTTCTAATTTAATATTTATAATTTAAGCAGTTAATTAATTATTTGGTTGGCCGTTGGTGAAACTTTTGCTCACAAATATCATTTTGATTTAATTAGTGCATTGTAGCAACGGTCTGTTTACGGTTTTTGATAGTCAAAAATAGCTAGTGGACCTGGTTTAGTAGTTGAAGTTGATGCCAGAGAGAAGTTAAAGTAAACTTAATCTCAACAACTACATTGAAATACATCAAGTTAATTGTTTTTTTTTTATTTTTATTTTTTATTATTGATTTATGCCCTTAGGCCTCTCATTATACAAAAAGTCACTTACAAGCTATTTTTGGCTACCCCAAATAGAGGTAGCATCATTATACAAAAAGTCACTTACAAGCTATTTTTTATTATTGATTTATGCCCTTGTTGCTATTACATTATACAAAAAGTCACTTACAAGTCACTTCAAATTTCGAAAATCTCTTTTTGGCTTTCCGATCCACTTCAATTGGATGAGCAAGCGCAGAACATGAGTCACAAAGAGACTAACAATCTGTAAAGAAGTTACTGGACAGAATACCTTGCCCCGAAACATATCTGACAGCCCCTAGCAGAGCACTCGTCTCTGCCTGAAGAGCACAACAAACCTAAACCCTTTCTGCCCTGTATGCCTCTAGCTCACCCTCCTTGGTCAGCACGAAGCCAAGCTGATTCCGGGGGCTTGCTATCTCCTTTCCCTTCCCCGAGCAGACCAGTAACTCTGATTTAATTTGAGAGTTAAACCTGGTAAAAGATTGAAAGGAGGGTACCTTCTCCTGGAAGATGTAGTCATTCTTGCATCGCCATATACACCACGGGGAGCTCACCAGACAATGCCACTTGTCTTCCGGGATCCAATCAGCCAGTTGGAGGAGGACTTCTTTGATAGATGGTTGCAAAGCATCTGTTTTAAGGCCCAATTCCCCTACAAACCAGCATGACCTCGCAAATGGACAATGGAAAGACATATACAGGAATTTATCTTCCTCCTGACCACAGAGCATGCACATCGGATTTCCCCGTCCCAGTCTAGAATGCATAGTTTTGGCAAGTGGTAAGGCACCATGCGCCAATTTCCATATGAGGTTGTTAAGCACACGAACAAGAAAAAATGATGTTCCTAAGCAAAAGAACAAATACAAATGAGGTTCATAAGCGCAAGAGCAATGGCAAAAGAGGTTGTTAAGGACAAATGAGGTTCCTAAGCACAAGAACAAATACAAATGAGGTTCATAACCATGAGATCAAGGGCAAAAGAGGTTCTTAAGCACACGAACAACGCTAATTAAGGTTGTTTAGCATGCAAACAATGACAAATGAGGTTCCTAAGTACAAGAATAAATGCAAATGAGGTCCATATGCACAAGATAAATGGCAAATTATGTTGCAAAACGCAAGAACAACGACAAATGATATTGTTAAGCACAAGAACTATTGTAAATGATGTTGTTAAGCACAAGAACAAGGACAAAAGAGGTTAAGAAGCATATGAACAACGACAATTAAGGTTGTTAAGCACACGAACAAGGGGAAATGAGGTTCCTAGGCACAAGAACAAATGCAAATGAGGTTCATCAGCACAAGATCAAAGGCAAAAGAGGTTGTTAAGCACACGAACAACGCTATTTGAGGTTATTAAGCACACAAAAAATGAGGTTCGTAAGCAAAAGACCAAATGCAAATAAGGTTCATAACCACGAGATCAAGGATAAAAGAGGTTGTTAAGCACACGAACAACGCTAATTGAGGTTGTTTAGCAAACAAACAAGGACAAATGAGGTTCCTAAGCACAAGAACAAATGCAAATGACGTTGATAAGCATCAGATCAAAGGCAAATTATGTTGCAAAGCGCAAGAACAACAACAAATCAGGTTGTTAAGTACAAGAACAAGTGTAAATGATGTTGCCAAACCCAAGAACAAGGGCAAAAGAGGTTGAGAAGCATGTAAACAACGACAATTGAGATTGTTAAGCACACAAAGAAGGGCATATGAGGTTCCAAAGTTAAGAATCGCTTGAAAAATGACAATTGAGATTGTTAAGCACACGTGCAAGGGCAAAAGAGGTTCCTAAGCACAAGAACAAATGCAAATGAGGTTCATAACCACGAGATCAAGGGTAAAAGTGGTTGTTAAGCACACGAACAACGCTAATTGAGGTTGTCTAGCACACAAACAAGGACAAATGAGGTTCCTAAGCTAAAGAACAAACGCAAATGAGGTTCATCAGCACAAGATCAAGGGGAAATTATGTTTCAAAGCGCTAGAACAACGACAAATGAGATCGTTAAGCACAAGAACAAGTGTAAATGATGTTGTCATACACAAGAACAAGAACAAAAGATGTTAAGAAGCATATGAACAACGACAATTGAGGTTGTTAAGCACACAAATGAGGGCCAATAAGGTTCCTAGGCACAACAACAAATGCAAATGAGTTTCATCAGCACAAGATCAAGGGCAAAAGAGGTTGTCAAGCACACAAACAACGCTATTTCTGGTTGTTAAGCACACAAACAATGCTATTTGTGGTTGTTAAGCACACAAACAAGGGCAAATAAGGTTCCTAAGAATAAGAACAAATTCAAATAAGGGTCATAACTACGAGATCAAGGGTAAAAGCGGTTGTTAAGCACACAAGCAACACTAATTGAGGTTGTTTAGCACACAAACAAGGATAAATGAGATTTCTAAGCACAAGAACAAATGCAAATGAGGTTGATAAGCATAAGAGCAAGGGCAAATTATGTTGCAAAGCTCATGAACAACGAGAAATGAGGTTGTTAACCACAAAAACAAGTGTAAATGATTTGCCAAACACAAGAACAATGACAAAAGAGGTTAAGAAGCATATGAACAACGACAATTGAGGTTGTTAAGCACACAAACAAGGGCAAATGAGGTTCCTAGGCACAAGAACAAATGCAAATGAGGTTCATTAGTACAAGATCAAGGGCAAAAGAAGTTGTTAAGCACACGAACAACGCTGTTTGAGGTTGGTAAGCACTCAAACAAGGGTAAATAAAGTTCCTAAGCACAAGAACAAATGCAAATGAGGTTCATAAGCACAAGATCAAGGGCAAATTATGTTGCAAAGCGCAAGAAAAACGACATATGAGATTGTTAAGCACAAGAACAAGAGTAAATGATGTTGCCAAACACAAGAACAAGGGTAAAAGAGGTTAAGAAGCATATGAACAACGACAATTGAGGTTGTTAAGCACACGAACAAGGACAAATGAGATTCCTAGGCACAAGAGCAAGTGCAAATGAGGTTCATCAGCACAAGATCAAGGGCAAAAGAGATTGTTAAGCACACGAACAACGATATTTAAGGTTGTTAAGCACACAAACAAGGGAAAATGAGGTTCCTAAGCACAAGAACAAATGCAAATGAGGTTCATAACCACTAGATCAAGGGTAAAAGAGGTGGTTAATCACACGAACATTGCTAATTGAGGTTGTTTAGCACACAAACAAGAACAAATGAGGTTGATAAGTCTAAGATCAAGGGCAAATTATGTTGCAAAGCGCAAGAACAACGACAAATGAGGTTGTTAAGTGCAAGAACAAGTGTAAATGATGTTGCCAAACCCAAGAACAAGGGCAAACGAGGTTAAGAAGCATATGAACAACGACAATTGAGGTTGCTAAGCACACGAAGAAGGGCATATGAGATTCCAAAGTTAAGAATCGTTTGAACAATGACAATTGAGGTTGTTAAGCACACGTACAAGGGCAAATAAGGTTCTTAAGCACAAGAACAAATGTAAATGAGGTTCATAACCACGAGATCAAGGGTAAAAGAGGTTGTTAAGCACACGAACAACGCTAATTGAGGTTGTTTAGCACACAAACAAGGACAAATGAGGTTCCTAAGAACAAGAACAAATGCAAATGAGGTTGATAAGCATACGATGAAGGGCAAATTATGTTGCAAAGCGCAAGAACAACGACAAATGATGTTGTTAAGCACAAGAACAATTGCAAATGATGTTGCCAAACACAAGAATAAGGGAAAAAGAGGTAAAGAAACAAATGAACAACGATAATTGAGGTTGTTAAGCACATGAACAAGGGCAAATGAGGTTCCTAGGCACAAAAACAAATGCAAATGAGGTTCATCAGGACAAGATCAAGGGCAAAAGAGGTTGTTAAGAACACGAACAACGCTATTTGAGGTTGTTAAGTACACAAACAATGACAAATAAGGTTCATAAGCACAAGAACAAATGCAAATGAGGTTCATAAGAAACATATCAAGGGCGAATTACGTTGCAAAGCACAAGAAAAACGACAAATGAGGTTGTTATGAACAAGAACAAGTGTAAATAATATTGATAAGCACAAGAACAAAGGCAGAAGTGCTTAAGAAGCATATGAAGAACGACAATTGAGGTTGTTAAGCACATGAATAAGGGCATATGAGGTTCCAAAGTTAAGAAGCATTTGAATAACGACAATTGAGGTTGTTAAGTACACGACCAAGTGTAAATGATGTTGCCAAACACAAGAACAAGGGCAAAAGTGGTTAAGAAGCTTATGAACCATGACAATTGAGGTTGTTAAGCACACAAACAAGGGCAAATGAGGTTTCTAGGCACAAGAACAAATGTAAATAAGGTTCATCAGCATAAGATCAAGGGCAAAAGATGTTGTTAAGCCCACGAACAACACTATTTGAGGTTGTTAAGCACACGAACAATGCCAATTGAGATTGTTTAGCACACAAACTAGGACAAATAAGATTCCTAAGCACAAGAACAAATGCAAATGAGGTTCATAAGCACAAGATCAAGGGCTAATTATGTTGCAAAGCACAAGAACAACGACAAATGAGGTTGTTAAGCACAAGAACATGTGGAAATGATGTTGCGAAACACAAGAATAAGGGCAAAAGAAGTTAAGAAGCATATGAACAACGACAATTGAGATTGTTAAGCACACGAACAAGGGCAAATCAGGTTCCTAAACATAAGAACAAATGCAAATGAGGTTCATGAGCACAAGATCAAGTGTAAAAGAGGTTGTTAAGCATACGAACAACGCAATTTGAGGTTGTTAAGCATACAAACAAGGGCAAATCAGGTTCCTAAGCACAAGAACAAATGCAAATGAGGTTCATAAGCACAAGATCAAGGGCAAATTATGTTGCAAAGCGCAAGAAAACCGACAAATGACATTGTTAAGCACAAAACAAGTGTAAATGATGTTGCTAAACACAAAAAAAGGGCAAAAGGGGTTAAGAAGCGTATGAACAACGACAATTGAGGTCGTTAAGCACACGAACATGGGCAAATGAGGTTCCTAGGCACAAGAACAAATGCAAATGAGGTTCATCAGCACAAGATCAAGGCAAAAGAGTTTGTTAAGCACACGAACAACGCCAATTGAGGTTGTTAACGACTAAAACAAGCATAAATGAGGTTCCTAAGCACAATAACAAGTGCAAATGAGGTTCATAAGCATAAGATCAAGGACAAATTATGTAGCAATGAGCAAGAACAAACGACAAATGAGGTTGTCAAGCACAAGAACAAGTGTAAATAATATTGATAAACACAAGAACAAGGGCAAAAGAGGTTAAGAAGCATATGAAGAACGACAATTGAGGTTGTTAAGCACACGAATAAAGGCATATGAGGTTCCTAAGTTAAGAAGCATTTGAACAACGACAATTGAAGTGTTAAGCACACGACCAAGTGTAAATGATGTTGCCAAACACAAGAACAAGGACAAAAGAGGTTAAGAAGCTTATGAACAATGAGGTTCATCAGCACAAGAACAAATGTAAATGAGGTTCATCAGCACAAGATCAATGGCAAAAGAGGTTGTTAAGCCCACGAACAACACTATTTGAGGTTGTTAAGCACACGAACAATGCCAATTGAGTTTGTTTAGCACACAAACTAGGACAAATGAGGTTCCTAAGCATAAACACAAATGCAAATGAGGTTGATAAGCACAAGATCAACGGCTAATTATGTTGCAAAGCGCAAGAACAACGACACATGATGTTGTTAAGCACAAGAACAAGTGTAAATGATGTTGCGAAACACAAGAACATGGGCAAAAGAGGTTGTTAAGCACACGAACAACGCTAATTGAGGTTGTTAAGCACACAAACAAGGACAAATAAGGTTCCTAAGCACAAGAACAAATGCAAATGAGGTTCATAACCACGAGATTAAGGGCAAAAGAGGTTGTTAAGCACACGAACAACCCTAATTGAGGTTGTTTAGCACACAAAGAAGGACAAATGAGGTTCCTAAGTACAAAAACAAATGCAAATGAGGTTCATAACCACGAAATCAAGGGTAAAGAGGTTGGTAAGCACACGAACAACGCTAATTGAGGTTGTATAGCACGCAATCAAGGACAAATGAGGTTCCTAAGCACAAAGAACAAATGCAAATGAGGTTGATAAACATAAGATCAAGGGCAAATTATGTTCCAAAGCATAAGAACAACAACAAATGAGGTTGTTAAGCACAAGAACAAGTGCAAATGATGTTGCCAAACACAAGAACAAGGGCAAAAGAGGTTAAGAAGCATATGAACAACGACAATTGAGGTTGTTAAGCACACGAACATGGGCAAATGAGGTTCCTAGGCACAAGAAAAAATGCAAATGAGGTTCATCAGCACAAGATCAAGGCAGAAGAGGTTTTTAAGCACACGGACAACGCCAATTGAGGTTGTTAACGACTCAAACAAGCATAAATGAGGTTTCTAAGTACAAGAACAAATGAAAATGAGGTTCATAAGCATAAGATCCTGGGCAAATTATGTTGCAATGAGCAAGAACAACGACAAATGAGGTTGTTAAGCACAAGAACAAGTGTATTATATTGATATGCACAAGAACAAGGGCAAAAGAATTTAAAAAGCATATGAACAACGACAATTAAGGTTGTTAAGCACACGAAGAAGGGCATATGAGGTTCTAAGTTAAGAAGCATATGAACAATGACAATTGAGGTTGTTAAGCACATGAACAAGGGCAAACGACGTCCCTAAGCCCAAGAACAAATGCAAATTAAGTTCATAAGCGCAAGAGCAAGGGCAAAAAAGGTTGTTAAGAACACGCCAACTGTGGTTGTTAAGCACATAAACAAGGGAAAATAAGGTTCCTAAGCCCAAGAAGAAACGCAAATGAGGTTCATAACCACGAGATGAAGGGTAAAAGAGGTTGTTAAGCGCACGAACAACGCTAATTGAGGTTGTTTAGCACACAAACAAGGACAAATGAGGTTCCTAAGTACAAGAACAAATACAAATGAGGTTCATAACCACGAGATCAAGGGTAAAGAGGTTGTTAAGCACACGAGCACCACTAACTGAGGTTGTTTAGCACACAAACTAGTACAAATGAGGTTCCTAAGCACAAGAACAAATGCAAATGAGATTCATAAGCATAAGATCAACGGCTAATTATGTTGCAAAGCGCAAAAACAACGACAAATGAGATTGTTAAGCACAAGAGCAAGTGTAAATGATGTTGTGAAACACAAGAACAAGGGCAAAAGAGGTTAAGAAGCATATGAACAACGACAATTGAGGTTGTTAAGCACACGAACTAGGGCAAATGAGGTTCCTAACCGCAAGAACAAATGTAAATGAGGTTCATCAGCACAAGATCAAGGGCAAAAAAAGTTGTTAAGCACACGAACAACGCTATTTGAGGTTGTTAAGCACACAAACAAGGGCAAATCAGGTTCCTAAGCACAGGAAGAAATGCAAATGAGGTTCATAAGCACAAGATCAAGGGCAAATTATGTTGCAAAGCGCAAGAAAAATGACAAATATTGTTATTAAGCACAAGAAAAAGTGTATATAATATTGATAAGCACAAGAACAAAGGCAAAAGAATTTAAGAAGCATTTGAAAAACGACAATTAAGTTTGTTAAGCACACGAAGAAGGGCATATGAGGATCTAAGTTAAGAAGCATATGAACAATGACAATTAAGGTTGTTAAGCACACGAACCAGGGCAAATAATGTCCCTAACCCCAAGAACAAATGCATATGAGGTTCATAAGCGCAAGAGGAAGGGAAAAAGAGGTTGTTAAGAACACGAACAAGGGCATATAATATTGATAAGCACAAAAACAAGGGAAAAGAATTTAAGAAGCATATGAACAACGACAATTAAGGTTGTTAAGCACACGAAGAAGGGCATATAAGGTTCCTAAGTTAAGAAGCGTATGAACAATGACAATTGAGGTTGTTAAGCACATGAACAAGGGCAAATGATGTCCCCTAATCACAAGAACAAATGCAAATGAGGTTCGTAAGCGAAAGAGCAAGGGCAAAAGAGGTTGTTAAGAAAACAAACAATGCCAACTGTGGTAGTTAAGCACATAAATAAAGGAAAAATAAGGTTCCTAAGCACAAGAACAAATGCAAATGAGTTTCAAAAGAAGAAGATCAAGGAAAAATTATGTTGCTAAGCGCAAGAAAAACGATATTTGAGGTTGTTAAGCACACAAGCAAGGGGAAATAAGGTTCCTAAGCCCAAGAACAAATGCAAATGAGGTTCATAACCACGAGATAAAGGGTAAAGAGGTTGGCACATGAACAACGCTAATTGACGTTGTTTAGCACACAAACAAGGACATATGAGGTTCCTAAGCACAAGAACAAATGCAAATGAGGTTCATAAGCATAAGATCAAGGGCAAATTATATTCCAAAGCATAAGAACAACAACAAATGAGGTTGTTAAGCTCAAGAACAAATGGAAATGATGTTGCCAAAACACAAGAACAAGGACAAAAGAGGTTAAGAAGCATATGAACAACGACAATTAAGGTTGTTATGCACACAAACAAGTGCAAATGAGGTTCCTATGCACAAGAAAAAAATACAAATGAGGTTCATCAGCACAAGATCAAGGGTAAAAGAGGTTGTTAAGCACACAAACAATGCAATTTGAGGTTGTTAAGCACCGAAACAAGGGCAAATAAGGTTCGTAAGCACAAGAACAAATCCAAATAAGGTTCATAAGCACAAGATCAAGGGAAAATTATGTTGCAAAGTGCAAGAACAACGACAAATGAGGATGTTAAGCAGAAGAACAAGTGTAAATGATGTTGCCAAACACAACAACAACGGCAAAAGAGGTTAAGAAGCATATGAACAATAACAATTGTGTTTGTTAAGCACACGAACTAGGGCAAATGAGGTTCCTAAGCACAAGAACAAAAACAAATGAGGTTCATCAGCACAAGATCAAGGACAAAAAAGGTTGTTAAGCACACGAACAACGCCAATTGAGGTTGTTAACCACACAAACAAGGGCAAATGAGCTTCCTAAACACAAGAACAAATGCAAATGAGGTTCATAAGCACAAGATCAAGGGTAAAAGATGTTGTGAAGCACACGAACAACGCTAATTGAGGTTGTTTAGCACACAAACAAGGGTAAATAAAGTTCCTAAGCACAAGAACAAATGCAAATGAGGTTCATAAGCACAATATCAATGGCAAATTATATTGCAAAGCGCAAGAACAATGACAAATTAGGTTATTAAGCACAAGAACAAGTGTAAATAATGTGGCCAAACACAAGAACAATGACAAAAGTGGTTAAGAAGCATATGAACAACAACAATTAAGGTTGTTAAGCACTTGAACAAGGGAAAATGAGGTTCCTAGGCACAGGAACAAATACTGATGAGGTTCATCAGCACAAGACCAAGGAAAAATTGATTGGTAAGCACACGAACAACGCCAATTGAGGTTGTTAACGTCTCAAACAAGCATAAATGAGGTTCGTAAGTACTAGAACAAATGCAAATAAGGTTCAAAAGCACAAGATCAAGGGCAAATTATGTTGCAAAGAGCAAGAACAACGACAAATGAGCTTGTTCAGCACAAGAACAAGTTTATATAATATTGATAAGCACAATAACAAGGGCAAAAGAATTTAAGAAGCATATGAACAACGACTATTAAGGTTGTTAAGCACACGAAGAAAGGCATATGAGGTTCCTAAGTTAAGAAGTATATGAAAAATGACAATTGAGGTTGTTAAACACATGAACTAGGGCAAATGGTGTCCCTATGAACAAGAACAAATGCAAATGAGGTTCATAAGCGCAAACAACAACAAATAAGGTTCCTAAGTACAAGAATAAATACAAATGAGGTTCATAAGAACAAGTTCAATGGAAAATTATGTTGCAAAGGGCAAGAAAAACGACATTTGAGGTTGTTTAGCACACAAATAAGGACAAATTAGGTTCCTAAGTACAAGAACACATGCAAATGAGGTTCATAACCACGAGATCAAGGGGTCAAGAGGTTGTTTTACATGAGCAACACTAATTGAGGTTGTTTAGCATACAAACTAGGACAAATGAGGTTCCTAAGCACAAGAACAAATGGAAATGAGGTTCATAAGCACAAGATCGACGGCTAATTATGTTGCAAAGCGCAAGAACAACGATAAATGAGGTAAGCACAAGAACAAGAGTAAATGATGTTGCCAAAGACAAGAACAAGGACAAAAGAGCTTCAGAAGCATATGAACAACGACAATTGAAGTTTTTAAGCACACGAACAAGGGCAAATGAGGTTCCTAGGCACAAGAACAAATGCAAATGGGGTTCATCAGCACAAGATCAAGAGCAAAAGAGGTTGGTAAGCACACGAACAACGCTATTTGAGGTTGAAGCACACAAACAATGGCAAATAAGGTTCCTAAGCACGAGAGCAAATGTAAATGTGGTTCATAACCACTAGATAAAGGGTAAAGAGGTTGTTAAGCACGCGAACAACGCAAATTGAGGTTGTTTAGCACACAAACAAGGACAAATGAGGTTCCTAAGCACAAGATCAAATGCAAATTAGGTGGATAAGCATAAGATCAAGGGCAAATTATGTGCCAAAGCGCAAGAACAACAACAAATGATGTTGTTAAGCACAAGAACAAGTGTAAATGATGTTGCCAAACACAATAACAAGGACAAAAGAGGTTAAGAAGCAAATGAACAATGCTAATTGAGGTTGTTAATCACATGAACAAGGGCAAATGAGGTTCATCAGCACAAGATCATGGGCAAAAGTGGTTGTTAAGCACACTAACAACGCTATTTGAGGTTGTTAAGCACACAAACAAGGACAAATGAGGTTCCTAAGCACAGGAACAAATGCAAATGAGGTTCGTAAGCACAAGATCAAGGGCAGATTATGTTGCGATACGCAAGAACAACAACAAATGAGGTTGTTAAGCACAAGAACAAATGTAAATGATGTTGCCAAACACAAGAACATGGACAAAAGAGGTTAAGAAGCATATGAACAACGACAATTGAGGTTGTTAATCACATGAACAAGGGCAAATGAGGTTCATCAGCACAAGATCATGGGCAAAAGTGGTTGTTAAGCACACTAACAACGCTATTTGAGGTTGTTAAGCACACAAACAAGGACAAATGAGGTTCCTAAGCACAGGAACAAATGCAAATGAGGTTCGTAAGCACAAGATCAAGGGCAGATTATGTTGCGATACGCAAGAACAACAACAAATGAGGTTGTTAAGCACAAGAACAAGTGTAAATGATGTTGCCGAACACAAGAACAAGGACAAAACAGGTTGTTAAGCACACAAACAACGCTATTTGAGGTTCTTAAGCACACAAACAAGGATAAATAAGGTTCCTAAGCACAAGAACAAATGGAAATGACGTTCATAAGCACAAGATCAAGGGCAAATTATGTTGCAAAGCGAAAGAACAACAACAAATGAGGTTGTTCAGCACAAGAACAAGAGTAGATGTTGCCAAACACAAGAACAAGGGCAAATGGTGTCCCTAAGCACAAGAACAAATGCTAATGAGGTTCATAAGCGCAAGATCAAGGGCAAAAGAGGTTGTTAAGCACACGAACAACGCTATTTGAGGTTCTTAAGCACAAAAACAAGGACAACTAAGGTTCCGAAGCACAACAACAAATGCAAATGAGGTTCATCAGAACAAGATCAAGAGCAAATTATGTTGCAAAGATCAAGAACAACGACAAATGAGGTTGTTAAGCACAAGAACAAGTGTATATAATATTGATAAGCACAAGAACAAGGGCAAAAGAATTTTAGTAGCATATGAACAACGACAATTAAGGTTGTTAAGCACACGAAGAAGGGCATATGAGGTTCATAAGTTAAGAACCATATGAACAATGACAATTGAGGTTGTTAAGCACATGAACTAGGGAAAATGGTGTCCCTAAGCATAAGAAGAAATGCTAATGAGGTTCATAAGCGCAAGATCAAGGGCAAAAGAGGTTGTTAAGCACACGAACAACGCTATTTGAGGTTCTTAAGCACACAAACAAGGACATATAAGGTTCCTAAGCACAAGAACAAATGCAAATGAGGTTCATAAGAACAAGATCAAGGGCAAATTATGTTGCAAAGCGCAAGAAAAACGACATTTGAGGTTGTTAAGCACACAAACAAGGGGAAATATGGTTCCTAAGTCCAAGAACAAATGCAAATGAGGTTCATAACTATGAGATAAGGGTAAAAGAGGTTGTTAACCACACGAACAACGCTAATTGAGGTTGTTAAGCACACGAGCAAGGGCAAATGAGGTTCCTAGGCACAAGAACAAATGCAAATGAGGTTCATCAGCAAAAGATCAAGGACAAAAGAGGTTCTTAAGCACACGAACAATGCTATTTGAGGTTCTTAAGCACAAAAACAAGGACAAATAAGGTTCCTAAGCACAAGAACAAATGCAACTGACATTCATAAGCACAAGATCAAGGACAAATTATGTTGCAAAGCTTAACAACAACGAAAAATGAGGTTGTTAAGCACAAGAACATGAGTAACTGATGTTGCCAAACACATGAACAAGGGTAAAAGAGGTTAAGAAGCATATGAACAATGACAATTGAGGTTGTTAATCACATGAACAAGGCCAAATGAGGTTCATCAGCACAAAATCATGGGCAAAAGAGGTTGTTAAGCACACTAACAACGCTATTTGAGGTTGTTAAGCACACAAACAAGGACAAATGAAGTTCCTAAGCACATGAACAAATACAAATGAGGTTCGTAAGCACAAGATCAAGGGCAGATTATGTTGCGATATGCAAGAACAATGACAAATGAGGTTGTTAAGCACAAGAACAAGTGTAAATGATGTTGCCAAACACAAGAACAAGGACAAAACAGGTTGTTAAGCACACAAACAACGCTATTTGAGGTTCTTAAGCACACAAACATGGATAAATAAGGTTCCTAAGCACAAGAACAAATGGAAATGACGTTCATAAGCACAAGATCAAGGGCAAATTATGTTGCAAAGCGCAAGAACAACAACAAATGAGGTTGTTAAGCACAAGAACAAGAGTATATAATATTGATAAGCACAAGAACAAGGGCAAAAGAATTTTTGTAGCATATGAACAACGACAATTAAGGTTGTTAAGCACACGAAGAAGGGCATATGAGGTTCATAAGTTAAGAACCATATGAACAATGAGAATTGAGGTTGTTAAGCACACGAACAAGGGCAAATGATCTCCCTAAGCGCAAAAGCAAGGGCAAAAGAGATTGTTAAGAACACAAACAACGCCAACTGAGGTAGTTAAGCATATAAACAAGGGAAAATGAGGTTCTTAAGTTAAGAAGCATATGAACAATGACAATTGAGGTTGTTAAGCACATGAACGCAAATGGTGTCCCTAAGCACAAGAACAAATGCTAATGAGGTTCATAAGCGCAAGATCAAGGGCAAAAGAGGTTGTTAAGCACACGAACAACGCTATTTGAGATTCTTAAGCACACAAACAAGGACATATAAGGTTCCTAAGCACAATAACAAATGCAAATGAGGTTCATAAGAGCAAGATCAAGGGCAAATTATGTTTCAAATCGCAGGAAAAACGACATTTGAGGTTGTTAAGCACACAAACAAGGGGAAATATGGTTCCTAAGCCCAAGATCAAATGCAAATGAGGTTCATAACTATGAGATCAAGGGTAAAAGAGGTTGTTAAGCACACGAACAACGCTAATTGAGGTTGTTAAGCACAAGAACAAATGCAAATGAGGTTCATCAGCACAAGATCAAGGGCAAAAGAGGTTGTTAAGCACACAAACATTGATATTTGAGGTTCTTAAGCACACAAACAAGGACAAATAAGGTTCCTAAGCACAAGAACAATTGCAAATGACATTCATAAGCACAAGATCAAGGACAAATTATATTGCAAAGCTTAACAACGACGACAATTGAGGTTGTTAAGCACAAGAACATGAGTAACTGATGTTGACAAACACAAGAACAAAGGCAAAAGAGGTTAAGAAGCATATGAACAATGACAATTGAGGTTGTTAAGCGCACGAACAAGGGCAAATGAGGTTCCTCGGCACAAGAACAAATGCAAATGAGGTTCATAAGCACAAGATCAAGGCAAAAAAGGTTGTTAAGCACACGAAAAATGCCAATTGAGCTTGTTAACGACTCAAACAAGCGTAAATGAGGTTCCTAAACACAAGAACAAATGAAAATGAGGTTCATAAGTACAAGATCAAGGGCAAATTATGTTGCAAAGATCAAGAACAACGACAAATGAGGTTGTTAAGCAGAAGAACAAGTGTATATAATATTGATAAGCACAAGAACAAGGGCAAAAGAATTTTTGTAGCATATGAACAACGACAATTAAGGTTGTTAAGCACACGAAGAAGGGCATATGAGGTTCATAAGTTAAGAACCATATGAACAATGAGAATTGAGGTTGTTAAGCACACGAACAAGGGCAAATGATGTCCCTAAGCGCAAAAGCAAGGGCAAAAGAGATTGTTAAGAACACAAACAACGCCAACTGAGGTAGTTAAGCACATAAACAAGGGAAAATGAGGTTCTTAAGTTAAGAAGCATATGAACAATGACAATTGAGGTTGTTAAGCACATGAACTAGGGCAAATGGTGTCCCTAGGCACAAGAACAAATGCTAATGAGGTTCATAAGCGCAAGATCAAGGGCAAAAGAGGTTGTTAAGCACACGAACAACGCTATTTGAGGTTCTTAAGCACACAAACAAGGAAAACTAAGGTTCCGAAGCACAACGACAAATGCAAATGAGGTTCATAAGAACAAGATCATGGGCAAATTATGTTGCAAAGCGCAAGAAAAACAACATTTGAGGTTGTTAAGCACACAAACAAGGGGAAATATGGTTCCTAAGCCCAAGAACAAATGCAAATGAGGTTCATAACTATGAGATCAAGGGTAAAAGAGGTTGTTAAGCACACGAACAACGCTAATTGAGGTTGTTAAGCACAAGAACAAATGCAAATGAGGTTCATCAGCACAAGATGATGGGCAAAAGAGGTTGTTAAGCACACAAACAATGCTATTTGAGGTTCTTAAGCACACAAACAAGGACAAATAAGGTTCCTAAGCACAAGAACAATTGCAAATGACATTCATAAGCACAAGATCAAGGACAAATTATATTGCAAAGCTTAACAACAACGACAAATGAGGTTGTTAAGCACAAGAACATGAGTAACTGATGTTGCCAAACACAAGAACAAAGGCAAAAGAGGTTAAGAAGCATATGAACAATGACAATTGAGGTTGTTAAGCACACGAACAAGGGCAAATGAGGTTCCTCGGCATAAGAACAAATGCAAATGAGGTTCATAAGCACAAGATCAAGGCAAAAAAGGTTGTTAAGCACACAAACAATGCCAATTGAGCTTGTTAACGACTCAAACAAGCGTAAATGAGGTTCCTAAACACAAGAACAAATGAAAATGAGGTTCATAAGTACAAGATCAAGGACAAATTATGTTGCAAAGATCAAGAACAACGACAAATGAGGTTGTTAAGCACAAGAACAAGTGTATATAATATTGATAAGCACAAGAACAAGGGCAAAAGAATTTTAGTAGCATATGAACAACGACAATTAAGGTTGTGAAGCACACGAAGAAGGGCATATGAGGTTCATAAGTTAAGAACCATATGAACAATGACAATTGAGGTTGTTAAGCACATGAACTTGGGCAAATGGTGTCCCTAAGCACAAGAACAAATGCTAAAGAGGTTCATAAGCGCAAGATCAAGGGCAAAAGAGGTTGTTAAGCACACGAACAACGCTATTTGAGGTTCTTAAGCACACAAACAAGGACATATAAGGTTCCTAAGCACAAGAACAAATGCAAATGAGGTTCATAAGAACAAGATCAAGGGCAAATTATGTTGCAAAGCGCAAGAAAAACGACATTTGAGGTTGTTAAGCACACAAATAAGGGGAAATATGGTTCCTAAGCCGAAGAACAAATGCAAATGAGGTTCATAACTATGAGATCAAGGGTAAAAGAGGTTGTTAACCACACGAACAACGTTAATTGAGGTTGTTAAGCACACGAACAAGGGAAAATGAGGTTCCTAGGCACAAGAACAAATGCAAATGAGGTTCATCAGCACAAGATCAAGGGCAAGAGAGGTTCTTAAGCACATGAGCAATGCTATTTGAGGTTCTTAAGCACACAAACAAGGACAAATAAGGTTCCTAAGCACAAGAACAAATGCAAATGACATTCATAAGCACAAGATCAAAGACAAATTATGTTGCAAAGCTTAACAACAACGAAAAATGAGGTTGTTAAGCACAAGAACATGAGTAACTGATGTTGCCAAACACATGAACAAGGGTAAAAGAGGTTAAGAAGCATATGAACAATGACAATTGAGGTTGTTAATCACATGAACAAGGCCAAATGAGGTTCATCAGCACAAGATCATGGGCAAAAGATGTTGTTAAGCACACTAGCTATTTGAGGTTGTTTAGCACACAAACAAGGACAAATGAAGTTCCTAAGCACAGGAACAAATGCAAATGAGGTTCGTAAGCTCAAGATCAAGGGCAGATTATGTTGCGATATGCAAGAACAATGACAAATGAGGTTGTTAAGCACAAGAACAAGTGTAAATGATGTTGCCAAACACAAGAACAAGGACAAAACAGGTTGTTAAGCACACAAACAACGCTATTTGAGGTTCTTAAGCACACAAACAAGGATAAATAAGGTTCCTAAGCACAAGAACAAATGGAAATGACGTTCATAAGCACAAGATCAAGGGCAAATTATGTTGCAAAGCGCAAGAACCACAACAAATGAGGTTGTTAAGCACAAGAACAAGAGTATATAATATTGATAAGCACAAGAACAAGGGCAAAAGAATTTTTGTAGCATATGAACAACGACAATTAAGGTTGTTAAGCACACGAAGAAGGGCATATGAGGTTCATAAGTTAAGAACCATATGAACAATGAGAATTGAGGTTGTTAAGCACACGAACAAGGGCAAATGATCTCCCTAAGCGCAAAAGCAAGGGCAAAAGAGATTGTTAAGAACACAAACAACGCCAACTGAGGTAGTTAAGCATATAAACAAGGGAAAATGAGGTTCTTAAGTTAAGAAGCATATGAACAATGACAATTGAGGTTGTTAAGCACATGAACGCAAATGGTGTCCCTAAGCACAAGAACAAATGCTAATGAGGTTCATAAGCGCAAGATCAAGGGCAAAAGAGGTTGTTAAGCACACGAACAACGCTATTTGAGATTCTTAAGCACACAAACAAGGACATATAAGGTTCCTAAGCACAATAACAAATGCAAATGAGGTTCATAAGAGCAAGATCAAGGGCAAATTATGTTTCAAATCGCAGGAAAAACGACATTTGAGGTTGTTAAGCACACAAACAAGGGGAAATATGGTTCCTAAGCCCAAGATCAAATGCAAATGAGGTTCATAACTATGAGATCAAGGGTAAAAGAGGTTGTTAAGCACACGAACAACGCTAATTGAGGTTGTTAAGCACAAGAACAAATGCAAATGAGGTTCATCAGCACAAGATCAAGGGCAAAAGAGGTTGTTAAGCACACAAACATTGATATTTGAGGTTCTTAAGCACACAAACAAGGACAAATAAGGTTCCTAAGCACAAGAACAATTGCAAATGACATTCATAAGCACAAGATCAAGGACAAATTATATTGCAAAGCTTAACAACGACGACAATTGAGGTTGTTAAGCACAAGAACATGAGTAACTGATGTTGACAAACACAAGAACAAAGGCAAAAGAGGTTAAGAAGCATATGAACAATGACAATTGAGGTTGTTAAGCGCACGAACAAGGGCAAATGAGGTTCCTCGGCACAAGAACAAATGCAAATGAGGTTCATAAGCACAAGATCAAGGCAAAAAAGGATGTTAAGCACACGAAAAATGCCAATTGAGCTTGTTAACGACTCAAACAAGCGTAAATGAGGTTCCTAAACACAAGAACAAATGAAAATGAGGTTCATAAGTACAAGATCAAGGGCAAATTATGTTGCAAAGATCAAGAACAACGACAAATGAGGTTGTTAAGCAGAAGAACAAGTGTATATAATATTGATAAGCACAAGAACAAGGGCAAAAGAATTTTTGTAGCATATGAACAACGACAATTAAGGTTGTTAAGCACACGAAGAAGGGCATATGAGGTTCATAAGTTAAGAACCATATGAACAATGAGAATTGAGGTTGTTAAGCACACGAACAAGGGCAAATGATGTCCCTAAGCGCAAAAGCAAGGGCAAAAGAGATTGTTAAGAACACAAACAACGCCAACTGAGGTAGTTAAGCACATAAACAAGGGAAAATGAGGTTCTTAAGTTAAGAAGCATATGAACAATGACAATTGAGGTTGTTAAGCACATGAACTAGGGCAAATGGTGTCCCTAGGCACAAGAACAAATGCTAATGAGGTTCATAAGCGCAAGATCAAGGGCAAAAGAGGTTGTTAAGCACACGAACAACGCTATTTGAGGTTCTTAAGCACACAAACAAGGAAAACTAAGGTTCCGAAGCACAACGACAAATGCAAATGAGGTTCATAAGAACAAGATCATGGGCAAATTATGTTGCAAAGCGCAAGAAAAACAACATTTGAGGTTGTTAAGCACACAAACAAGGGGAAATATGGTTCCTAAGCCCAAGAACAAATGCAAATGAGGTTCATAACTATGAGATCAAGGGTAAAAGAGGTTGTTAAGCACACGAACAACGCTAATTGAGGTTGTTAAGCACAAGAACAAATGCAAATGAGGTTCATCAGCACAAGATGATGGGCAAAAGAGGTTGTTAAGCACACAAACAATGCTATTTGAGGTTCTTAAGCACACAAACAAGGACAAATAAGGTTCCTAAGCACAAGAACAATTGCAAATGACATTCATAAGCACAAGATCAAGGACAAATTATATTGCAAAGCTTAACAACAACGACAAATGAGGTTGTTAAGCACAAGAACATGAGTAACTGATGTTGCCAAACACAAGAACAAAGGCAAAAGAGGTTAAGAAGCATATGAACAATGACAATTGAGGTTGTTAAGCACACGAACAAGGGCAAATGAGGTTCCTCGGCACAAGAACAAATGCAAATGAGGTTCATAAGCACAAGATCAAGGCAAAAAAGGTTGTTAAGCACACAAACAATGCCAATTGAGCTTGTTAACGACTCAAACAAGCGTAAATGAGGTTCCTAAACACAAGAACAAATGAAAATGAGGTTCATAAGTACAAGATCAAGGACAAATTATGTTGCAAAGATCAAGAACAACGACAAATGAGGTTGTTAAGCACAAGAACAAGTGTATATAATATTGATAAGCACAAGAACAAGGGCAAAAGAATTTTAGTAGCATATGAACAACGACAATTAAGGTTGTGAAGCACACGAAGAAGGGCATATGAGGTTCATAAGTTAAGAACCATATGAACAATGACAATTGAGGTTGTTAAGCACATGAACTTGGGCAAATGGTGTCCCTAAGCACAAGAACAAATGCTAAAGAGGTTCATAAGCGCAAGATCAAGGGCAAAAGAGGTTGTTAAGCACACGAACAACGCTATTTGAGGTTCTTAAGCACACAAACAAGGACATATAAGGTTCCTAAGCACAAGAACAAATGCAAATGAGGTTCATAAGAACAAGATCAAGGGCAAATTATGTTGCAAAGCGCAAGAAAAACGACATTTGAGGTTGTTAAGCACACAAATAAGGGGAAATATGGTTCCTAAGCCGAAGAACAAATGCAAATGAGGTTCATAACTATGAGATCAAGGGTAAAAGAGGTTGTTAACCACACGAACAACGTTAATTGAGGTTGTTAAGCACACGAACAAGGGAAAATGAGGTTCCTAGGCACAAGAACAAATGCAAATGAGGTTCATCAGCACAAGATCAAGGGCAAGAGAGGTTCTTAAGCACATGAGCAATGCTATTTGAGGTTCTTAAGCACACAAACAAGGACAAATAAGGTTCCTAAGCACAAGAACAAATGCAAATGACATTCATAAGCACAAGATCAAAGACAAATTATGTTGCAAAGCTTAACAACAACGAAAAATGAGGTTGTTAAGCACAAGAACATGAGTAACTGATGTTGCCAAACACATGAACAAGGGTAAAAGAGGTTAAGAAGCATATGAACAATGACAATTGAGGTTGTTAATCACATGAACAAGGCCAAATGAGGTTCATCAGCACAAGATCATGGGCAAAAGATGTTGTTAAGCACACTAGCTATTTGAGGTTGTTTAGCACACAAACAAGGACAAATGAAGTTCCTAAGCACAGGAACAAATGCAAATGAGGTTCGTAAGCTCAAGATCAAGGGCAGATTATGTTGCGATATGCAAGAACAATGACAAATGAGGTTGTTAAGCACAAGAACAAGTGTAAATGATGTTGCCAAACACAAGAACAAGGACAAAACAGGTTGTTAAGCACACAAACAACGCTATTTGAGGTTCTTAAGCACACAAACAAGGATAAATAAGGTTCCTAAGCACAAGAACAAATGGAAATGACGTTCATAAGCACAAGATCAAGGGCAAATTATGTTGCAAAGCGCAAGAACCACAACAAATGAGGTTGTTAAGCACAAGAACAAGAGTATATAATATTGATAAGCACAAGAACAAGGGCAAAAGAATTTTTGTAGCATATGAACAACGACAATTAAGGTTGTTAAGCACACGAAGAAGGGCATATGAGGTTCATAAGTTAAGAACCATATGAACAATGAGAATTGAGGTTGTTAAGCACACGAACAAGGGCAAATGATCTCCCTAAGCGCAAAAGCAAGGGCAAAAGAGATTGTTAAGAACACAAACAACGCCAACTGAGGTAGTTAAGCATATAAACAAGGGAAAATGAGGTTCTTAAGTTAAGAAGCATATGAACAATGACAATTGAGGTTGTTAAGCACATGAACGCAAATGGTGTCCCTAAGCACAAGAACAAATGCTAATGAGGTTCATAAGCGCAAGATCAAGGGCAAAAGAGGTTGTTAAGCACACGAACAACGCTATTTGAGATTCTTAAGCACACAAACAAGGACATATAAGGTTCCTAAGCACAATAACAAATGCAAATGAGGTTCATAAGAGCAAGATCAAGGGCAAATTATGTTTCAAATCGCAGGAAAAACGACATTTGAGGTTGTTAAGCACACAAACAAGGGGAAATATGGTTCCTAAGCCCAAGATCAAATGCAAATGAGGTTCATAACTATGAGATCAAGGGTAAAAGAGGTTGTTAAGCACACGAACAACGCTAATTGAGGTTGTTAAGCACAAGAACAAATGCAAATGAGGTTCATCAGCACAAGATCAAGGGCAAAAGAGGTTGTTAAGCACACAAACATTGATATTTGAGGTTCTTAAGCACACAAACAAGGACAAATAAGGTTCCTAAGCACAAGAACAATTGCAAATGACATTCATAAGCACAAGATCAAGGACAAATTATAT
Source organism: Carex arenaria (assembly GCA_964058825.1). Taxonomy (NCBI): domain Eukaryota; kingdom Viridiplantae; phylum Streptophyta; class Magnoliopsida; order Poales; family Cyperaceae; genus Carex; species Carex arenaria. The sequence continues at coordinate 332,322 of CAXKVW010000019.1, read as the reverse complement.
TGCAAAGCTTAACAACGACGACAATTGAGGTTGTTAAGCACAAGAACATGAGTAACTGATGTTGACAAACACAAGAACAAAGGCAAAAGAGGTTAAGAAGCATATGAACAATGACAATTGAGGTTGTTAAGCGCACGAACAAGGGCAAATGTGGTTCCTCGGCACAAGAACAAATGCAAATGAGGTTCATAAGCACAAGATCAAGGCAAAAAAGGTTGTTAAGCACACGAAAAATGCCAATTGAGCTTGTTAACGACTCAAACAAGCGTAAATGAGGTTCCTAAACACAAGAACAAATGAAAATGAGGTTCATAAGTACAAGATCAAGGGCAAATTATGTTGCAAAGATCAAGAACAACGACAAATGAGGTTGTTAAGCAGAAGAACAAGTGTATATAATATTGATAAGCACAAGAACAAGGGCAAAAGAATTTTTGTAGCATATGAACAACGACAATTAAGGTTGTTAAGCACACGAAGAAGGGCACATATGAGGTTCATAAGTTAAGAACCATATGAACAATGAGAATTGAGGTTGTTAAGCACACGAACAAGGGCAAATGATGTCCCTAAGCGCAAAAGCAAGGGCAAAAGAGATTGTTAAGAACACAAACAACGCCAACTGAGGTAGTTAAGCACATAAACAAGGGAAAATGAGGTTCTTAAGTTAAGAAGCATATGAACAATGACAATTGAGGTTGTTAAGCACATGAACTAGGGCAAATGGTGTCCCTAGGCACAAGAACAAATGCTAATGAGGTTCATAAGCGCAAGATCAAGGGCAAAAGAGGTTGTTAAGCACACGAACAACGCTATTTGAGGTTCTTAAGCACACAAACAAGGAAAACTAAGGTTCCGAAGCACAACGACAAATGCAAATGAGGTTCATAAGAACAAGATCATGGGCAAATTATGTTGCAAAGCGCAAGAAAAACAACATTTGAGGTTGTTAAGCACACAAACAAGGGGAAATATGGTTCCTAAGCCCAAGAACAAATGCAAATGAGGTTCATAACTATGAGATCAAGGGTAAAAGAGGTTGTTAAGCACACGAACAACGCTAATTGAGGTTGTTAAGCACAAGAACAAATGCAAATGAGGATCATCAGCACAAGATGATGGGCAAAAGAGGTTGTTAAGCACACAAACAATGCTATTTGAGGTTCTTAAGCACACAAACAAGGACAAATAAGGTTCCTAAGCACAAGAACAATTGCAAGTGACATTCATAAGCACAAGATCAAGGACAAATTATATTGCAAAGCTTAACAACAACGACAAATGAGGTTGTTAAGCACAAGAACATGAGTAACTGATGTTGCCAAACACAAGAACAAAGGCAAAAGAGGTTAAGAAGCATATGAACAATGACAATTGAGGTTGTTAAGCACACGAACAAGGGCAAATGAGGTTCCTCGGCATAAGAACAAATGCAAATGAGGTTCATAAGCACAAGATCAAGGCAAAAAAGGTTGTTAAGCACACAAACAATGCCAATTGAGCTTGTTAACGACTCAAACAAGCGTAAATGAGGTTCCTAAACACAAGAACAAATGAAAATGAGGTTCATAAGTACAAGATCAAGGACAAATTATGTTGCAAAGATCAAGAACAACGACAAATGAGGTTGTTAAGCACAAGAACAAGTGTATATAATATTGATAAGCACAAGAACAAGGGCAAAAGAATTTTAGTAGCATATGAACAACGACAATTAAGGTTGTGAAGCACACGAAGAAGGGCATATGAGGTTCATAAGTTAAGAACCATATGAACAATGACAATTGAGGTTGTTAAGCACATGAACTTGGGCAAATGGTGTCCCTAAGCACAAGAACAAATGCTAAAGAGGTTCATAAGCGCAAGATCAAGGGCAAAAGAGGTTGTTAAGCACACGAACAACGCTATTTGAGGTTCTTAAGCACACAAACAAGGACATATAAGGTTCCTAAGCACAAGAACAAATGCAAATGAGGTTCATAAGAACAAGATCAAGGGCAAATTATGTTGCAAAGCGCAAGAAAAACGACATTTGAGGTTGTTAAGCACACAAATAAGGGGAAATATGGTTCCTAAGCCGAAGAACAAATGCAAATGAGGTTCATAACTATGAGATCAAGGGTAAAAGAGGTTGTTAACCACACGAACAACGTTAATTGAGGTTGTTAAGCACACGAACAAGGGAAAATGAGGTTCCTAGGCACAAGAACAAATGCAAATGAGGTTCATCAGCACAAGATCAAGGGCAAGAGAGGTTCTTAAGCACATGAGCAATGCTATTTGAGGTTCTTAAGCACACAAACAAGGACAAATAAGGTTCCTAAGCACAAGAACAAATGCAAATGACATTCATAAGCACAAGATCAAAGACAAATTATGTTGCAAAGCTTAACAACAACGAAAAATGAGGTTGTTAAGCACAAGAACATGAGTAACTGATGTTGCCAAACACATGAACAAGGGTAAAAGAGGTTAAGAAGCATATGAACAATGACAATTGAGGTTGTTAATCACATGAACAAGGCCAAATGAGGTTCATCAGCACAAGATCATGGGCAAAAGATGTTGTTAAGCACACTAGCTATTTGAGGTTGTTTAGCACACAAACAAGGACAAATGAAGTTCCTAAGCACAGGAACAAATGCAAATGAGGTTCGTAAGCTCAAGATCAAGGGCAGATTATGTTGCGATATGCAAGAACAATGACAAATGAGGTTGTTAAGCACAAGAACAAGTGTAAATGATGTTGCCAAACACAAGAACAAGGACAAAACAGGTTGTTAAGCACACAAACAACGCTATTTGAGGTTCTTAAGCACACAAACAAGGATAAATAAGGTTCCTAAGCACAAGAACAAATGGAAATGACGTTCATAAGCACAAGATCAAGGGCAAATTATGTTGCAAAGCGCAAGAACCACAACAAATGAGGTTGTTAAGCACAAGAACAAGAGTATATAATATTGATAAGCACAAGAACAAGGGCAAAAGAATTTTTGTAGCATATGAACAACGACAATTAAGGTTGTTAAGCACACGAAGAAGGGCATATGAGGTTCATAAGTTAAGAACCATATGAACAATGAGAATTGAGGTTGTTAAGCACACGAACAAGGGCAAATGATCTCCCTAAGCGCAAAAGCAAGGGCAAAAGAGATTGTTAAGAACACAAACAACGCCAACTGAGGTAGTTAAGCATATAAACAAGGGAAAATGAGGTTCTTAAGTTAAGAAGCATATGAACAATGACAATTGAGGTTGTTAAGCACATGAACGCAAATGGTGTCCCTAAGCACAAGAACAAATGCTAATGAGGTTCATAAGCGCAAGATCAAGGGCAAAAGAGGTTGTTAAGCACACGAACAACGCTATTTGAGATTCTTAAGCACACAAACAAGGACATATAAGGTTCCTAAGCACAATAACAAATGCAAATGAGGTTCATAAGAGCAAGATCAAGGGCAAATTATGTTTCAAATCGCAGGAAAAACGACATTTGAGGTTGTTAAGCACACAAACAAGGGGAAATATGGTTCCTAAGCCCAAGATCAAATGCAAATGAGGTTCATAACTATGAGATCAAGGGTAAAAGAGGTTGTTAAGCACACGAACAACGCTAATTGAGGTTGTTAAGCACAAGAACAAATGCAAATGAGGTTCATCAGCACAAGATCAAGGGCAAAAGAGGTTGTTAAGCACACAAACATTGATATTTGAGGTTCTTAAGCACACAAACAAGGACAAATAAGGTTCCTAAGCACAAGAACAATTGCAAATGACATTCATAAGCACAAGATCAAGGACAAATTATATTGCAAAGCTTAACAACGACGACAAATGAGGTTGTTAAGCACAAGAACATGAGTATGTGATGTTGCCAAACACAAGAACAAAGGCCAAAGAGGTTAAGAAGCATATGAACAATGACAATTGAGGTTGTTAAGCACACGAACAAGGGCAAATGAGGTTCCTCGGCACAAGAACAATTGCAAATGAGGTTCATAAGCACAAGATCAAGGCAAAAAAGGTTGTTAACCACACGAACAATGCCAATTGAGCTTGTTAACGACTCAAACAAGCGTAAATGAGGTTCCTAAACACAATAAAAAATGAAAATGAGGTTCATAAGTACAAGATGAAGGGCAAATTATGTTGCAAAGATCAAGAACAACGACAAATGATGTTGTTAAGCACAAGAAAAAGTGTATATAATATTGAAAAGCACAAGAACAGGGGCAAAAGAATTTTAGTAGCATATGAACAACGACACTTAAGGTTGTTAAGCACACGAAGAAGGGAATATGAGGTTCATAAGTTAAGAACCATATGAACAATGAGAATTGAGGTTGTTAAGCAGACGAACAAGGGCAAATGATGTCCCTAAGCGCAAAAGCAAGGGCAAAAGAGATTGTTAAGAACACAAACAACGCCAACTGAGGTAGTTAAGCACATAAACAAGGGAAAATGAGGTTCTTAAGTTAAGAAGCATATGAACAATGACAATTGAGGTTGTTAAGCACATGAACTAGGGCAAATGGTGTCCCTAAGCACAAGAACAAATGCTAATGAGGTTCATAAGCGCAAGATCAAGGGCAAAAGAGGTTGTTAAGCACACGAACAACGCTATTTAAGGTTCTTAAGCACACAAACAAGGACATATAAGGTTCCTAAGCACAAGAACAAATGCAAATGAGGTTCAGAAGAACAAGATCAAGGGCAAATTATGTTGCAAAGCGCAAGAAAAACGACATTTGAGGTTGTTAAGCACAAAAACAAGGGGAAATATGGTTCCTAAGCCCAAGAACAAATGCAAATGAGGTTCATAACTATGAGATCAAGGGTAAAAGAGGTTGTTAAGCACACGAAGAAGGGCATATGAAGTTCCTAAGTGAAGAAGCATATGAACAATGACAATTGAGGTTGTTAAGCACATGAACTTGGCAAAATGGTTTCCCTAAGCAGAAGAACAAATGCAAATGAGTTTCGTAAGCACAAGATCACAGGCAAAAGAGGTTGTGAAGCACACGAACAACGCTATTTGAAGTTCTTAAGCACACAAACAAGTACAAATAAGGTTCCTAAGTACAAGAACAAATGCAAATGAGGTTTATAAGAACAAGATCAAGGGCAAATTATGATGCAAAGCGCAAGAAAAACGACATTTGAGGTTGTTAAGCACACGAACAAGGGCAGATGAGGTTCCTCGGCACAAGAACAAATCCAAATGAGGTTCATCAGTACAAGATCAAGGCAAAAAAGGTGGTTAAGCACACGAACAATGCCAATTGAGCTTGTTAACGACTCAAACAAGGGTAAATGATGTTCCTAAACACAAGAACAAATGAAAATGAGGTTCATAAGTATAAGATTTAGGGCAAATTATGTTGCAAAGATCAAGAACAACGACAAATGAGGTTGTTAAGCACAAGAACAGGTGTAAATGATGTTGCCAAACACAAGATCAAGGACAAAACAGGTTGTTAAGCACACAAACAACGCTATTTGAGGTTCTTAAGCAGACAAACAAGGATAAATAAGGTTCCTAAGTACAATAACAAATAGAAATGATGTTCATAAGCACAAGATCAAGGGCAAATAATGTTGCAAAGCGCAAGAACAACAACAAATGAGGTTGTTAAGCACAAGAACCAGAGTAGATGTTGCCAAACACAACAACAAGGGCAAATGAGGTTCCTATGCACAAGATCAAGGGCAAAAGAGGTTGTTAAGTACACGAACAACGATATTTGAGGTTCTTAAGCACCAAAACAAGGACAAATAAGGTTCCGATGCACAACAACAAATGCAAATGAGATTCATAAGAACAAGATCAAGTGCAAATTATGTTGCAAAGCGCAAGAAAAACGACATTTGAGGTTGTTAAGCACACAAACAAGGGGAAATATGGTTCCTAAGCCCAAGAACAATTGCAAATGAGGTTCATAACTATGAGATCAAGGGTAAAAGAGGTTGTTAAGCACACGAACAAGGGCAAATGAGGTTCCTAGGCACAAGAACAAATGCAAATGAGGTTCATCAGCACAAGATCAAGGGCAAAAGAGGTTGTTAAGCACACGAACAATGCTATTTGAGGTTCTTAAGCACACAAACAAGGACAAATAAGGTTCCTAAGCACAAAAACAAATGCAAATGACATTCATAAGCAAAAGATCAAGGACAAATTATATTGCCAAGCTTAACAACAACGACAAATGAGGTTGTTAAGCACAAGAACATGAGTAACTGATGTTGCCCAACACAAGAACAAAGGCAAAAGAGGTTAAGAAGCATATGAACAATGACAATTGAGGTTGTTAAGCACACGAACAAGGGCAAATGAGGTTCCTCGGCATAAGAACAAATGCAAATGAGGTTCATAAGCACAAGATCAAGGCAAAAAAGGTTGTTAAGCACATGAACAATGCCAATTGAGCTTGTTAACGACTAAAACAGGCGTAAATGAGGTTCCTAAATACAAGAACAAATGAAAATGAGGTTCATAAGTACAAGATCAAGGGCAAATTATGTTGCAAAGATCAAGAACAACGACAAATGAGGTTGTTAAGCACAAGAACAAGTGTATATAATATTGATAAGCACAAGAACAGGGGCAAAAGAATTTTAGTAGCATATGAACAACGACAATTAAGGTTGTTAAGCACACAAAGAAGGGCATATGAGGTTCATAAGTTAAGAACCATATGAACAATGAGAATTGAGGTTGTTAAGCACACGAACAAGGGCAAATGATGTCCCTAAGCGCAAAAGCAAGGGAAAAAGAGATTGTTAAGAACACAAACAACGCCAACTGAGGTAGTTAAGCACATAAACAAGGGAAAATGAGGTTCTTAAGTTAAGAAGCATATGAGCAAAGACAATTGAGGTTGTTAAGCACATGAACTAGGGCAAATGGTGTCCCTAAGCACAAGAACAAATGCTAATGAGGTTCATAAGCGCAAGATCAAGGGCAAAAGAGGTTGGTAAGCGCACGAACAACGCTATTTGAGGTTCTTAAGCACACAAACAAGGACATATAAGGTTCCTAAGCACAAGAACAAATGCAAATGAGGTTAATAAGAACAAGATCAGGGGCAAATTATGTTGCAAAGCGCAAGAAAAACGACATTTGAGGTTGTTAAGCACACAAACAAGGGGAAATATGGTTCCTAAGCCCAAGAACAAATGCAAATGAGGTTCATAACTATGAGATCAAGGGTAAAAGAGCACACGAAGAAGGGCATATGAGGTTCCTAAGTGAAGAAGCATATGAACAATGACAATTGAGGTTGTTAAGCACATGAACTTGGCCAAATGGTGTCCCTAAGCACAAGAACAAATGCAAATGAGGTTCGTAAGCACAAGATCACAGGCAAAAGAGGTTGTGAAGCACACGAACAACGCTATTTGAAGTTCTTAAGCACACAAACAAGTACAAATAAGGTTCCTAAGTACAAGGACAAATGCAAATGAGGTTTATAAGAACAAGATCAAGGGCAAATTATGATGCAAAGCGCAAGAAAAACGACATTTGAGGTTGTTAAGCACACAACCAAGGGGAAATAAGGTTCCTAGGCAGAAGAACAAATGCAAATGAGATTCGTCAGCACAAGATCAAGGCAAAAGAGGTTGTTAAGCACACGGACAACGCCAATTGAGGTTGTTAACAACTCAAAGAAGCGTAAATGAGGTTCCTAAGCACAAGAACAAATGCAAAGGAAGTTCATAAGTACAAGATCAAGGGCAAAATATGTGGCAAAGAGCAAGAACAACGACAAATGAGATTGTTAAGCACAAGAAGAAGTATATATAATATTGATATGAACAACGACAATTGAGGTTGTTAAGCACACGAACAAAGGCAAATTATGTCCCTAAGCACAAGAAGAATTGCATATGAGGTTCATCAGCACAAGATCAAGGGCAAAAGGGGTTGCTAAGCACACGAACAACACTATTTGAGGTTCTTAAGCACACAACCAAGAACAAATAAGGTTCCTAAGCACAAGAACAAATGAAAATGACATTCATAAGCACAAGATCATGGGCAAATTATGTTGCAAAGCGCAAGAACAACAACAAATGAGGTTGTGAAGCACAAGAACAAGAGTAAATGATGTTGCCAAACACAAGAACAAGGACAAAAGAGGTTAAGAAGCATATCAACAAAGACAATTGAGGTTGTTAAGCAGACGAACAAGGGAAAATGGGGTTCCTACGCACAAGAACAAATGCAAATGAGGTTCGTCATCACAAGATCAAGGGCAAAAGAGGTTGCTATGCACACGAACAATGCTATTTGAGGTTGTTAAGCACACAAACAACGGAAAATATGGTTTCTTAGCACAATAACAAATGCAAATGAGCTTCATAACCACGAGATCAGGGGTAAAAGAGGTTGTGAAGCACACGACTAACGCTAATTGAGGTTGTTTAGCACACAACAAGTACAAATGAGGTTCCTAAGCACATGAACAAATACAAATGAGGTTTATAAGCACAAGATCAAGGGCAAATTATGTTGCAAAGCGCAAGAACAACGACAAATGAGGTTGTTAAGCACAAGAACAAATGTCAATGATGTTGCCAAACACAAGAACAAGGACAAAAGAGGTTAAGAAGCATATGAACAATGACAATTGAGGTTGCTAAGCACATGAACAAGGGCAAATGAGGTTCCTAAGCACAAGAACAAATGCAAATGAGGTTCATCAGCATAAGATCATGGGCAAAAGCGGTTGTTAAGCACTCAAACATGGACAAATAAGGTTCCTAAGCACAAGAACAAATGCAAATGAGGTTCTTAACCACGAGATCAAGGGTAAAAGAGGTTGTTAAGCACGCGAACAACGCTAATTGAGGTTGTTTAGCACACAAACAAGGACAAATGAGGTTCCTAAGCACAAGAACAAATGCAAATGAGGTTCATAAGCACAAGATCAAGGGCAAATTATGTTGCAAAGTGCAAGAACAACGACAAATGAGGTTGTTAAGCACAAGCACAAATGTAAATGATGTTGCCAAACACAAGAACAAGGACAAAAGAGGTTAAGAAGCATATGAACAAGGACAATTGAGGTTGTTAAGCACATGAACAAGGGCAAATGAGGTTCCTAAGTTAAGAAGCATATGAATAATGGCAATTAAGGTTGTTAAGCACATGAACTAGGGCAAATGGTGTCCCTAAGAACAAGAACAAATGCAAATGAGGTTCATCAGCACAAGATCAAGGGCAAAAGAGGTTGTTAAGCACACGAACAATACTATTTGAGGTTCTTAAGCACACAAACTAGGACAAATAAGATTCCTAAGCACAAGAACAAATGAAAATGACGTTCATAAGCACAAGATCAAGAACAAATTATGTTGGAAAGCACAAGAACAACGACAAATGAGGTTGTTAAGCACAAGAACAAAGTAACTGATGTTGCCAAACACAAGAACAAGGGCAAAAAACGTTAAGAAGCATATGAACAATGACAATTGAGGTTGTTAAGCACACGAACAATGGCAAATGAGGTTCCTAGGCACAAGAACAAATGCAAATTAGGTTCATCAGCACAAGAACATGGCACAGGAGGATGTTAAGCACACGAACAACGCTATTTGAAGTTGTTAAGCACACAAACATGGGAAAATAAGGTTCCTAAGAACAAGAACAAATGCAAATAAGGTTCATAACCATGAAATCATATGTAAAAAAGGTTGTTAAGTACACGAACAATGCCAATTGAGGTTGTTTAGCACACAAACTAGGACAAATGAGGTTCGTAAGCACAAGAACAAATACAAATATGAGTCTTAAGCGCAAGATCAAGAGCTAATTATGTTGCAAAGCGCAAGAACATCGACAAATACGGTTGTTAAGCACAAGAACAAGTGTAAATGATGTTGTCAAACACAAGAACAAAGGCAAAAGAGGTGAAGAAGCATATGAACAATGATAATTGAGGTTGTTAAGCACACGAACAAGGGCAAATGAAGTTCCTAGGTACAAGAACAAATGCAAATGAGGTTCATAAGCACAAGATCAAGACAAAAGTGGTTGTCAAGTACACGAACAACACCAATTGAGGTTGTTAATGACTCAAACAAGCGTAAATGAAGTTCCTAAGCACAAGAACAAATGCAAATGACGTTCATAAGCACAAGATCAAAGGCAAATTATGTTGCAATGCGCAAGAAAAACGACAAATGAGATTGTCAAGCACAAGAACAATAGTAAATGATGTTGCCAAACACAAGAACAGGGGCAAAAAAGTTTAAGAAGCATATGAGCAACGACAATTGAGGTTGTTAAGCACACGAACAAGGACAAATGAGGTTCCTAGGCACAAGAACAAATGCAAATGAGATTCGTCAGCACAAGATCAAGGCAAAAGAGGTTGTTAAGCACACGAACAATACCAATTGAGGTTGTTATCGACTCAAACAAGCGTAAATGAGGTTCCTAAGCACAAGTACAAATGCAAAGGAGGTTCATAAGCCCAAGATCAAGGGCAAAATATGTGGCGAAGAGCTAGAACAACGACAAATGAGATTGTTAAGCACAAGAACAAGTGTATATAATATTGATAAGTACAAGAAGAAGGGTAAAAAAATTTAAGAAGCATTTGAACAACGACAATTGAGGTTGTTAAGCACACGAACAAGGGCAAATGATGTCCCTAAGCACAAGAACAAATGTAAATGACGTTCATCAGCACAAGATCAAGGGCAAAAGAGGTTGCTAAGCACACCAACAACGCTATTTGAGGTTCTTAAGCACACCAACAAGGACAAATACGGTTCCTAAGCACAAGAACAAATGGAAATGACGTTCATAAGCACAAGATCATTGGCAAATTATGTTGCAAAGCTCAAGAACAACAACAAATGAGGTTGTTAAGCACAAGAACAAGAGTAAATGATGTTGCCAAACACAAGAACAAGGCCAAAAGAGGTTAAGAAGTGTATGAACAACGACAATTGAGGTTGTTAAGCACTAGAACAAGGACAAATGAGGTTCCTACGCACAAGAACAAAAGCAAATGAGGTTCATCAGCACAAGATCAAGGGCAAAAGAGGTTGCTATGCACACGAACAACGCTATTTGAGATTGTTAAGCACACAAACAACGGAAAATATGGTTCCTAAGCACAAGAACAAATACAAATGAGGTTCATAACCACGAGATCAAGGGTAAAAGAGGTTGTGAAGCACACGACCAACGCTAATTGAGGTTGTTTAGCACACAAAAAGTACAAATGAGGTTCCTAAGCACAAGAACAAATGCAAATGAGGTTCATAAGCACAAGATCAATGGCAAATTATGTTGTAAAGTGCAAGAACAACGACAAATGAGGTTGTTAAGAACAAGAACAAATGTAAATGATGTTGCCAAACACAAGAACAAGGACAAAAGAGGTGAAGAAGCATATGAACAACGACAATTGAGGTTGTTAACCACATGAACAAGGGCAAATGACGTTCCTAAGCACAAGAACAAATGCAAATGAGGTTCATCAGCACAAGATCATGGGCAAAAGAGGTTGTTAAGCACACTAACAACGCTATTTGAGGTTGTTTAGCACACAAACAAATACAAATGAGGTTCCTAAGTACAAGAGCAAATGCAAATGAGGTTCATAACCACGATATCAAGGGTAAAGAGGTTGTTAAGCACGCGAACAATGCTAATTGAGGCTGTTTAGCACAGAAACAAGGATAAATGAGGTTCCTAAGCACAAGAACAATTGCAAATGAGGTTGATAAGCATAAGATCAAGGGAAAATTATGTGCCAAAGCGCAAGAACAACAACAAATGTGGTTGTTAAGCACAAGAACAAGTGTAAATGATGTTGCCAAACACAAGAACAAGGACAAAAGTGGTTAAGAATGATACGAACAACGACAATTGCGGTTGTTAAGCACACGAACAAAGGCAAATGAGGTTCCTGGGCACAATAACAAATGGAAATGAGGTTCATCAGCACAAGATCAAGGGCAAAAGAGGTTGTTAAGCACACGAACAATGCTAATTGAGGTTGTTTAGCACACAAACAAGGATAAATGAGGTTCCTAAGCACAAGAACAATTGCAAATGAGGTTGATAAGCATAAGATCAAGGGCAAATTATGTGCCAAAGCGCAAGAATAACAACAAATGTGGTTGTTAAGAACAAGAACAAGTGTAAATGATGTTGCCAAACACAAGAACAAGGACAAAAGAGGTTAAGAAGGATATGAACAACGACAATTGAGGTTGTTAAGCACACGAACAAGGGTAAATGAGGTTCCTAGGCACAAGAACAAATGCTAATGAGCTTCATTAGCATAAGATCAAGGCAAAAGAGGTTGGTAAGCACACAAACAATGCTAATTGAGGTTGTTAACGACTCAAACAAGAGTAAATGAGGTTCCTAAGCACAAGAACAAATGCAAATGAGATTCATAAGCACAAAATCAAGGGCAAATTACGTTGCAAAGAACAAGAACAACGACAAATGAGGTTGTTAAGCACAAGAACAAGTGTATATAATATTGATAAGCACAACAACAAGGGCAAAATAATTTAAGAAGCATCTGAACAACGACAATTAAGGTTGTTAAGCACACGAAGAAGGGCATATGAAGTTCCTAAGTTAAGAACCATATGAATAATGACAATTGAGGTTGTTAAGCACACGAACAAGGGCAAATAAAGTCCCTAAGCGCAGGAGCAAGGGCAAAAGAGGTTGTTAAGAACACGAATAACGCCAATTGAGGTAGTTAAGCACATAAACAAGGGAAAATGAGGTTCCTAAGCACAAGAACAATTGTAAATGAGATTCACAAGAACATGATCAAGGGCAAATTATGTTGTAAAGTGCAAGAAAAACAAAATTTGAGGTTGGTAAGCACACAAACAAGGGGAAATAAGGTTCCTAAGCCCAAGAACAAATGCAAATGAGGTTTATAACCACGAGATCAAGGGTAAAAGAGGTTGTTAAGCACACGAACAACGCTAATTGAGATTGTTTACCACACAAACAAGGACAAATGAGGTTCCTAAGCACAAGAACAAATGCAAATGAAGTTCATAACCACGAGATCAAGGGTATAGAGGTTGTTAAGCACACAAACAAGGACAAATGAGGTTCCTAAGCACAAGAACAAATGCAAATGAGGTTGATAAGCATAAGATGAAGGGCAAATTATGTTCCAAAGCGTAGGAATAACAACAAATGAGGTTATTAACCGCAAGAACAAGTGTAAATGATGTTGTCAAAAACAAGAACAAGGGCAAAAGAGGTTAAGAAGCATATGAATAACGACAATTAAGGATGTTAAGCACACGAACAAGCGCAAATGAGGTTCCTAGGCACAAGAACAAATGCAAATGAGGTTCATCAGCACATAATCAAGGGCAAAAGAGGTTGTTAAGCACAAACAAGGGCAAATATGGTTCCTAAGCACAAGAACCAATGCAAATGAGGTTCATAACTACAAAAACAAAGGCAAATTATGTTGCAAAGCGCAAGAAAAACGACAAATGAGATTGGTAAGCACAAGAACAAGTATAAATGATGTTGCCAAACACAGGAATAAGGACAAAAGATGTTAAGAAGCATTATGAACAATGACAATTGAGGTTGTTAATCATACGAACAAAGGCAAATGAGGTTCCTAGGCACAAGAACAAATGCAAATGAGGTTCATCAGCACAAGATCAAGGGCCAAAACAGGTTGTTAAGTACACGAACAATGTTATTTGAGGTTGTTAAGCACATAAACAAGGGCAAATAAGGTCCCTAAGCACAAGAAAAAATGCAAATGAGGTTCATAACCACAAGATCAAGGGAAAATTATATTGCAAAGCGCAAGAACAACGACAAATGAGGTTGTTAAGCACAAGAACAAGTGTAAATGATGTTGCTAAACACAATAAAAAGGGCAAAAGAGGTTAAGAAGCATATGAACAATGACAATTGAGGCTGTTAAGCACAGGAACAAGGGCAAATAATGTTCCTAAGCATAAGAACAAATGCAAATGAGGTTCATAAGTGCAAGAGCAAGGGCAAAAGAGGTTGTTAAGAATACGAATAACACCAACTGAGGTAGTTAAGCACATAAACAAGGGAAAATGAGGTTCCTAAGCACAAGAACAAATGCAAATGAGGTTCATAAGCATAAGATCAAGGACAAATTATGTTGCAAAGCGTAAGAACAACGACAAATGAGGTTATTAAGCACAAGAAGAAGTGTAAATGATGTTGCCAAACACAAGAACAAGGGCAAAAGAGGTTAAGAAGCATATGAACAACGACAGTTGAGTTTGTTAAGCACAAGAACAAATGCAAATGAGGTTCATAAGCACAAGATCAAGGGCAAAAGTGGTTGTTAAGCACATAAACAACACCAATTGAAGTTGTTAAGCACACAAACAAGGGCAAATAAGGTTTCTAAGCACAAGAACAAATACAAATGAGGTTCCTAAGCATAAGATCAAGGGCAAATTATGTTGCAAAGAGCAAGAACAACGATAAATGAGGTTGTTAAGCACAATAACAAGTGTAAATGATGTTGCCAAACACAAGAACAAGGGCAAAAGAGGTTAAGAAGCATATGAACAACGACAATTGAGGTTGTTAAGCACATGAAGAAGGGTATATGAGGTTCCTAAGTTAAGAAATATTTGAACAATGACAATTGAGGTTGTTAAGCACGCGAACAAGGGCAAATGAGGTTCGTAAGCACAAGAACAAATGCAAATGAGGTTCATAACCACGAGATCAAGGGAAAAAGAGGTTGTTAAGCACACAAATAAGGGCAGATGAGGTTACTAAGCACAAGAACAAATGCAAATGAGGTTGCAACCTCATTTACTATTGTTCTTGTGCTTGTGCTTGTGCTTATATCAACCTCATTTACTATTGTTCTTGTGATTATCAATAACATTTGCATTACTTCCTGTACTTAGCAACCTTATTTCCCCTTGTTCTTGTGCTTAGCAACCTAATTTGCTCTTGTTCTTGTGCTAAGAAACATTATTTGCAATAGATCTTGTGCTTACCAACCTCATTTGTCATTATTTTCATGCTTAACAACCTCATTTATTATTGTTTTTGTGCTTATCAACTATCTTTGCTCTTGTTCTTGTGCTTAGTAAGCGTTTCCCCCAATGTTCTTGCAGAAAAAAAGCTCATTTACCCTTGTTCTTGTGCTTAACAACCTAATTTTCCATTGTTCTTGTGCTAATCAATATAATTTGTATTAGTTCTTGTACTTAACAACCTCATATGCTATTGTTTTCTGGCTTAGCACCTTCATGTGTTGTTGTACTTGTGCTTGTCATCCACTTTTTTCCTTGTACTTTGTGTTTAGCAACCGTATTTGCCAGTTTTCATGTGCAAATAAAGCTCATTTGTTTTTTTTCTTTTGCTTAGCAACCTCATTTGCGGTGTTCTTGTCCTTAGCAAATGCATTTCCCAATGTTCTTTAGCAAAAAAAGCTCATTTGCACTTGTTCATGTGCTTAACAACCTCTTTTGCGATTGTTCTTGTGCTTAGCAACATCAATTTTCTTGCTCTTTTGCGTATCAACCTAATTTGTTATTGTTCTTGTGATTATCAACAACATTTGCATTACTTCAAGTACTTGGCAACCTAATTTGCCCTTGTTCTTGTGCTTACCAACCTTACTTTCCCTTGTTCTTGTGCCAATCAACATCATTTGCATTAGTTCTTGTACTTAACAACCTCATTTGTCATTGTTTTCTTGCTTAGCAACCTCATTTGTTGTTGTACTTGTGCTGATCAACCACTTTTGCCCCTGTTCTTATGCTTAGCAAGCGTATTTGCCAATTTTCTCATACAAAGAAAGCTCATTTGCCCTTGTTCTTGTGCTTAACAACCTCATTTACAGTGTTCTTGTGCTTAGCAAGTGTATTTTCCAATGTTCTCGTGCAAAGAAAGCTCATTTATCCTTATTCTTGTGCTTAGATACTTAATTTGTGGTTATTCTTGTGCCTAGCAATATAAATTTCCATTGATCTTATGCTTATCAACCTCATTTATCATTGTTCTTGTGATTATCAACATCTGCATTGCTTTATGTGCTTAGCAACCTTATTTGTCATTGTTCTTATGCTAAGAAACCCAATTTGTCATTGTTCTTGTGCTGAGCAACATTATTTGTATTATTTCTTATGATTAACAACTTCATTTGTCATTATTCACATGATTAGCAACCTCATTTATTTTTGTGATTATAGCAAACTCATTTATCCTTGTTCTTGTGCTTAGCAACCAAATTTTTCCTGGTTCTTGTGATTTGCAACATTATTTGCATTAGTTATTGCACTTAACAACCTTATTTGTTATTTTTTTAATGCTTAGCAACCTCATTTGTTGTTGTTCTTGTGCTTAACAACCTCTTTTGCTCTTGTTCTTGTGCTAAGCAAGCACATTTCCCAATGTTGTTGTGCAAAGAAGCTCATTTGCCCTTTGTATTGTACTTGGCAACCTCATTTGTAATTGTTATTTTGCTTAGCAACATCATTTGCCCTATATCTTGTGCTAATCAACCTCATTTGCATTTGTTTTTGTGCTTAGGAACCTCATTTGTTCTTCGTCTTATGCTTGAAAACCTCATTTATCGTTGATCTTGTGATAAGCAACATCATTTGCATTAGTTTATGTGCTTAACAACTACAATTTCCTTTGTTCTTGTGCTTAGCAACCAAATTTTTCCTTGTTCTAGTGCTTAGCAACCTAATTTGCCTTTGTTCTTATGATTAGCAACATCATTTGCATTAGTTCTTGTGCTTAACAACCACATTTGTCAATGTTTTTATGCTTATCAATCTCATTTGTTGTCGTTCTTGTGCTTATCAACCTCCTATACTCTTGTTCTTGCGCTTATCATGCGCATTTCCCCATCTTCTTGTGCAAAGAAAGCTCATTTTTCCTTTGTCTTGTGCTTAACAACCTCATTTGTTGTTGTTCTTGTACTTAGCAACCTCATTTGCAGTTGTTATTGTGCTTAGCAACATCATTTGCGGTTGTTATTATGCTTAGCAACATCATTTGCCCTTGATCTTGTGCCGATCAACTTCATTTGTCGTTGTTCTAGTGATTATCAACATCATTTGCATTAATTCATGTGCTTAGCAATTTTATTTGCCCTTGTTCTTGTGCTTAGCAACCTAATTTTCCATTGTTATTGTGCTCGTCAACATTATTTGCATTAGTTCTTGTACTTAACAACCTTATATGCCATTGTTTTTAGGCTTAGACTGTTCATTTGTTGTTTTACTTGTGCTTGTCAATCACTTTTTCTGTTGTTCTTGTGCTTAGCAACTGCATTTGCCAATTTTCATGTGCAAAGAAAGCCCTTGTTCTTTTGCTTAGCAACATAAGAACATGGGCAAAAATAGTTGATAAGCACAAGGAAAACAACAAATGAGGTTGCTAAATATAAGAACAATGACAAATGAGGTTGTTAAGCACAAGAACTAATGCAAATATTCTTGCTTAGCATAAGAATAAGGGCAAATTAGGTCGTTAAGCATAAGAACAAAAGCAAATGAGGTTGCTAAGCACATGAAGTAATGCAAATAAAATTGATAATCACAAGAACAATAACAAATGAGGTTGATAAGCACAAGATCAATGGCAAATGATGTTGCTAAGTACAAGAACAACTGCAAATGAAGTTGCTAAGCACAAGAACAATGACAAATGAGCTTTCTTTGCACAAGAACATTGGAAAATGCACTTACTAAGCACAAAAACAACAAATGAGATTTTTAAATGTAAGAACAATGACAAATAAGGTTGTTAAGCACAATAATTATAGCAAATGATGTTGCTTAGCACAAGAACAATAGCAAATTAGGTTGTTAAGGACAAAAACAAGGGAAAATGAGGTTGCTAAATACATGAAAAAATGCAAGTGTTGTTGATAATCACTAGAACAATAACAAATGAGGTTGATAAGCACAAGAACAATAACAAATGATGTTGCTAAGCACAAGAACAACAGTAAATGAGGTTGCTAAGCACAATACAAAGTGCAAATGAGATTTTTTTGCACAAGAACAATGGAAAATGCGCTTGCTAAGCACAAGAAAAACAAGAACAAGGGCTAATGGAACTAATGGAAACAAGCACAATGACAAATGAGGTTGTTAAGCACAAGAACTAATGGAAATGATGTTCCTAATCACAAGAACAAGGGCAAATGAGGTTGCTAAGCACACCAACTAATGAAAATGATGTTGCTAATCACAAGAACAATGACAAATGAGGTTTTAAGCACAAGAAGAATGGCAAATGAGGTTTCTAAGCACAAAAATAAATGCAAATGATATAGATAAGCATAAAATCACAGTCAAATGATGTTGCTAAGCACAAGAATAACGACAAATGAGGTTGTTAAGCACAAAAAAAGGACAAATAAGGTTCCTAAGGACTAGAACAAATGTAAATGAGGTTGATTAGCACAAGATTAAGGACAAATGATGTTACTTGTTTGTGTATTTTACCTACCATAACGAAAAATGTCTAAGGTTCTTTAAGTCACCATATTCACCCCCTCTATAAATATTTTCGGATGATCTTAGTTTAGTCATTGTTGTTCGATTGCTTTGTCAATTTATGTTCGATCTTTCTTGATTTTATTTTATTAGTCTAGACCTCCTTGTGATGGCTGATGACGCCAAAACATATAGCGAAAATCACTATCTTTTATGACAGAAAATAGCGAAAAGAGAATGCAAAGTAGCCATTTTTCCGATTTATTTACCGCAAACGTGTTTTTGAGTCATTTTGGCAGGTTTTGGAGAAAGGTGTGTATTTAGGCCAAAAACAGAGCAAATATGTCCAATTTAAGAATTTAATTAGAGACATTTATTTCAAAAAGGGGTTGCCTAAATCTAGGTTTCAATTAAAGATTTAATTATTATTCATGTGTCCTAATTGTTGTGGTTAGGTGATGAAGAGACATTTATTTCAGAAATATTTTTATTTTTCTACAAGATTTCTTACGATATTTTCTATATGAATAATTACGCGTTAAATCCTAACTCAAGATGTGTGTATTAAGATCAGTTTCTCGTTTGGACTCTTCTTTTACAAAGTGTTTAAACTTTCTAGTATTGATTTGTATTAGAATTATTGCATTTTAAATAAGCTTTAAAATGTACCTAGTCGTGATGAAGTGTTACATATATACTTATAATTAATACTAGTTACATTCTCTCCGGATGATTTATAATAATGACTAAAAAACATTGACGTGACAGCAGGGGCGGACCATAGGTCTAGCTGGGGGGTGCTAAGCCCCCCCAAGATCTGAAAAATTGCATTACTAAGTATATAAAAATCATACTAATTTTTTTTTTACATGTATAAGCTCCCCCTATAACAAATGATATTTTATTTAGCCACCCTATACTCAAATCCTAGTTTCGCCCCTGCGTGACGGGATGTTACATCAACTAACCAAGCTGAAATATATTTCGGTTTGTTTGATTTAGCTTTAATTCTATTTTTTGGTTTGGTTTGATTTTTGAAAACCAAATAAAATTAATTTATCTATTTTAATTCGATTTAAATCAAACCGAACTGCTGAACACGGAACACCCCAAAATAGCCCCGCTTAAAAGAATCAAACCAAATGGTGCACATTCCTTTTCCTTAATTAACCACACGATTACGTACTAGGCAAACCCAAATTACACCCGATTGACTAAATTTGTTTTTAATTATATATATATATACGTCTAACCACTGCTGATGTATGCGCTGTTTTAAGAGATTCCCATGCAGGATTCCTCTTAACTATAACGCACATGTCACACAATTCATGATGTAAATTGACTAGCTAGGTTGGTTAAATTTATCGTTTAAAACAACTTGATGTATTTCAAAGTGGTTGTTGAGATTAAGCTTACTTTAACTTCTCTCTGGCATCGACTTCAACTACTAAACCAGGTCCACTAGCTATTTTTGACTGTCAAAAACCGTAAACAAACCGTTGCTACAATGCACTAATTAAATCAAAATGATATTTGTGTGCAAAAGGTTCACCTACGGCCAACCAAATAATTAATATTTTTTTTTTGAAAAAAATGGGTAATTCCACCGATTTCCATTAATATGAAAACCATTACAAAGTTAAACAACCAAATAATTAATTAATTGCTTAAATTATAAATATTAAATTAGAAAGAAAGTTGCAAAAAATCACAAGAATATATTTCCATGGACAAATTAATTAGGAATAAACAGATATATATCATAGTCAAATTATGGATAGCTCATATATCTTAAGACGTAACATTATTTCCAATAACCATACAGCAATAATTGAACACATAAACAAGAGAACAGAAACATCAAACATGTCTCTAACAGAAAAATTAAAGAGTAGTACTGCAAGACTTCTATTTGAAGTAGAAACTACCGATCGAGGCGGCGACTTATATGTTTGCTGAGACTTGCATCATCACTGTGCAACCAGGCTTGTTCGGGTACCAGCAACATTTACGAATCGGATCACAAACTGTACTAACTAGCTCCCGTGCAGATAGCTGAGATGCTAACAGGAGTAGCACCAAAGCAAAGAAGATGGTAGATGCAAAACTTCCCTGGGTCATCTTGTTCAAAATCATGCTAGCAGAGAAGAAATGAAATAGCTCGGTTAGAAGAAATGTTTCAGGGGGGCTCAGATATATATACGCAATTTTTTCCCACACATTTTTATAGAGGACTACAGAGTACAGACTACGTACTTCTCACTGGGTGGAAAGTCAAAATAGGGAAAGTCAAATAGGGACCAAACTAGTGATAGGAAGCTTCATTTAGGATCGACTTTCATGTCAATCTAAAAGCTGAGAATTTATGTAAAAGACAAGATTTGGTATTCAAGTTCGGAGTAACAACTGAATAACTTAGGTTAAATTTTTCATTAGAGAACAATTAAATACCTGTTCAAACTAGGAGAAAGATCTGCGATAAGTTTTTATCGTTTGGTACAACCGTACGTACAATTGCACTTGTTTACATTTGTAGAAATTATTTTTGATTAATTTCCTCCCACGTGCATGGCCACTTCTTGTGTTAGGCATTGACAAATCAAGGGATTCAATTTTTACCGCATGGATTAGATTGATTCTTATTAAAGAAAAACATGTTTGACTGACCGGGTTCAAACTGAGAAAATTGTCAAGGAAATTCCAAGTAGGATGTTCTGTATACCTCGTTAATTATTGTGCTTTTGGAGGAACTCGTATGTAAGAACGAAATTTCAGCTTAATGCAGATGAGTAAAATATCTTCGACTTTATTGAATTTTTAATTCCATGAAAACTTATTTTTAGTGTCACTTCTGACATCGTCTACAACAAGCGGTGTCACAGTCAGTTTTGGAATGCTTGGCGATATAATTATTGGTGAACCAGATACAACCATTGCATTTGCAGGTAAAAGAGTGATTGAAGAAGTAATGAAGATCGAAGTACCCGAGGGTGTACAGGATCATGGAAGTTGAATACTTATTGGAAAAGAGCTCTTTGGATTCAATTGTACTGCGTAATCTTTTCGAAGGTGTTCTTAGTGAATTATGGGACCAGCTTGGGTCCAATGCCCATCAGACTCAAAGTGAGTTTGATAGGTTCCATAACCGTCCATTCTGCTTTAAGATTCGTGCGCACAGATTTTAAGGTGACGTGCACAGATCTTAAAGAGGAACAGGTCCATTATCGGAATTTTGTTGGTCTCAAAAACACCGTAAATAGCTGTCCATAGCTCATCGTCTGCTATAAGATACTTTACAAAGTAAGATTTGGCACCCACCGGTTGGTTGTTAATCCAGGTACAAAGTTCTATGTCAAATCGGTTGGGGTTGAAACCGGTTTTTTTTAGGACTTTTGCTTAAGTTCCAAAAATGTAGTATTTGCATTCACTTGGAAGCCGTAACTTGCATCTTTCGAGTATTGGAGTCCCTCTACCCCTTTCGTGAATTTTCCACCCACGTACAATTCAATTAACATTTTTCCGCAGTGTACACTACCTTAGAAAAAAAAAAGTCTTTATCAGTATAATTTTTTGGGCAATTTCTAAAAATTTCTGACATTTTTTTAAAATATAAAAATAAATAAATTAATAAGTAAAAAAAAATACCTCAGAATCGCCTCAAAGTCACTATTTGAGAACTGAGTTCGGTTTGGAAGAATAAGAAATGAATTGTGAGGGGGCAGATATTGAACCGCCCCACTTGGGGCAGTTTGGTGTGAAGGGTGGACTGCCCCTCAGTGGGGGGGGGGGGGGGGGGGGGGGGGGTTGGCTAGATTTAAAAAAAATTTTAGGGGGTCTAGTTATTTTTATTAATTTTTTTTAGTTATTAATAAAAAAACGGCTTTTCAAAAGTTGCATGTACTACTTGCCTGAGAGCATTTAATTGAATTTTTTTTCTTACCACCCCAGAAAATCAGAATAAAATGAATCTGCACACCTAGAATTGTTGCTGTGCGGATTGGGGAGGACCACCAAGGGGTGCGCGGACTGAACAGGCGCACCCATCATATGCGTTGACTGGGCATGCGCACCCAATTTCTAGTTCTATATTAAGAAAATTTAGCACTATTTTCATGCCACAACCAAGGAAGCAGAACACTCAGCTTAGCAAAGAGTAAATGTGAGTTTTTTTTTTGTAGTAAAGGCAACAGCTGGGGATTGTCCGCAAGAATCAATATTGGTTAAGGCAACCAGATCTAGTTCCAAAAGCTCTCGGTACAAGATGATAATAGCTGGGGATTGTATACCCAAATGGCCATGAATTTGACCACTAATTTCAAGTTTCTAGAGTTATATGTGGTAGCTAACTCTAGATAGAACACCAGACGTAACACAAACTAGAACATCGAAAATAACAGGCGCACCCATCATATGCGTTGACTGGGCATGCGCACCCAATTTCTAGTTCTATATTAAGAAAATTTAGCACTATTTTCATGCCACAACCAAGGAAGCAGAACACTCAGCTTAGCAAAGAGTAAATGTGAGTTTTTTTTTTGTAGTAAATGCAACAGCTGGGGATTGTCCGCAAGAATCAATATTGGTTAAGGCAACTAGATCTAGTTCCAAAAGCTCTCGGTACAAGATGATAATAGCTGGGGATTGTATACCCAAATGGCCATGAATTTGACCACTAATTTCAAGTTCCTAGAGTTATATGTGGTAGCTAACTCTAGATAGAATACCAGACGTAACACAAACTAGAACATCGAAAATAACCCCAGACCTTTGCTGCAATTGACCTAGGATCGAGTTCGTGAGCAATCTGTGATGGGTCTTATCCAAGCCCTAACTTTAGCAGGTACTAGTCGGTCCCCATTTGTAGGGGCTGGTCCTAGTCGGGCCAAGCCCAAACTGACCGAGACCAATTTGAAACCCAGGAACTGCTTTATTATGCTGAAAATACATATGAAGATCCTGAAGGGCAGGAGACAGAGGAAAATTAGGATGCTAGTGACGGTGTTGGGTTATCTGATCAAAGTGATGAGGAGTCATATTTTCCTGTGCTTGGTAGACGAAAGTGGCGGATATCGGGTGGCGCGAAAAGACACAAGTTCAAGCAATTTCATGACCATAGGGGTTTGAAGAGGCTGGCATCTCTCTCTCTCTCTCTGTTTTTTTTTTTTTGCAAATTCTAAGGTTTGGTTCATTTTTAAAAAAATTAAAATTTTTTTTTAATTTGTTTATTCTTTAATTTTAAAATTTTTTAAATAGGATGGAGAGAGACATGAATTGTCTTTGGGGATGACATACTTCAGCAAAGATCAAATGAAAGTTACAATTAACCATTGGTGTATAAAGCAAAATATTAAGGTCAAACTGACACACAACGACACAGAAAGAATGAGGTATAAGTGTAAGAGCAACTGTTGCCAGTGGGGGTTGGTTGCGAGGGCTACATGTTTTGGTAACGACTGGTCCATCACGAAGACTGAAGGACATCACACATGTGATGATATGAAATGCAACGGCACAAAGTTTCAGTATAATAGACTAGGTCGGATTGGTTGTTAATTAGGGTTTTGTGTGATCTTAAAGTAATTATTACTGTAAATTTAAAATACAACCGGAGTTGTGGCAATGTTTAATACGGTGGCGCTAGAAATAAGGAAACAAAAATACTTTTGATTTTCATTCACACTGTATAGGAAATAAGAAAACAAAGAAATAAATAAATGAAGAAAAATTCACAAAAAGGCAGTGTATTCAATTTTAATTGTAACATGTCGTGTGGTATGTATGGCGATTATGTTTTTAACTAAATTTAGACTTTTACATGTAGAAAAAATGCATTTAATTAAAATAAGACAGATTATTCGATTGGGGGCTGATATTAAATCCAAAATTTTATCTTTCAATCATAGCCGTTGTCGAATCAGGACATCAACGTGCTTAATATAAGAATGAAGATCTACAACTATAATTTAAAATGGATTGTTCTGTCTTTGTTTTTTTTTTTTAAATCTTCACATAGACTGACAAACCATACCGTTTCATTACCTTGATAAAAGTTACAACCTTACAAAATTTTGACTCATGCTTCGAGTCTAGAAGCAACAGTTCTCGGAAATTGAAATAAATACACAGGTTCTCTCCGCATTGGATTCTCCAGGCATGACATTCATTATTTTTGAAGGCTAATGGTTTTACCGCTAGCGTTTGTATTCTCCAGGCATAACATTCATTAGAGAGCTTACTCCATTTCATCATCTGCATAATTTCACAAGGACCACAGTGACAAATTTATGTATTTATCTTTGAAACATGTGAGGTCGGCATCCAATTATAATTGTCAAATTGTTGAAAGAAAAGAAAGAGTGTCTTCATTATTTCTTACCAAGGGGTTCAATAGAATGGATTTCACACCAAGCCTTTAGCCTAGGACATCCAGAAATAACCACACAGTCAGGCACAGTGAACAACAACTCAAGTACAAGTTGGGGGCATTCCATAATTGCCAAGGTCTCTAATTTGATCAGATTTCGGAGGCCTGCAAGGCGCATTAGACGCCTACAATTCGTAATCTCCAGCTCTGTTAAAGATGATAAATTTCCTACTTGAAGTAGATCCAGAGAAAGCATGTTATGGGAACCATGAATAACTAATGACATGAGAAATGGTGGTACTTCTTCCAGTAGAAGCAATGGGCAATCCCATAAAACTAATCTTCTAAGCAACCTGAGTTCACTTATCCCCTTGAGGGTCTCTAGCTTCCAGCAATGCTTTATCTCTAGTTTTTCAAGATTATAGAAGTCTGTATGGAACTTCAGTCTTTTTTTAATAGAGTTTTCTATCAGCGGATATGCAGGCGAGAACTCCAGAGTATCTGATTCCCGTTCTATAATCTGACTCCAAGATGATAGAACAGGATCCGGATCCCTTTCCTGTTTTATAGAACATTTTAATAGGAAAAGGAAAAAGATTTCCTTGGAGAAGATTGGTGATTCAAATTTAAGAAAATCATACTTAGTACAATAATTAAATACCTCTATATATTTCAATTGTTTTTAGGGGTGTCAACGGGTACAATATGAGTCGGGTGGAGGCATTTTCATACCTGTACCCATTATGATAACGAAAAAAAACTTTACCCTTACTCTTCTTTTTGAATACGGTATGGGTCAGATAAACGGATAAAAAAGTGTCATTGACATTTTGATTTGTGCTTTTGATAAAATATTTTTCAAAACAATAAAAAAAAGAAAAAAATAATAATGAATACGACTAATTTGTATTATGAAAATTTAATAAAATATAAAATTTTATTGTATCATGTATCATCTTTGTTATATATAATTTTATTTTTAAAAATTATCTTATACGAAAATGGTAAGATAGCGGAAAAAAATTGTGACCCTTACCCGTACCTGTACCCAATAAGCTAACGAAAAAAAAATCTTATCTTTACCCTTGTTTTCGGAATCAATATGGGTGGGGGTCGGGTATGTTCTCCATGCCAGTTTCCAGTGTTTTTATCATGCAAGAGATATCCGGGTATGTTAAGAGAACAAATGAGAAGATAAAAACCTTTTAATTATACAAAGAAAAAGGATTTCCTTTGAGAAGGCTGGTTATTCAAATTTAAATAAATCATGCTGAGTACAATAATTAAGTACCTCTCTATAGTTCAATTTCTTTATTTGACACCACCATTTCAGGGAAGGGCACTCAACAATTTTAATTGCTGTCGTCATTGGATAAGAGAATTCCATGAGTTGAGGGCATTGCTCGACATATAGATAAAGGAGAGAACAAAGGCTTTGCAATCCATGGAGTGAGGTAAGATGGATGCATTTTTCAATGTGGAGAATCCCAAGTAGTTGCAAATGCCACCTGTTGAACTCAAGCTTTGAAAATGAACATTTGATTATTTCTAGCCTTTTAAGAGAATCGAAGTTGGGGATTGAACTCAGATTTGGACAATCATTAATTATAAGACTGTGCAATACTGGACAACCCCGATCTTCTTCTCCAACTAGAATGTTCCACTGAGGGCATTGCACCACATATAGAGTTCGGAGAGAATGAAGGCTTTCCAATCCATGGAGTGAGGTGAGCTGGATACATTCTTCAATTTGAAGATTCTCAAGTAGTTGCAAATGCAACCTGTTGAGCTCGAGCTTTGAAAACAAACATTTGATTATTTCTAGCCTTCTAAGAGAATCAAACTTGGGGAGTGAACTCAGATTAGAACAATTGTTAATTCTAAGAGTGTGCAATACTGGAAAGCCCCAATCTATTTCTCCAACTAGAAGATTCAACTCAATCATATCATTGAACTCTAGCTCCTCAAGTGATGGGAAGATCATCATGACATCTTGAGTGGTCAAGATTTGGCAAAAGTTGTTACCTAGAGTCTGCCCAATTAGAGTTAGTGACTTGAGTGATGGTAACTCTCCGAGATCCCTGAAGAATTTCCCACTATTAAGATGATATTGCATGGAAATGGCTACTCCACTATTGTAATTAGCTGCAATCCACTTTGGATACCCAATTCCTTCAATTCCATTTACTTTAAACTCAACTAGGTCATTGAGTGGCTTCAGACACTCTAGTAAACTTACAGTTTTCCTGTATTTGTATAGACCAAAGTTTCTTTCTATTTGCTGCTTTTCTTTTTCTTTTTGATTTGATTGCTTTTCAATTGAGATATTTAGTGAACTTCTGTTTAAAATGCCTTCAAGGCTGCATAACAACCCAACAAGAGAGGCCCTGGTACTCAACTCAAGCATGTCCAGGTTGCAAAGCTGGTTTATTGATTTTGGCAAACTTATTAACCAACTATCAAGGACATACATGTGTTGAAGATTGATGAGATTCCCGATGCCATCAGGTAATCGCAGGATGTTCCAACACCTTTTCAAGACTAATGTTTGCAACTTGTGAAGCATGCAGAATGATTCAGGCAATTCAGAAAATTTTGCATCTGAAATCTGTAACTTTTTTAGGTTGGTCAGGTTTCCAATACAAATTGGCCATTCTTTTATTTGAGAACACGAGCATAAGTACAACCTTTGTAGGTTAGAAAGTTGACCAAGTGATTCAGGTAACTCTTTAATCCCAACATCGGTTATGCTAAGAAACCTTAGGTTGACCAATTTTCCAATGCAGACAGGCAATTCTTTTAGATACCAAAGAAAACTTATTCTTAATGCAACTAGGTTAAAGAGTAGTGATGTTGATTTAGGCAGCCTCTCAAGGTTACTCCAACTGAGTTCAAAGTAGCGAAGGTGCTTCAGATTGACCATATGCTCCAAGGCACATGCATAGGCACCTTCACATTTCAACACCCGGAGGTTTGCATTATTAGTACACAGTTTCAGATTATTCTGCCTCACCATGTAAAGTGAATCAGATTTGCAGCAGCTTACTAATGTTCTAATGAATAAACTATTGCCACTTGACCTTTCGATCATACTACAATTCTCTATATACACATGATGTGCTTCACTAGATATAACACCATTTATACTCTCTGTTGTATTGGTACAAAATTCACCCATTGAAATAGATCTTGCTAAATCATGAATTAAATCATGCAAGGTAAAGGTTTCTTCCCACCTTTGTTTATCTAGCATTAAGAAAGACCTCCTATCCAACTCATGGATATATTCATCCCCAATATCTTCTTCACTTTTCCTACCTCTAGATTGAATATAACCATGCGCAATCCACATATAGATTATATCATCTTTAAGAAATCGATAACCTTTTGGAAATAAAGAGCAGAACAAAAGGCAAGGTTTCAATTCTGGAGGCAAACTGTAATAGCTTACCTTGAGAGCAGGGAATATATCATCTTTACCATCAGATTCCCATAATTCTGACTCCAAGACATCTCTCCAGCTATATTCGTGCATGTTGCAAGATAGAGATCTTGCGATAGACTTGATTGCTTGTGGAAGACCAGCACATTTTTTTAAGATTAGTGCACCAATCTCCCTAAGTCTCGAGGAACCATCTATGATTTGACCCCCAAATGCATAGTGCTCAAATAGCAATTTACACTGATATTGTGGCAAGCAGCTCAGATCATATTTATGTGTTGTTTGAATGATCTGAGCTACACCTACATCTTTGATTCTTGTAGTCACTACAATTCTCACTGACTTGGCGACTCGAAGTGGTTCTAAAAATTGTTCCCACTTACTGGCTAACTCATTCCAGACATCATCAAGCACTAAAAAAAGTTTCTTTCCTTTAATTGCTTTCGCAATAGCACACTGAACCACACTTAATCCCGTTAAGCCACTATACACCTCAGAGATAGACTCCAGGACCTCTTTTGTTATCCTTGTGACATCAAATTGAGGAGAGACATATACCCATGCGCTCATATCAAAATAACATCTAATCAGGGGATCATTATAAACTAATTGGGCCAGTGTTGTCTTGCCGACACCACCCATCCCAACTATTGAAACAACTGAGATGTGATTTGTTCCCCCTTTATTCCCTGACAATACCAAATCTAAGATCCTCCTCTTATCTTGATCCCGACCAAATACAGCTGTCTCATTCACCATGTGGCTTGTCGGCAGAAAGCCTGTCCAAACACGATCCCGCCTTTCTCCATCATTCTCTCTCAAAGACAAGGTCTCTCTGTCTCTTGAGATTTCATCAAACCGATCTAAAAAACCCCTAATTTTTTCAGCCATTTGATCTGAAATAACTCCCTCTGAGCGCTTCATCTTTTTCATCATTCTATCATCTTCTGCTTCTGATGAAGAAGAGGACGCCTCTTCTGATTCCTCAATCTGGCGACGCAATAGCTCGTATTGACACTCATCAAGGATATCCTCCGCTTCGTAGGCAACAGTTTTGATCTCTTTGAGCCAAAGTTTCACAGATTCGTCCTGAATCTCCCTCTCCCCGGCATCATAAAGTGTGGCCTGAATCCTCTTAAGCATCCTTTCCAACCGATCCAGATCCCTTTCAATATAATTTCCTCCCTCAGTCGAGGTGGCTCCCGAGCTCCGGAGGGTGCTCAACAAACCGCTCAAGGTTGAAATCACAGAAAAGATGAACTCCGCACCCATCTCTCTCTCTTTGAAAAACTTAGCAAGGACTCTCTCTTCTCTCTCTCTTTCTCTTACTCTGGTCTTTTTGCATGTAGTAAGTAGATAAACATTCTGTATGCACTAGTGGACTCAGAGCTCTCTCTCCATCTCAGTCATTTTTTGTGGAGGAGGGGTTTCTTCTTTTTTCCTTCGTTATTTTTTTTGAAAGACTAAAGACTTTTCTTCTTTCTTTAATTAACTTCAAGACTTGTGGAAAGAGTAAAGAAAAATCCAGAAGTTAGACAAAGCCGTATTGGAGTTGATGTTGACTTCAAGTCAATTGTGGAAAGTGGACTTGGGTTGGAGCAGCCCACTGCATAGAGAGCAATGCTATCATAACCGGACCGAACATTAACTTGATAAAGTTTTAGTTATAGATTTTCGGGTCAACGATTTTCTAGTCGTGCCGGTGGGTCAACTGGTTCAACCACAGGTTTTTAAAACAGACACAACTTAAAGGCTTACATATATTTGAATTGTAATTAAGAACTTATGTATAATAGCTGTGATTTTCCTATTTAGAATTGAATATACAAGTATTTAAATTTTCTCTACTTACAGCTTTTGTGAATCCTATTCAGGAGTGGTGGTCCAGAAATTCAAAGGTTCTCTTTGCTTGGCTTGTATAAAATCATAAAAAGATAATCCGACTTTCTCTCATTTGGTATTGTGCATGTTTGGGAACATATGTGAAGAATAGCTGCAATAAAACTATTTCTATTTTTCTTTGTGCCAGTTACAGCTAATTTTAAGTTTTAACCACACGTTATGGTAACATGGATGGATAAGTTCTTTTACCTCCAAGGTTTTTTTGTAAAAAAAAAAAAAAATGCAAATACAAAGATAATAACATTGGAATTGCAAAAGAAAACCTTGAGGGCATTAAAATGTCAAAGGGAACCCATTATTTCACAAGGCTGCATTGAAATTTTGGTTTGAACATTTTGTCGAACACATTGAGGGCATTCAACTATTACACTAATGGGATCAAATATTATTCTTATAAGTGTCTTTAAACTATGAAATGTCAAGATTCATATGAGATACTTACAGTATTTACTTTTGTCTGCCAATTATAATTACTAGAAGATGAGGTGAATAAGCTTCTCTTGCTTGAAGGATGACCTATTTTCATTACTGTACTGTACGTGAGAGGATTTTGAAAAAAAGAAAAAAAGAAGAAGCAACACAATTTCTCTCTACATAAATCTGATAAGTTTTCAATCTATCTCGAGAGATATTGAAAGAAACGGAAAATCGGGAGAAAAAAAGAATCGAGAATGTAAACTCGGGATGTGTAAAG
This sequence comes from Carex arenaria, assembly GCA_964058825.1. Classification (NCBI taxonomy): domain Eukaryota; kingdom Viridiplantae; phylum Streptophyta; class Magnoliopsida; order Poales; family Cyperaceae; genus Carex; species Carex arenaria. Next base: position 301,422 of record CAXKVW010000019.1, on the reverse strand, counting down.
ACTCCGTTTTTTCTCTCTGAATAGTTCGTTATTTTTTAAAAAAATCGGTCAATAAACCGGTCTTGACCGGTTCTTTTACATGTCTGATCACGTCAGCAAACCAACTCGGTACAGACTTTGAGTCCGGTTTTTCCAGTTAAATCACCGTGCATTGATGGGTTAGTACTAAGGGCAAAACTGTCATCGTGCATTGACATATGCTGGCTTCATATGATTTCGATTCTAAGTTTCTAACCCCCTCCAAACAGGAAAGTTTCTCATTTACCAGTTTAGAACATGTAACACGGTCACATATATTCCTGCCGATTTTTTTAATAATCAAAATTAATTTAAAAAAATATCGGAAAAGGGTATTGGATTGGTTTTTTTTTCAAAAACCATAAAACCGGGAAATTTTATCCCGTCCCTAGGGACGGGGAAATTTTATCCCGTCCCTAGGGACGGGAAAAAATTATCCGTCCCTGATAATCTTAATACGGTCCCTGTTAATCACTTAAAAAACGAAAAAATAAAATAAAATAAAATAAAAAAATTTCACGGACGGAAAATTTTAATCCGTCCGTAAGGACGTAAATTATTAATCCGTCCGACAATGGTATAACATAACACTGGAGGCACCGACAGAACTACCCAAAACGCTCAAAACAACTCAAAACGCTGCTCCAAGTACCTGTGCGGTTAGAACAAGCTTGGTTATTCGTAAGTCCTCTGTTAAATAAATTTCTATATATTCAGTTCATAATTGCTTTATTACTCCAGCAGTTTATGCACTACTAATGCCACAGTTTTATATAGAATAAATTCTAGAGATTAATCCACTCTTCATGATCAACCGTCTGATCTATGATAATATTATTAGATATAGTCTTAATTCTCTTCACTCATGAATGCAAATATTATTAGAAGCTGTCAGTTTTCTCTATTCAATGCAAATCCTTATAAATCTGAAATTATATTATTATATTTTTAAATATATATTATTAATAGTTATCCGGTGTGTAATTTTTCTACCAGTTGATTTCGTTTCCAAGTTTGTCGGTGCTTTGTCGTTCTGCAATCCGAAATTCTCAAACAGGTAAACTTTTGTATATAATAATTAATTATTATTTTTTTACAACAATAAAGTATACATGATTTATTCACTATTTTGTAGGCTAATTGATTAAAAAAAACAATCATGCTAATATTAAGGATTCATTTTGGCGGTGAAATACAACACAATAAAAGTGGAGTACGGTATAGTATTAGCTCTCTATTTGCATTGAGCGTAACTGGTGAACAATCTTGGTACGATGTGAAAGGTGAAATTTATCGACAACTTGGATATTCCGAGAGTGAGTACAGTCTCATAGCACATGCACGGGTTAATGTTGGTACAACAAACCGACGTTACTACGAGACCATAGAAATCGTGTGCGATCAGACTTGGAGAGGAATTTATAACCAAAGTATGCTTGCCCAGACCCAGTATAGTTATGTCGATTTATACATTGAGTTGGTTCCAATAATCGGAGAAAGGCAACCGCAGTCATTCACTAATAGTATGGTACCGGAGACACAACCAGAACCTCGACAGACCCAATATAGTGCTAACTATGCGGATTCCAGCCACCTCCAACCCCATCAGACACAACAAACACTGAGACGAGACATTTATCTGCATCTGACACAACCAGAATCTCGGCAAACCCAATATAGTGAAGACTATGCGGGTCCTAGTTACTTCCAACCCCATCAAACACAACAAACACCGAGGCAAGACCTTAATTTAAACACTTATCCCGATGTGAACGATTTGTCACCGACTGTTCAGACAGAATACAATAATCAGTCCAGTCCATGGGTCGATCCGTCGGAGGTCGGAGGTTCTTATCCTGAACGCAATAATGAGTATAATCCATGGGTTGATCCACCGGAGGTACGCGATCCTTGTGATAATCTTGATGATGTGCCGCAAAGTGATGATGAAGATGATGCTGACTCATGTGAGAATGACGCCGACTGGGACGATGAAGCTGATTGTGAAGGAGATGTCCCGCATGATACACTGGTACAATCACACCAATATCCCCAACATCTCCGAGAATAACTGCAAGGATGGGTCCTGTGTTTCCCAATATCTCCGACATTTTAGCATTGTAATAACCACACTCAACAATTATTTTAATTTTTTTACAATTTTGAAGGAGTTACCTCATAAACCTGACTAGGACCCGTGTCACCTTGTGTGGCCGTGCCTTGATCATTTGCTCCCTACAATCAACATTTCACTATCTTGATAAACATGATCGACAACAAATTAAAGTATTTTTATTTGTTAATACGTACCAGATTAAGATGACTAGGTCCGGATGCGAAACAATCATTGAACCCTTCATTTGTTTCAAACCATCTCTGATGATAGTTGGGATTTTGATCTTGGTAAAACTCAGGGATGGGTTCTTGATCAGCCGGAACGTCACCATCTGAGATGTCATCGATATTTTCCGGAAGATTAGCCTCCCTAAATATGCTTCCCAATTTAGCATCCATACCGTTGTCTCTGAGAAGCCCACAGCTTGCTTTGAGAAAAAATTTTCCAATTTTTTTGTAAGTTCTCGTTTTGACCAATTGCATAGCTGCCCCGACTATCTTCATCCCTCGTAATGCCTACGAAATGAAAAAAAAGATATTGTTACATACATAAAAGAATAATATCATCAGATAAGACATTTTTAATTTAGTAAAACTTACATCACGCGTGGATTTCGGAGCACTAGGGATATACTCTACTTCGCCAATCTCATCCCTGTATTCTGGAATGGGATTATCAAGACCCTCTATGCACCGTTTTCCCAGGAAGATATTGAACATGCAGTCATTTTGGAACCAATGTCGATATGGCAATATCTCGATGCTGCTCCAGTAACCGGTCGGAACAACCAAGTGGTCTGCTGGATTGGATGCCTGATCAATGTAAGTTTGGTGCATAACAGACCAACTTTCTCGTCCCGACACAGCACTATGAATAATTTTATGTAATCGGCGTATCTCATCCTCTGCGAGCGGGAGCGGTGGTGGGATAACCTGTGAATATCCAAACTGCCTCATCACACGATCTGGATAATGATGCTCAATCATCCAGAAGTGTACAAGTGGCACACGGGCTAGCCATATGCCGCTTTCTTGATTAACTCGCACCGAGAGTGCATTCGGGTTCTCAAGTAACATGTCTCTATAAGGCTCCCAAATTATCATGTAATCCTCTAACTTCTCCAGTTCGTTGCGGAAATAACTCACACCACTCCGATTGTGACCTACATGGTAATCATGGAGACAACACCATTTTTCTCCGAATGCAGGGCAACTATGTTCATCCGGTTTGCACCAATCTGGAGTCCAACTATGCAAGGAACGAGGACGGCCGGTCGGTAAGCGGGACCAACACCAATGTTGTAGAAGCACAGTTGGCCCCGACATACTCTTTGTTTTACGCTGTACCGCAACACAAAGGCTCCTATAGAGATACGCCAGAACAGCCCCACCCCAGTTGTATTGATTCGGTGCATCAATATTTTGTAGAAATTGTAAATACATTGCTGGAACCGAATCTCCCGATGAATCAGCAAAAAACATAGACCCGAACAAGTCGAGTACATACGCCCTAGTGTACTGGCGTACCTGCTCAGGTGTAGGCATGTTTGGCATTACAGCAAACCGATCATGCAATAACTTCAAACTTATGGCATATCCAGAAATCATGCGAACTTCCTGAAGGTCATTAGGCCCCGACCTCTTCTTTTTTTTAAACACCGCACTTGCGGTCCCAGCTCCAAGAAGTTCATCCGCTAAGGTATACCAATTACCGTCGGAACGGCCCGTCACTGGTGACCCCGTGATCGGCAGCGCCCAAAGACAAGAAACATCCTGAAGAGTAACCGTCATCTCTCCCACTGGAAGATGAAAACTGTGAGTCTCTGGTCTCCATCGCTCCACGAGACCAGTGAGAAGTGACTGATCGATAATTATGTTTTTCATTTGAGACACTTGATACAAGCCGAGTCTTAGCAAGAATGGTTTGCACAGATGGTGGTAAGCAATCCCAGTCCGGGTATGTCGAACATCCACTCCTATATCTCTGTAATCCTGTCAATGTTATACAAATTGATTTAAATAAAAGACTGTAATTTAAACAATTATATCATTCTATAAAAAAATATATTATATGATCTATTCAGTAACTTACATCATCATTTATCCGTGAAACCTTATGTTGGTTGTGCGGCATCCATAATAAATCGCTATAATTATTTGCTGACAACGAGGGATCCAAAAAATTCTCACTCGCAGTTGTAGCATCTGTAGGGTTACACGGACCACGACTGCTTGACATTCTGCATGCATAATATTTTGAAATAATTCTATATAACTCGAGAATTAATAACAATCTAAATTTACTCAACAATCACATGATTAAATAAATTACTAAATAAAATAACTACCTATTAACTCTAAAAATCACATGAATAAATAAATTAAGAGGTATAAAATGACTTCATTTTGCTCAACTTTGATCGACCAACTCCATTGTACGACTTGGTTCTCCTCTCTCACATTGATTGATTGCTTACAAATATATTGCTTTTATGTGGTTTACTAGTTTATCAATTCTTGCAAACTAATAAAATCAAACCTAATAGATTCAATTTCATAATTTATTCTAAATTATTAAATTACTTATATTACCTAAAGTACGAAATGAATGGACTAAAAAGGTTGATTTAACATAAATCAATATAATACTTGATCAAACAAAATTAACTAAACGAAATTGATTATACCACATATCAAATGAGCCTAAAAATAATAATTTTCTCTAAACCCTAAACTCTAATCTATCAATTCTTCTAAAAAACAATTAGTAAATTAATAAAATTAAATACAATTAATTATGATGCACGAACGATCAAGAAATTGGAACAAATAATGGAAAGGCAGATTTGGTTCTGAGATCACACAGATTCTCAATTCATTAATAAAACTATTCATCAAAACTAACTCTGCCAAAAGACACGACGTCTGTTTAAATACAAACCCTAAAAACAGAAAATGCATAAAAGACCCTAAAAATAGAAATTTATAAAGAAAGGTCCAAAAGTCCATGAAAGAAGACTCGGATCTCGAATCTGAGCCATCCTATTGGCGAAACGAATCATAGATTCGTTTCAGATTCGGTTTTGAGCTGTGGAGTTCCTGTCAAAATTTCAACCCGATCCGACGGACGGATTAACAGTTACGCCTCTTTTTGTGGAGCATGCGCAGCAGGACCATATTGCATCAAATTATTTGATAACAAATTAAATCTAAACATATTGTTAATTTACTGAATTTTATACTAATTTTTTCGGATTTAAAAAAAAAAATTACCTGATTTCACGGTGGAAAGGGCGACAGATTGGAGGGGGTGGGGAGGCTGATGCGGACAGGGACGTCAAAATTCCACCCGTCCGGATGCTCGCGTGCGTCAAGTGGGGTCGGACTTGCTGTCGCTGGGGTCGGAGCCGCGTCGCTGAGGGAGCAGGCTTCGTCGCTGAGGGACGAGCGGACAGAAAGGGAAAGGTGAGGCCCGCGTGAGATATTGATTCTCGGACGGACGAAAGTTTCCCGTCCCTGAAGGACGGACAAGATTTACCCGTCCCTGATGGACGGACAAGATTTTCCCGTCCGTGAATTTTTTTTTCGTTTTTTAAGTGATTAACAGGGGCCGTATTAAGATTATCAGGGACGGATAATTTTTTCCCGTCCCTAGGGACGGGATAAAATTTCCCGGTTTTATGGTTTTTGAAAATAAATCCAATTCAATCCCCTTTTCCGATATTTTTTTAAATTAATTTCGATTATTAAAAAAATCGGATATTCCTGCTCCTAAATTGCATCAGCCAATGAAATACTTAGTACCGATATAACCCTCTTTCAGTTGCATATATAGTCTAGCCTGTAGCAAGTGGAAAAAGAAAGATAAAAATATTTTCAAACTTTAGTGGGGGTATAAGTAATGTGTCCTAAAACAAACATAAATTTTGTTCAATTAAGAGGGTATAATGTGATATTTTCTGGGATTTTTAATAATCAAAATTAAATAAAAAAAATATCGAAAAAGAGGAGAAAATCTGAGAAATTTTGAAAAATAAGTAGACTGGGACAATTTATCCCGTCCCTACAGACGGGACAAATTATCATGTCCTTGCTAATAATAATCTCGCACCAATCTAACCACTAACTAACCCAAAATTCAGAAAAAAAAAAATTATCAAGGATGGGATGGATGGTCCCGTCCATGACCCAAAAAAAAAAACATAAAACATAAAACTTAGAATAGAGAATCAACAAAATGACAAAATCAACTGTATATATTAATTAACGCGTCCCTAAAATAACAAAGCCCACCACAAAATGTTGACTTACATTGTACAATGCCGGATCTGCAGGATACAAGCCATGGCTTTGTAAAATGCAATAGCACCAGTGCCCAGCTAAGTGATATAACATGAAACAATGTCACTAAATTCACTTATAGAGCTACGAATGAGCAAGAACCAAAAATATTCAAATTATAGTGTCTACCTAAGATTAAACATCAGTACCACTATGACTGAGAAGGCCTAAGATACTTATCCATAGATTCTCTCTTGTGCTCAGGATCCAGGCTGCAAGTAAAGATAATTTTTATTATCACCCAAGATGATTTTGTTGATTCCATGTTCCAAGTTTTTTTTTTTTTTTTTGGTCGTGGACGTGACCATCGATTTCGTCCCTGATAAATTTTTTTTCTTCTGGATTTTGGATTAGTTAGTGGTTAGATTGGTGCGGGATTATTATTAGCAGGGACGTGATAATTTGTCTTGTCTGTAGGGACGAGATAAATTGTCCCGGTCTACTTATTTTTCGAAATTTTCCAGATTCTCTCTTCTTTTTCGATATTTTTTTATTTAATTTCGATTATTAAAAATCCCGGTGATATTTTGATATCTTTCTATGTCCATATGTGAAGGGGGCCCCTCTTTATTGTTGTTGTGTTTTTGGTTTCTAATACATTGTTGAGGGTATGTTGGTAAAAACTCTGTTTATTTCACAATGGGACATAATTGCAATTTTAAGGTGTCAATAGATACTTAACTCGGTCCATGAATAATGGAATTCCCAATTTAGTTCCTAGACACGTACCAGATAAAATAATTTCTATTAACTCGATTGTACCAGATAAAAAAAGGACCCAGATAATTATCCCCGCACTCCCATCCCCCCTCTATTCCCGCACTAAAAGACAAAAAAATCCGTACTAAAAGACAAAAAAATATGGTTCCGCGTAGTATTTAACATTTATCTGTAGTGCATTTACAGTGCATCGAACAAGTATTTAACTCTATTCATTGGAGTATTAACCGTCAGTCCAACAGCGAAGCAATATCTATCCCCGCAAAAAATTAACATATCTGTCCCCGCATCCCCGCACTAAAAGACAAAAAAATTAGGTTCCGACATTTGATGGTTTAAATTTCCTACAGTATTTAACTTCAATCTTTAGTGCATTAAAGAAGTATTTAACTCTATTCATTAGAGTATTAACTGTCAGCATCCAACAGCGACACAATCTGTCCCCGCAAAAATGACAAACTAATTTGATATCGTCCCCGCGTCCCGCACATCAGTATTTAACTTTAGGAATGTTAGTATTTAACATTATGAACGTTAGTATTTATCTTTAAAGTCAAAAATATTAATATCTAAAATTATAAATAAGTTGCATGGATTCTATTTAGTATCATATATCTTAGTATTTAATTTTAGAAATGTTAGTATTTAACTTTAGGAGAGTTATTATTTAAAGGGGATAAGAATGGGGGGGGGGTTCTATATAATTATTCTTAACAATTAGAGATAGTGGTAATAATATCTGACATATATGAGTATCAATCTGTAAATATTGTTCCCGCACCACCATTCCCCATATCCCCTACTAAAAGGCAAAAAATATTAGTTACCAACAATTTGATAGTTTAAATTTCCTGCAGTATTTAACTTCAGCCTTTAGTGTATTTACAGTTTATCGATCTAGTATTTAACCTTGTTCATTGTAGTATTAACCATTGGCGTCCAACAGCGAAAAATGTTGCCCCCCATATACCCCCCACTAAAAGAAAAAAAAATAGATTAGTTAGCGACTTTCCTTTTTTGGAGGCTGCGGGGATGAAGAGGGGATAGGAATGGGGGGTTCTATATAATTATTCAATAGAAAAATTTGTTGTTTTTATAGAAATTTTATAGAAATTTACGAGTCTGAACTAAATTTGTTGTTTTTTAATACGTAAAATGATATTATCTGTTATTTTTATTATGTTAGGATATACTATTTTTATTATTTTTATTATTTTTATTATTTTTATTATGTTGATTGTTTTTTTTATCTAGTATTCAATTAGTTAATGGGTTACCCGATAAGCTATTTGAATCCGATTCTTGCTCCCTCTTTTGTAGAAATTTTGCATCTGCCTCTGCATGTTTATAGTTCCCTCATAAAATTTGAGGATAAAACAGGACAAAACTTATTCCAGAATTATTCCTCACTTGTCTTGTTGGCAAACAGGGGATAAACTTCAAATCTCTTGACTCGAAGAACTTCAATCAGATGAAGAAAAAAGTAAAGAGATAATATTAAAAATCCTTACATAATGGAAGTTTAGTAATAAGCAATTTACATTTATTTTTTCTTTTGCGCCAGAAGCAATAATATTCAAACATCCTTTTCAGCCACAATCGCATTATTCAGAACCTTGTTCAAACATACTTAAGCAAGCAATACTTGCTTAATTTCTCAAGACCTATACATTCAAAACTAAAGAAAATTTTCTTCTTCACAGACAACTTAGAACCTAAAGAAAAAGTTTGTAAAATATACATCCATATCTACTAAACAAAACCTACTCTACTGAGACAGATTTGCCATCCTGAAGAGAAATAACTGTCTCGAAAGCGCCTACAAGTGCCTTCACCTTACTTTTCCTAGTTTTAACAAGCTTATTCACAGTTTCCTCTATAATACTATTGAAAAGGCCTTGTATACCCTTTTTCTCTTCAGTTTCACGGTGTCTCAACACCACAACTTGACCATGGGGATTTGATGATCCCGCAGAAATGCTCCCTTTTCTCCTAAAGCTCCTCCTTCCCATTTGGAAACCACCTAGATTTTCACTGGATCTCCTTCCTTTTCTAAATCGTAGCTTCTTGGTAGTACCCAGGTCAGGTGGTAGCTCTACCACTTTCCCTCTTCGAAATGTCGACTTCTCAGGCTTGAGAGTGTCTTGCTCCTTGGTAGATTTAGAGGCACTGGGCTTTGAGGTAATTTTACGTGGTTTTGGCTCGATCATGTGCAGAATTTTCTCTTTGGTCTCACTATGGGAAGAGGTCGATGCCATGTTTGTGCCCTTCTTCTGTCTGTTAACACCTTTTTCACTCTTGCCTTCATGGCTTCTTCGTCCACTACTGCTCCTTAAAAGGGTAAAGAAGGATGTTCGTTTCTTAGGAGAGTTCTCCACCTTTGCTGCCACGGGTTTATGCATATCATTTGTGTTGCCTTTTTCCACTGGTGTTCTGCTGATTGCTTTTGATTTAGCAGATTTTCTGATATTTTCATCAGATACTTCTTTTAGCTTTGGTTTTGCAGATGCAGTTGCCTTCCTTTCATGCAATGATGTGTTCTCTTTCATACTATCTGGCTTCTTATTTGAGTCCTTTTTCTTTTTAGAAGAGAGTTCCTTTTTCTCAGGAATTTCTCTTTCATTAGGTTCCTTAGATTTCAAAACCTGCTTCTTTTTCCTCCTCTCTACCAAATTAGGCTCCACATCTGAATTACTGTTCACTATTTCTCCTTCAGTTTGTGATTCTGTTGAAGGGACTGAGGCATCATCATATGATTGAAAACCTGCTTCTTGTTCCTTGGATTTCAAAACCTGCTTCTTTTTCCTCCTCTCTACCAAATTAGATTCCACATCTGAATTACTGTTCATTGTTTCTCCTTCATTTTGTGCTTCTGTCAAGGGAACTGAGGCATCATCATATGATTTAATATCCTGCCACTCAATTGGATTGCTCCCCTCGTCATTTGAACTCAAACTCTCTGGGACTCTAATTTCAATTTTCTCTGAGAAAACAATTTTCCCAGATGACAAGGATCTGAGCTTGATTATAGTCTTCTTTCGTCTCTCTCCATGGTTCTGCCCTTTCTTAAAACTCTTGGGAACATACTTTCCTTTATCTTCCTCCAAATCGTGTCTTGCCCCATACTTGCAAATGTCGTGGCATGTGCCTGAGGAAGCCTTGAGATAATTCGGGCTCGGCTTTGCTAGAGTTCGTAGAGGAGAAATCGAGCCTTCGTGCATTTTTTCTTCATCATGTAAAGGGGAAACTGAGCTTTCAAGGATTTCTTCCTGGATTTTCTCAGGAGAAATCAAGTCTGAAGGAGTATTTTCTTGATTTTGGGGAGGTGAAAATGATAATGCAGGAGCCTGGTCAGGTGTTAGAGAAACTGGGCTCTCTGGAATTCGACTTTGTAATGGAGATACTGAGCCTTTTGGAGTTTGATGTTGAAAGGGAGAAACTGAGCGTTTAGGAGTTCTATGTTGAAAAGGAGAAACTGAGCGGTTAGGTGTTCGACTTTGAAAAGGAGAAACTGAGCGTTTAGGTGTTTGACTGTGCAAAGGAGAAACTGAGCCTTTAGATGTTTGACCGAGTAAAGGAGAAACAGATCGCTTAGAAGCTTTATCATGTAAAGGTGAAACTGAACTTTTCGGTGTTCGACTGTACAAAGAAGATACTGAATCATTAGGATTTTTGCCAAGAAAAGGAGAAACCGAACGTTTAGGAGTTGTACTGTGGAAAGAAGAACCTGAGTTTGTAGAAGTTTGAGGGTGTAATGAAGAAGGCAATCTTTTGGGAATTAGAGTGTGTGATGAAGAAATTGAGCTTGTTGTAGATTGACTGTGCAAAGGAGAATTTGAGCCTTTGGGTCTTTGACCAAGTAAAGGAGAAACCGAGCGTTGAGAGGTTTGGCTATGTAAAGGAGAGACCGAGCCTTTTGGGGCTCGAGAATGTAAAGGAGAAATCGAGCCTCTAGGAGTTCGATTTTGCAAAGGAGAAGCGGAGCATTTAGGAGTATGTTGGTTTAAAGAAGAAACTGAGGCTGTCGGAGTTCTATTGTAAAAGGGTGAGACCGAGCGTTTTGGGGTACTTTGAGAGTGTAAAGGAGATACCGAATTTTTAGTAGCACGATCGTGTAAAGGAGAAACAGGGCCTGTAGGTGTTCTCCTTCCCTCCATTGGAATTATTGAAGATATAAAAGACTGATTTTGGATGCAAAATTGGCTTGAAGAACTGGTAAGTCCTGCATCAGAGAGAAAAAAATTGAAGAAAGACACCAAAAATAATACTGTATCTTCTTTTTTCTCTTGTAGGAATAAAACTAATACCTTATCAGTTAACCTTTTCAGGTATAATTATACATAAACATGGCAATCATTACTGGTACCAAACTACCCTTACATACCTTACATGTGTCATAAAACCTATCTCCTTATCATGATGATTTGGAAAAAAAAAAATTCAGCATAAATGCTCTAATCAGAGTTTTTGCAATTCTTCTAAGAAATTGACAGCCATTGCTACTAGCCCACTACTGACATAGCATGGTTGGTTCAATTTTTATTATACAGGTGAAATTTTGGTGCAGTGCCTTTGGCCATGATGGAAAATTGATCTGAAATATACAGAATTTTTTTTTTTTTTGAGGAATTATGCTAAAAAAAAGTTGCATGTTTTGATCTGTAAAAGAAGGTGGTAAACCATAAAAAGGAAAAATATCAATAAAAAGAAATATCCAGATTATCATCCAAATTTTCTAATATAGAAAGTCAACTATCGGAACTAAAAATCAAATTAAAAGCACACAGTTCCGATCCTACAATTAAGCTCCTTGGCAAGAAAAAACCCATATAATCAATCTGGATTCTGCTTTGGTGAGCAAAAGTATAACGAAATAATAGAAGAGTAGGATATTACCTCTAGTTGATGAGAAGAAATTAGGAAGCACGCACTTTTTGAACCGAAACGGGAAGAAAACTAGAGAACCATATCAGCTCAGGATCTCTTTCTCTCTCCTTCTTTGTTAATTTTTTTTTCCAAAACCTCCCTCCTTCTCCCGCGCTCTCTCTCGCTCTCTCTCTCTCTCTGTAGAGGTCGTGCAACCAACTAAAACCCGTCGTCGGTCGTGACCTTTTAACGCGAAAATAAGTTTATGGGGGAAATTACACAGGTAGTCCTTAAAAAATTTCATATATAAACTAACTTAGTAATATTATTAGAGTGAGTCTATGGTACTATGTATATTACGATTTAGTCTGTAATACATATTAATATTTTTATTTTCAAAATTTTAAAAATTGATTTAAACCGATCAAAATAATTTTCATATTCAATGAATATGTACTTGCAAACTAAATTTTATATTTTATATAATTTTTTTAATATTTTTAAAATAAGTAGAAAATCATTGTTTCTGAATGGTCCAAAATTTTCAGATTAAGTGATTTTCTATATATCTTAAAAAATAGTAGAAAGATTCTAAAAAATATAAATTGTTCATATGGTGGAATTAATGCAAGTACATATTCATATGGAAATCATGTTAAATTGTTCGGATCGACCATTAAGATTTTGAAAACAGAAATATTAACCTGTATTACGAGTCAACCCATAATATGCATAGTACCATAGACTAACTCATATTATTAACAGTTAAAAACTTAATAATATTCTTGGTGGAATTAATGCCATAATGATTTTCTTGATAAGGTATATATACCTAAATATTATTTTTAATCATTATTTAGTGGTACTAACATAAATGCTACCACCAACTTAATTAAAATCTGATGTCAGAAATAATTATATTAATTTTCACATTATTTGTATTGCTTATGCAACTAGATATGCTCTAATTGCAATAACAAATAAAGTAACAACAAATAAAAATTAGTATTTCTAATAGTTATCAAATATAAGATCAATTTGATATAGATTAAAAAAAACTAATATCAAAACAATGAGGAGGGTTCAAATGCACCATTATTTTGTGCTCTAATATGGTCCACATCCTTAATTTATCTCTGTTTTCAAAATCCAGACAGTCGATCTAAACCGCTCAACATTATCTTCATAATAAAATATGCTTGGAGACCAAATTTTATATTTTTTAGAAGTTTTTTACTATTTTTTTACATAGGTATAATATCACTATTTTTTATTATTTTCTCCTTAAAATAGTGATTTTGTACCTATCTAAAAATAGTAAAAAAAAAACTCTAAAAAAATATAAAATTTATTCTCTAAGTATATTTTATTATGAAGATCATGTTGAACAGTTCGGAACAACTGTTCAGACTTTAAAAACAGTTAAAAATGTGGAGCATATTAGAATACAAAAAAAATGCATTTGAACCCTCCTCCAAAACAATAATGTGAAATTACAAGGATCAAATAATAACATAACATGTTAATTTACAAAACAATTTGCATGACTCACCTAAATTCGTTACATACAATTTTATTTTAAAATATTAGATTGTTAATTAATTTTCAGGTTGAGCGGTTGGGAGAGTCAAGAAAAGGGGGTTACCACCCAACCAGAATTTAGAAGGATTCAATTAGAACGGGTCAATTACGTTGGCGGAGAGATGGGGTCACCTACAAAGTTGACCTCAGGACCAATTGACGGGTGCATATCCTCTGAGATATCTTAATTTTTGCGTGACCGACGTGTCCGGTGCCTATTCGGGGAAACTTAGGGAACCAGTATTATTTGAGCTTTGAGATTCGTGCAGAACATATTTGAACGATTGAGATATTCCAAAAAGTCACGCAAAGTTTGAGATATCTCAGAGGATGCGAATTCCCAATTGACCACCTCCTACTTCCTACCCTTTAGATCCTCTAACACTACTGCTGCATTAAAACAGGATTTAGCTCCGATCCTGGCCGTTTAAACTTCATCGGATGATCAGTATTCTACAAGGAAGTGATGGATTGTCCAGTCATGATCAGGAGATACTCTCTGATGAGGGTTTAAATGTGAAATCTTTGACCGGGTTAAATTAAACACCTTTTTCCCTTCCAGAAGGAAAGAAAAAGGAAAATTCATCCGATAGCGAATCTTATGATTGATTGATTAATTATCATTAATCATCATGTTGTTCTATAGTCTTTACTATCTTCATTCTTTTTTTCTTCTTTAGGAAACTCTAATGCCTAGAATTGAATTGAATAGACTAAGAAAAACTGTTTTATATCAGGACCAGATAGGCTATCTTTTATTATATTGTCTATTCATCTTTCAAACAGTTTTAGCCTAAATTGAATTTATTAAAGTCTAAACACACAATTTGGGGCACTCACCATAAAATAGTCAATGCAGAGCTGCTCCTAATCTGCAGAAGTGTTTTCAACGAATATATATACACACCCAAGAAAATAAAACAAGATATGTATCCAAGAAATATTTTTTGTCCAATTGAAAATATAAAAGTCATTTGTGTCTTAAAAATGTTCAAAGTTTTCACATGTAACACCATCAGGAAAATAAAATCCAGGCCGTCAACAACAACAAGCAGCAGCAAGAATAATAATAGTAATAGAGTGAGTCTATGGTACTATGCATAACACAATTTGGTTCATAATACGGATCAATATTTTCGTTTGAAAAATTATAATGGTCGATCCGAACCGTTCAACATGATTTCATATGAATATGTACTTGTAGATCGAATTTTATATTTTTTTAGAATTTTTTTTACTATTTTTAAATATAGGTAGAAAATCACTGTTTTTGGATGGTCCAGAATTTTCATATCAAGTGATTTTCTAACTATCTTAAAAAATAGTAAAAAAAATTCTAAAAAATATAAAATTCAGTCTGCAAGTAAATATTCATATGGGGATCATGTTGAACGGTTCGGATCGACCATTAGAATTTTAAAAATAAAAATATTGACCCGTATTACAAATCAACTTGTGATATGCATAGTACCATACACTCACTCATAGTAATAATAGTAACAGTAATAATAGTGAGGCTATGGTATCATGCAAAACACGGGTTGGTCCATACTATAAATCAATATCACTATTTTTAAAGTCCAAACAACTAATTAAAATAACAATAAAATATAAAATTCTAAAAAAAAAAATTGTAAGCAAATTCTAAAATATGTAAAATTTAGGTAACAAATATATTTTTATATGAATATCATGTTGAACATTTCATATCGACTATCTAAACTTTGAAAACAAAAATACTATTTCATAGTACAGACTAATCCGCACTATGCTAGTACCATAATCCCACTCTAATACTAATAATATATTGATAATAATAACAATAACAATAAAATATAGTAATAATGATGATAATCTAGACAGAGCTTGAACTCGGTTTAAGAATATAATTAACGAGTGGATCCAATCTAGCCTGATTTTAGCCGATTCAAAGTGTAAACAAAATGTAAACCGGTTTAATTAAAAAAAATGCCTAAAATTTAAACTCATCGTCACATTGTCATCTTTATTACATCATGAGGCATGCATAGAGGTTCGGATTTCTTATCACGAAACCAAACTGCAATTAATTTGATTTTGACCACTGAGAACGAAAGGATTTGACAATTAACAACACTTTGAATTATGAAACAGATGTTTAATCTGAAATTTCAAAACATCTGGCCGCACCAACTACCTTCGTTATAAGTGCATTCTTACAATGAAATTCGAAGACAATGAAAAGTAATCCTAAAATTCCTACAATTTGAATCCAGCCGTTAAACTGTTACGAGATGCGTTCTCGAAAAAAATTCGACAGCTAAATTCGGATTGTACAAATTTCAGAGTTACTATTCACCGATTTCAGAATTACAACAGATTTATTTTCTCATTTTTCAGGCCGTGCACTATTGAACATGGTTACAAACTTTTTATTTTTTTTAAAGAAGAGCATGGTTACGTTAAGTTCATGTTTTTTTAGTGCATTCTTGTTGCAAATTAATTATGACTTTTAAATTGCTGCGTTTAGCACAAATATAAAATCGTTTCATTCTTAATTGGCAACCTTAGTTAACAATGTGGTAGAAATTGTCACGTCCAATTGTTTTTTTTTTTTTAACCTATTGTAGGGAAGTAGAATAAAACACATTATAACACGGGGAATTGGGGATGGTTAAGTGTGACTGTGCTACCGATTTTTTTTTATTTATTTACCATCTTTAAAAGAAAAAAAATAAACCATCTATCTATTATTTTTAGAAATATCATATTTACCGGAACCGTATAGTTTGATCGCAGTTTGAAAAGGTCCTGATAAATATGGAAGTTCTAAAAAAATAGAGTTAAATGGTTTTTTTTTTTTAAAAGATGGTAAATAAAAAAAATAGAGTTAAACGGCCCTGATAAGGAATTGAAATATTAAATGCATTGTTGGTACCAAGTTAATGCACTCAGTGTGATATTAAAATTACGGTAACAAATTAATACACTCCGTGTGATATTAAATACACTGATGATATCACAGTTTCAATCTATGGTCTTGATAAATATGAAATTTTTCATAAAATAGATTTAAACGATTTTTTGTTTAAAGATGGTAAATAAAAAAAAATTCGAATTATTGGCAGTCAAATATCGAGAATGAATATGCAGTCAACTCTATATGAATATATTCCAACAAGATAATTATCTCGAACTGAATACGAATAGAGCAAGATGCAATAATTGAAGAATTTAGTTGATGGGGAAAATATGGAATTAATAGATTCTAAGTCCATCCGATTCGTTTTAAGATCCGTACAAACAAATATTAAAGCATACATATACTTATTAAAGTAGTATGTACATATTTTAAAGCAGATCGAACAAAGAATCTATCAGATCCAAATTGATCCACTCGCTGCTAGCGCATTGCCAAACAAAAACGAATAATTGGTGAGATATCTCAAACTTTACGTGACTTTTTGGAATATCTCAATCGTTCAAATACATTATGCACGAATCTCAAAGCTCAAAAAATACTGGCCCCCTACGTTTCCCCGAATAGGCACCGGACACGTCGGTCACGCAAAAATTGAGATATCTCAGAGGATACAAACCCCTCTTATAGAGGGTACGAGACACCGTATGGGTTACTAGTTGGAGTGCATATCCTCTAAGATATCTCAATTTTTGCGTGACCCACATGTACGGTGTCTATTCGAGGATAGCGCAGGGTTCAGTATTATTTTCTCTTTGAGATTCATGCAAAATGCCTTAGAACGGTTGAGATTTTCCAAAAAAAAAACACTCAAAGTTTGAGACATCTCAGAGGATGCGAATTCGAGGTCTGTTCGTTAGTCACGGGATTACACGGGATGGAATTTGAGAAAAATGGGAATCCACTTTTGAAAAAGTCGAAAACCATTAGTATGGGTACGCGCAAGATTGATTATGGAAATGTGTTAAAAAGTGTTTAGTTGTACTGTGAGATTAGTTACAAAAAATATTCTATATTTCTATCTATTTTTGGGATTAGTTACATGAAGTGTGACTCAAAAGTTTTGGGCCTCTCCGGGAGAGAGAAGAGGTGGAAAATAAAATATTGAGTCTAAATTTGTTTTTTTAAACCCAAAAAATATACTTAGGGTCTACTCGTTTGTCACAGAATTGTGCGGAATGCAATTTGACGGGTTTGAGAACCTACTTTTTATTTGCAGGAACCCATACTCGTGGATACGTACGGGATTTATTATGAGAATATACTGAATGAGTGTCCGTTGTACTATGGAATTAATAGTGGGAAATTTTGATTTATTTTAAAAATATGAATTTCTATTTAAATTTCTCATCTATTTTAAAAACAGGAACTTGTTGATTTGTATTTAATGCCACGATGGTTCTTTATTTTTTTTTGAATAATTATTTACATCCCCCCACTTCCATCCCCCCATTATCCCCACACTCTCTCCACATTAATTAACTACTTTAATTAACATTCTCCCCACATTCCATTTCTATCTCTGCACTTTCTCCATATTAATTAACTACCATAATTAGCATCATTCTCCACATTAATTATTTACCTTAATTAAATATGATCTATTTCCTTAATCTCAATAAATATTACATTTTTTCTTTTGTTATTTCATCAGATAAATACTAACTTTCATAATGTTAAATACGAACGTTCCTAAAGTTAAGTACTAACATTCCTCAAGTTAAATACTGATGTGTATAAAGTTAAATATTAAGATATATGATGCTAAATAGAATCCATGCAACATATTTGTAATTTTAGAAATTAATATTTTTTTATATTGTTAAATGCTAACATTCCTAAAGTTAAATACTGATGTGCGTGAACGCGGGGACGATACCAAATTATTTTGTCATGTTTTGCGGGGACAAATATTGTGTCGTTGTTGGATGCGGACGATTAATACTCCAATGAATGAAGTTAAATACTTGTTCGATGCACTATTAATACACTAAAGATTGAAGTTAAATACTGCAAGAAATTTAAACCATCAAATATTGGAACCTATTTTTTTTGTCTTTTAGTGCGGGGATGTGCGGGGACAGATATTTTCATTTTTTGATTTTTTGCGGGGACAAAGATTGTGTCGCTGTTGGATAGACGGTTAATACTCCAATGAATAGAGTTAAATACTTGTTTAATGCACTATAAATACACTATATATAGATGTTAAATAATGTAGGAAATTTAAATACTCAAAATGGTCGGAACCTAATTTTTTTTGTCTTTTAGTGGGGGATATGGGGGGATGGTGGTGCGGGGACAACATTTTTCACTTTTGGATGCTAATGTTTAATACTATAATGAACGAAGTTAAATACGAGATCGATATACGATAAATACACTAAAGATTGAAGTTAAATACTACATAAAATTTAAACCATCAAATTGTTGATAACTAATTTTTTTGTCTTTTAGTGGGGGGATATTGGGGGGATGGTAGTGGGGGGACAATTATCTGGGTCCTTTTTTTTTTAATTACTGACAAATATTTTTTTTATCTATGACAATGATATTTTTTTACAATTTTCAATCAGTCACTTTCTAACTTTTAATGTAATTTAACATTATTACTATTGAATATAATTGCTGATAAAAATACAATATATGAAGGTTTTTCTCTTTGCCAGTACAACAATATAGGAGTTATTCTTAATACCACACTACTCTTTTCAGCTTGGATGGATATATAGGAGTTATTTCAATGATTGACTGGTCATAATTCTAAAAGTCCCAAATATTAGTAGTACCAGTCATTTCATCGAATACATTATGGACATCCAACAAATCAAACCTAGGCCAGTATGGTATGACCACAAGAACAAGTATACCAGTAAACCAAAAGAGATTAAAATCAAGCAACAAGCACGACAACAATAGAAGATTTCAGCAAATTATATTCATTGGGGCATCAGTATCAGTTTAGTAATGCCATATAAAGTTTATAAACACAGCTTACACGAACCAGTCACCAAACCAATCTTGCCCACTTGGTAAACAAAAACAAATTATGAAAAGATATACAAATTTCATCAAATTGTTATCTTTACCCGTACCCGATAGCCTACTGAAAAAAAAAAAATCTTACCCTTACCCGTATTTTCGGATACGATATGGGTCGGGCAAACGGGTAAAAAGGTGCCTTTGACACCCCTACGAACAGGGCTGGAAAAAAATTGACAAATTCAGCTCAATTCCATGTAATTCCTACATATTCCCAAACATCTGAACAGGGCCAGAGTGTGTTGATACATGATACAGATACCTGTCTTGAGATGCAGCAATGATGCAGCAGCTGCCAGAGGATACCAGCGAGAGGGTGCGGACTGCGGAGACACTTGGGGAATTTTTCTTCCGATTTCTGTACCCTAATATAATTTCTCTTTTCATTATAATCTATTGTAATTAATACAAATGTTTTTTTTAATCATTTTTAATACTAATGTTAGAGCTTAGGGGCAATATTTAGCCTCTAACCTTCAAACAAATATTCTCGATAGTCATTTTTTTATGGAAGTAAAATAAAAATAACATCGCCACTGGGTGAAATCTCTGTTTCACAATTTCTAGGTACGCAGAGCAAACTTTTTACAATGTACTTACAGATATGACGGTTTTCTCCACAGGCAAATTTCAAAATGATCAGTGAACTCAAACCCAAGCGACAAAACACCCGTTTTATTATTTATATAATTATATTAAATAATCACAAAGTATCAATATATATCTACTGGATGCTCTTCTTTCAATTCGAAGAAAGAAACGGATAATCGGTATAGCCCACAACTGGATCTGGAATATAGAAGGTGCTCCTATTATACTTGTTCAAAGGTGCATCCAATTCAAACCTCTTAGGCAAGTCTGGGTTTGCCAGAAAAATTCGACCGTATGCAACCAAATCAGTGTACCCGCTAGAGACTGCCTTGTTTCCGTCTTCTCTATCATACCCACCAGCCACAATAAAAGTACCATTGAATGCTTTCCTCATGGGTAAAAGACTATGTGGTGTCTCAGCTTTTTCACCGACTTGTATCATCCTTGGTTCTACCATGTGGCAGTACACAATGCCAAATTTGTTGAGGGCATTCACCATGTACAGTCCAAGTGCCTCAGGGTTTGAATCGCCTGATTGCAGGTAGTTAGCGAATGGCGAAAGTCTAATACCAACCCGCTCGGGTCCTATTTCATTTGATACAGCCTCAACAATTTCAAGTGCAAAGCGGCAACGGTTCTCAAGGCTGCCGCCATACTGATCAGTACGATCATTGATTTCGTCTTTCAAGAACTGTTCAATTAGGTATCCATGAGCTCCATGAATCTCAACACCATCAAAACCTACATGACATGGAAAGATATATATATTCTATTAAAACTGGTTCAACATGGGTATCGTGATCATGGAGTAATTTGTATAGAATATTGAATAAGTAGAACCATGTATAGTTGAAAAAGAAAAAAGATCCCAATAATGTAACGATTTTGAAAGTACAACATCAAACAATTCGAAATAAATTAGAAGATTAGCAATGATGTCACCTAAGTAATGTCCAATTCTGGAACAAAAATAACAACTGATAATCATAATATATTGGTAATGGTCCATTATTACCACAATATACCAGCATAGCCGGTGTCGTGATGGTATATTAGAAGATAGAGAAACACCTTGACAACAATTTAACACAGGCATCCAACAATACTCACATTAGAGGTTTGGAGTTTCACAAATAAATCGATGGTTAACTAATATCAAATAATTAAAAAAACTCGTTAGGGGTGCAAATCAAAATGTCAGACTAGCGTGATGACAGCCAATTCTGTAAAATCAGTTTGTACCTGCCTCAATGGCATTTCGAGCAGCAAGCCTAAAATCATTGACAATTTTTGGGATCCCATCGGTCTCTAATCTTCTCGGTGGTGAGTATTCTGTTGGGTCCCCATTGGCACCCTTTTGTGGTGTCAGAGGCTTGTCAGTAGATGAAATTGGGGCTTGGCCATTCGGTTGGAACTCTGCCATGGATAAATTTCTTGTAATTAAAAACTAACAAAAGAACCAAATAAAGAGCACAGGCAAGGTGGTAGACTATCAATGTACAACCAAGTTTCTCAGAATTTATGATTTGACATATTTATGGTTTAATTTGTAATCCAAAATAGTTACTTGCATGTTAATTGGCCAATATACATATTCCCCATGAAATCAGAATCTAACATGCATTGCTTAAGTCATAAACATAATCACTTTTGTCACCATTTCATATTAAATTTAATAAAACCTCAGACAAGTAAAAATGAGAACTTACGGTACGTTGAAACCCTTCCAACATGCCAAATCTGGCAAAAGAATATGCCGCCTTTTGCATGAACAGCATCAATGATTGGCTTCCATGCTTCCACTTGTTCTTTTGTCCAAATGCCAGGTGTTTCTGGATAGCTGCCAATAGAGTAAATTTGTGGCAAATGCCAGGGATGGAAACGGAAAAGTTTCAATTTAGAGGCCCCTCATTAAATTGTATAGGCACTATAAAAGATCCACTGGATTCCCCAACTTGCAACTGCCTAAATCCCGAATCAATTCCGAACAATGGTAAAACTAGCCTTGCCTTTGGTAATTAACCCCGCAATTGGTTAATTACTAACTAAAAATTGCACAAAGCTTCTGTTGAGTCCATTTACTCTAAATTGTGAATGTAAATTGTACTAATCAAAGGAAAAAACTATTACCCCCGTCCTGTATCAGAAGTAACAGTTGCCTCAGCGATCAAAAGGCCACCTGGGGTTGTTCTCTGAGAATAATACAGTATAGCATGTGGCTGAGGTACATTATCGTAAGATCTTTGCCTTGTCAGTGGAGCGAGGACAATTCTGGAAAATTGTAAAAAACTATGATAAATGGAACAAGAAGTCTCATAAATATAAATTACTTGTGGGATATAATTAAGCGAAAGATTTCTGACAAGCAATATATACAGTGTTTTAAACCAACCTAACATAAATTACTGATGGGGTATAATTAAGGCCGATAGTTGTTGCCGACAATTCCATGTGTTCATCTTTTACTTAATTGATTTGCTAATTTTTTTGAAGAAAGATCAAATTAATGAATAAGGTAAGTTCAAAATAATCAAGAATATTGTATTTAACTTACTGATATCCGTGCTGGCATTTACAACCGAAGCTAATAACTGGTTCATAATATTTTTGCATAATATGAATAATTTAATGAAGACACAATTTTGCCCTGACATGCAATGACATACTATACTGGCACCGAACTTAAAGTGGAACAAAAAAAAAAAAAAAAAACTTTTCTTTCCCTCAATTATCTCTCGGCAGAACCAGAGATCATTTCAACTATTCTATCTCAGAAATTCACCTGAATTTCTCCTTCTAAGTGCTATCCACCAATAACTAAGGTCTTTTATTCATTTTATTAGGGGAATTTCACGTGTAACCATGCAAAAAAACGCACGCATATTGAAGTGACGTGCACAGATCTTAATGCGATACGTGCTGATCGGAATTGCTTTAAGATCCATGCGTGTTAGATTAGCACGTATAATGAAGTGATTCGCACAAATCTTAATGCGATGCACATAGATCGGACGGTAGAGGAATCCAAATTCAAATTTGAGTTTGATGGGTTTTGTATGATTTTAATAAAGAATAAAATGGATAATTTCAAATTTTAGAATGAGTTATCATATAAAAAACAATAAAATGAATAAATATGTGAGTTTTTAAAATTTAGAGAGGAAAATATGTAATTTTGAACTTTAGAGAGGGGAACACGTAATTTTGAAGTATTAGAAAGTTGTTTCAGGCAAAAATCAAGAATTAAACCAAAACACAAAAAAAAAATGATTAAATTAAGTGATTAATATCGGGAGCACTGACCTGTGCGAGAGTTCGAACGGGCCCATCTTGTAAGGCGTGAGTAGAGGAATTGTCGGTGCCATTGCTCACTAGCTCTCTCCCTTCTAACTCTTTTTTATTCAAAAATAGAATCTCTATGTTGTTTTCTTCTTCTTTTTTTATTCAAATGCTGCAGAAGGATCTCTATTTATAGGAGTCAGTATCGATGACTTACAACAATGAACAGAGAACAAAGAGACGTCTTTGTTTTTTGTAATTTTTTAATTGGCAAACAACAAAAACAAAAGTCAAAATAAAATAAGAGAGGAAGAAAGGTATAAAAAAGACCTTCCTAGTCGAAAGAAGCCTCCATTTAATAACAACCGGACGAGGGGTTTGTCAGGCTATTCTCTCCAGTCTCTTGTAACTGGAGATTAACCCTGGTATATGGCGGGAGCATTGCATCAACAAACCAATCACTGTTCGCCATCTGGACTATCGATGTCTTCCACAAGGACGAGGAAAGTGAAAGTAGCACTAGAAATTGGTTCCTCCGTTGCCTATGGCTGTTCAGTTATCAGTTTTGCTATTTAATCTGATCCGGCTTCTGATCGGACGGTCCGGATCTAAACTCAAAATTTGAGTTACCTCAGAGGCTCCGACTCCATTGAATCCATTCTATGCTGGTCATGCACGCCTAACAAAATACAGATAGCAAATCATGTATCATCTTAATAACAACGGCTAGGTAGTAGGTACAACTTCCTCCTCGTTTACAACAAAAAATTGAAGTCATAATAAAATAATAGAGGAAGAAAGGTTTAAAAAAGACCTTCCTAGTTGTGAGGCTATTCTCTCCAGTCTCTTGTAGCTGGAGATTACTCGCCATATGTACTATCGATCTTACTTCCCAAAGAGGAAGAAAAAGTAGCTCTGGAAATTGGTTCCTCCGTGGCCTATGGTTGCTCGGTTATCAGTTTTGCTGTTCAATCTGATCCGGATTCTGATCGGAAGGTCCGAATCAAAACTCAAAATTTGAGTTACCTCAGAGGATATGACTCCATTAATAAGCACGGGTAGGTACAACTTCATCCTTGTTTACAAAGCACATCTAGTGGTCGACAGAGAGCCACGCCGGCTTTGATTTAAGCTTGAATCTTAACTCCCGAATAATGTATTAATTCAAAAATTGTCCAACTGTAAAAAAAAAAATTGAAATTCGATAGTTTTAAGTGTGATCTATTATATATTGTATATGTTATCATGAACATTAGAAAAATTATAAATTTTGGTGTTAGTTTAATTGTTTATAAAATATCTTAAAATTTGAAATGACTTATATTTTTAAGTTAATATCAATTAACATCAAATTTGATATATAATTAACCTACGAGACCAAAGGTTTGTATAATTTGTTTCTTCAAGATTCCTAAGTTATCTCATTATTTATACACTTTTTAACTTTAATATTTTTTTTGTGCAAATCCGTAACTATATTCTTTGTTTCGCATCACTATAAACAGGGGTGATACTAGAAAATCTCGATAGAAGAGGCTAAAAATTAAAATACACAAATTGTGACTAGTGGGAATTGAACCCAACCTCTTCACAATCATAATATAAGCTCTTATCACTATACTACAAGTACACATGTGATAATTTATGAGGAAAACTAAACTATATAAATTGTTTCAAAAAATTAAAATTTAATTAAATTTTAGTATATATAACTAAAATTTTAAAATTATAGGGGTGGCTTAGCCACCTTTTGAATGGCTTTAGTGTTGGATTGTGCTATAATTTATTTGTTTGTTTGACTAGATTTGCAAAATATATATAAATTGAATTTTATAATTTTTTTTGTCTTGAGCTATTGTACATGTTCATAACTATAGAGGATGCAATACGCACACATCAAGGATAAATGAACAATTGATATATTTATCAAGGATGCAGTCATGAAGCACTGGGCGTTGGACAGCAGAATAATCATCTCAAGATCAGGAATTATAATCTGTAAAATTGGTAAAGTAAGTTTGAGATTGACCTAAGTAAGGCATACCGTTGCAACAGTTCATGAACCGTTGCAACGAATAAAATAAACAAAAACACTACTTGGGAGAAAATACAAAAGAGAGAAAAACTGACTTTCAGATCAATCAAATTCTGAATCAGACTCGAATTGGAATTAATTTTGAACTTGTCATCTTTATGACATTTATATTAATTATACAATTTATAATTAATTATAAAAATCTTATTATTAATTATAACTATTTATAATTAATCATAAGATTCTCTGATAACTTTTCTTTACAGTGTGATCCGATAGGATATGTGTTATGTTAGTAAATAGAATCAAAACTGTTTTAACCTCTACAAATCATAAACAGCATCTAGCATAATACATTATGACCATCCAATTACATATATGATATTGTCCAGTACAATATCATGATTCAGTAAACTATTTAATCGTGTTAATTCTTATATCTCACAGTATCATATCAGTTTCAAGATATGTGTGTGTCATCCTTGCAAACTTAATCTTTTCTCGATCTTGAGTATTATCAAATATGATTAACCTGTAATCATACTGCTAACAAATAATCCTACTCTATCAAGAAGCCTAATGATACCATAACCCGTATAGCAATATGAGGGACAATAATAATCTTAGTGAACATCTCCCCTCCGCATAAGCCATGTATACCGAAATGTCACCGTTATAGCTACTTTTTACAGATAGCGTTAGACAGCATTCACGAGTATACATTTCTCATGTAGGAAACGACGAACACCTCATACTTTATAACTTAACACTAAATGGAAACATTAATGACACGAACATAATTTCATCTAATGTTTCATTTAGAGTCTGTCAAATACCATGTTCTATATCATGTATCTATGTGATTAACCATCTTTTAATCCACACACTAACCTTTTTACTGTCAATTAGTGTTCCTGCTAATTACCACGGTTAGAGACTATTAAAAGTATTTATCATCTATATTATGAAGTTCTACAATTTTAAGTCATTAATCCGAAATGATTTATAAATGCGATAATACTCAAGAAATAAAATGATATCTTTATTAATCATCTAATTCATGAACAAAATATATGTGATACAATTATCATATGGTTGACTTCTAAATTATTACACTACCAATATGGAAGTTCTCAAAAAATAGAGTTAAATGTTTTTTTTAAGAAAATATGGTAAATTAAAAAAAAAAATGGATTGCGCTACCTACAAGGAATTGGAATATTAAATGCATTGTTGGTACCAAATTAGTGCACTCAGATATTAAAATCGCGGTAACAAATTAATGCACTCAGTGTGATATTAATTGCACTAATGGTACCGCATTTTTAATCTGCGGTCCTCATAAATATAATTTTTTTTTGGAAAATAAAGTTAAACGTTTTTTTTTAAATGGTAGATAAAAAAAATTCGGAATTATTGGAAGTCAAATATTGAGAATGAATATGCAGTCAACTCTATATGAATATATTCCAACAAGATAATTATCTCGAACTGAATACGAATAGACCAAGATGCAATAATTGAAGAATTTATTTTATTTGAAAAATATGGAATTAATGAGTTCTAAGTCCATCCAATTCGTTTTAAGATCCGTACTAACAAATATTAAAGCATACATTTACTTACTAAAGTAGTGTGCACAGATGTTAAAGCGGATCGGAAAAATATAGAACCTATTAGATCCAAATTGATCCCCTCACTGCCAGCAGTGGCGTAGCCAGGATTTTTGTCAGGGGTAGACAGAAAAAAGAACATGACATGGAGAGAGAAGAATCAATCTAAAAAATAAATAATTGAAGAAGAATGGACTAGAAATTGGACTGTCAAGAGTACAGGAATATGCAAATTTCAATTTAGGGGTAGGCAAAGGCAGCAATTTATACAATGTCATATTAAAATTTTCAAATCTAGGAGTAGGCAACTGCCTACCCTTGTGATATGCTGGCTCCGCCACTGGCTGCCAGCAGTGTCAAACAAAAACAAATACCTGGTTAGAAAACAGATCCAAGCCCTGCTGCTCTTATAGAGGGTACGCGACACCGTATGGGTTGCTGGTTGGAGTGCATATCCTCTGAGATATCTTAATTTTTGCGTGACCAACGTGTACGGTGCCTATTCGGAGATAGCGCGAGGTTCAATATTATTTTCTCTTTGAGATTCATGCAAAACGCCTTAGAACGGTTGAGATTTTCCAAAAAAAAACACTCAAAGTTTGAGATATCTCATAGGACGTGAATTATGCTGGTTGGGCATTCTGGTATGAGAGGAATAGGTGGATTATTTGGGCCAAGCAAAGGACCTTCGGGTCTGTTCGTTTGTCACGGGATTAAACATGATGAGATTTGAGGAGAATGAGAACCTACTTTTGAAAAAGTAAAAACCCACAAGTATGGGTACACACGAGATTAATTATGGGAATGTTTTGAAAAATGTTCGTTGTACGGTGGAATTAGTTAAAAAAAAAAATCTATTTTTGGGATTAGTGACATGAAGTTTAACTCAAGAGTTGTGGGCCCCTCCAGGAGAGAGAAGAGATGGAAAATAAAATATTGAGTCTGAGTTTGTTTTTTAAACCCAAAAATTTACACTTAGGGTCTACTCATTTGTCACGGAATTGTGCGAAATGTGATTTGACGAGTTGGAGAACCTATTTTTTTTTATTTGCAAGAACCCATACTTATGAATACGTACAGGGTTTATTATGAGAATATACTGAACGAGTATTCGATTGTATCATGAAATTAATAATAAAATTTTTTGATTTATTTTAAAAATATGTATTTCTATTTAAATTTCTCATCTATTTTAAAAACAGGAACTTGTTGACTCGTCTGTTTGTTTTGTACTAAATAAAATAATTTGCATGTAATGACACGATGGTCCTTTATGTTTTTAATTACTAACAAATAATCTTTCATCTATAACAATCATTTATTTTTAGAATTTTCAATCAGTCACTTTCTAACTTTTAATGTAATATTAACATAATTAATATTAAATATAATTGGTTTTAAAAATACAATATATGAAGGTTTTGCTACTGCTACTCTTTGCCAGTACAGCAATATAGCTATACAGGTAAATTCTTAATACCACGCTACTCTTTTCCGCTTGGATGGATATATTATATATAGGAGTTATTTCAATGATTGACTGGTCATAATTCTAAAAGTCCCAAATATTAGTAGTACCAGTCATTTCATCGAATACATTATGGACATCCAACAAATCAAACCTATGGCAGTATGGTATGACCACAAGAACAAGTATACCAGTAAACCAAAAGAGATTAAAATCAAGCAACAAGCACAACAACAATAGAAGATTTCAGCAAATTAGATTTATTGGGGCATCGGTATCAATTTAGTAATGCCATATAAAGTTTATAAACACAGCTTACATGGACCAGTAACCAAACCAATCTTGCCCACTTGGTAAACAAAAACAAATTACGAAAAGATACGAAGATTTCATCAAATCGTTACCCTTACCCGCATTTTCGGATACGATACAGGTCAGGTAAATGGGTGAAAGGGTGCCATTGACACCCCCTAATAACAGGGCTGGAAAAAAATTGAGAAATTCAGCTCAATCCCATGTAATTCCTACACATTCTCAAACATCTGAACAGGGCAAGAGTGTGTTGATACCTGTCTTGTGATGCAACAATGATGCAGCAGCTACCAGAGGATACCAGCGAGAGGGTGGTGCGGACTGCGGAGACACTTGGTGAATTTTTCTTCCGATTTCTGTACCCTAAAATCATTTCTCTTTTCAATATAATCTATTGTAATTAATATAGAAACCAAGGTGTTGTGAATACTTTTTTATTTTCAATACAAATGTTTTTTTTTTAAATCATTTTTAATACTAATGTTAGAGCTTAGAGGCAATGTTTAGCCTCTAACCTTCAAACACATATTCTTGATAGTCATTTCTTTATGAAAGTAAAATAAAAATAACATTACCACTGGGTGAAATCTCTGTTTCACTATTTCTAGGTACACAAAGCAAACTTTTTACAATGTATTACTAACAAGCAAGAGATACGACTGTTTTCTCCACAGGCAAATTTCAAAATGATTTGTGAACTCAAACCAAAGCAGCAAAACACCAATTTTATTATTTATATAATTATATAAAATAATCAGAAAGTATCAATATATATCAACTGGATGCTCTTCTTTCAATTCGAAGAAAGAAACGGATAATCGGTAAAGCCCACAACTGAATCTGGAATATAGAAGGTGCTCCTATTATACTTGTTCAAAGGTGCATCCAATTCAAACCTCTTAGGCAAGTCCGGGTTTGCCAGAAAAATTCGACCGTATGCAACCAAATCAGTGTACCCGCTAGAGACTGCCTTGTTTCCGTCTTCTCTATCATACCCACCAGCCACAATAAAAGTACCATTGAATGCTTTCCTCATGGGTAAAAGACTATGTGGTGTCTCAGCTTTTTCACCGACTTGTATCATCCTTGGTTCTACCATGTGGCAGTACACAATGCCAAATTTGTTGAGGGCATTCACCATGTACAGTCCAAGTGCCTCAGGGTTTGAATCGCCTGATAGCTGGTAGTTAGCGAATGGAGAAAGTCTGATACCAACCCGCTCGGGTCCTATTTCTTTTGATACAGCCTCAACAATTTCAAGTGCAAAGCGGCATCGGTTCTCAAGGCTGCCGCCATACTGGTCAGTACGATCATTGATTTCATCTTTCAAGAACTGTTCAATTAGGTATCCATGAGCTCCATGAATCTCAACACCATCAAAACCTACATGATATGGAAAGAAATATATTCTATTAAAACTGGTTCAACATGGGTATCGTGATCATGGACAAATTTGTATAGAATAACCGAATAAGTAGAACCCAATTATGTTGCACTTTAATTTGAAAGTACAACATCAAACAATTCGATGTAAATTAGAAGATTAGAGATGATGTCACCAAGGTAATGACCAATTATGGAACAAAAATAACAACTGATACTCATAATATATTGGTAATGGTCCATTATTACTACAATATACCAGCACAGCCTATTTTGTGACTTGTGATTGTATATTAGAAGATTAGAGAAACTCCTTGACAACAATTTAACACATGCATCCAACAATACTCACATTAGAGATTTGGAGTTTCATAAGTAAATCGATGGTTAACTAATATCAAATAATTAAAAAAACTTGTTAGGGGGCGCAAATAAAAATATCAGACTAGTGTGATGACATCCTATACTGTAAAATCAGCTTGTACCTGCTTCAATGGCATTTTGAGCAGCAAGCCTAAAATCATTGACAATTTTTGGGATCTCATCGGTCTCTAATCTTCTCGGTGGTGAGTATTCTGTCGGGTCCCCATTGGCACGCTTTTGTGGTGTCAGTGGCTTGTCAGTAGATGAAATTGGGGCTTGGCCATTCGGTTGGAACTCTGCCATGGTTAAATTTCTTGTTATTAAAAACTAACAAAAGAACCAAATAAAGAGCACAGGGAAGGTGGTAGACTATCAATGTACAACCAAGTTTCTCAGAATTTATGATTTGATATCAATATTCATGGTTTAATTTGTAATCTGAAATATTTACTTGCATGTTAATTGGCCAATATACATATACCCCATGAAATCAGAATCTAACATGCATTGCTTAAGTCATAAACATAATAACTTTTGTCACCATTTCATATTAAATTTAATAAAACCTCATACAAGAGTAAAAAAGAGAACTTACCGTACTTTGAGACCCTTCCAACATGCCAAATCTGGCAAAAGAATATGCCGCCTTTTGCATGAACAGCATCAACGATTGGCTTCCATGCTTCCACTTGTTCTTTTGTCCAAATGCCAGGTGTTTCTGGATAGCTGCCAATACAGTAAATTTGCGGATAAGTTTCAGTTTAGGCACTATGAAAGCTCCACTGGATTCCCCAACTTGCAACTGCCTAAATCCCGAATCAATTCTGAACAATGGTAAAACTAACCCTGCCTTTGTTAATTAACCCCGCAATTGGTTAATTACTAACTAAAAATTGCACAAAGCTTCTATTGAGTCCATGTACTCTAAATTGTGAAATGAAACGTAAATCGTGCTAATCTAAGGAAAAAATATTACCCTTGTGCAGTATCAGAAATACCAGTTGCCTCAGCGATCAAAAGACCACCTGGGGTTGTTCTCTGAGAATAATACAATATAGCATGTGGCTGAGGTACATTACCATAAGATCTTTGCCTTGTCAGTGGAGCAAGGACAATTCTGGAAAATTGTAAAAAACTATGAGAAATGAAACAAGAAGTCTCATAAATATAAATTAATTATGGGATATAATTAAGCGAAAGATTTCTGACAAGCAACATACACAGTGTTTTAAATCAACTTAACATAAATTACTGACGGGATATAATTAAGGCCGATAGTTGTTGCCGACAATTCCATGTGTTCATCTTTTTACTTAATGGAGTTGCTAAATTTTTTGAAGAAAGATCAAATTAATGAGTAAGGTAAGTTCAAAATAATCAAGAATATTCTATTTAACTTACTGATAACCATGCTGGTAACTGGTTCATAATATTTTTGCATAATATGAATAATTTTAATGAAGACACAATTAGGCCCTGACATGCAATGGCATATTATACTGGCACCCAACCTAAAGAGGGAAAAAGGAAAAGACTTTTCTTTCCCTCAATTGTCTCTCAGCAGAACCAGAGATAATTTTACTATTCTATCTCAAAATTCACCTGAATCTCCTTCTAGGTGGTATCCACCAATAAATAAGTTCTTTTATTTATTTTATTAGGGGAATTTCACGTGTAACCATTCAAAAACGCACGCATATTGAAGCGACATGCACAGATCTTAATGCGATACGTGGCACAGATCTTAATGCGATACGTGCTGATCGGAATTGCTTTAAGATCCATACACGTTAGATTAACACGGATAATGAAGCAATTCGTACAAATCTTAATGCTATGCGCAGAAATCGGACGATAGAGGAATCCAGATTCAAATTTAAGTTCGATGGGTTTTATATGATTTTCATAAATAATAAAATAGATATTTTACAAATTTAGAACGAGTTATAATATAAAAAATAATACAATGGATAAATATGTGAGTTTTAAAAATTTAGAGAGGAAAATACATAATTTCAAGCTTTAGCGTGAGAAATACGTAATTTTGAAGTTTTAGAGGGGTATACGCGAAATTCCCCTTATTTTATTTTATTAAAGGGTTGTTTCAGGCAAAAACTGATTAAATTAAGTGATCAATAACGGTGGCACTGACCTGTGCGAGAGTTCGAACGGGCCCATCTTGTAAGGCGTGAGTAGGGGAATTGTCGGTGCCATTGCTCACTAGCTCTCTCCCTTCTAAGTCTTTTTTATTCAAAAATCGAATCTCTATGTTGTGTTCTTCTTTTTTATTCAAATGCTGTAGAAGGATCTCTATTTATAGGAGTCAGTATCGATGACTTACAACAATGAAGTATGAACAGAGAACAAAGAGCCGTCTTTTGTTTTTTGTACTTTTCTAATTGGCAAACAACAAAAACAAAAGTCATAATAAAATAAGAGAGGAAGAAAGGTATAAAAAAGACCTTCCTACTAGAAAGAAGCCTCCATTTAAAAATAACCGGACGAGGGGCTGTGTAGCTGATACACTGTGAGGCTATTCTCTCCAGTCTCCTGAAACTGGAGATTAACCCGGGTATATGGTGGCAGCATTGCAGCAAGAGCCCAATCACTGTTCGCCATCTGGACTATCGATGTTACTTCCCACAAAGACAAGAGGAAAGAAAAAGGACTTCGTATCCTCTGCATTAACTCAAAAAGGAATCTTTTGAGTTAATACATCTGAACAATGCAATCTGGTATAAGATCCGTGTGGACTAAATCTGCACTAATATTAAAGATCACTGTGTTAAAATTAGACGGCCAGATTGACTCCTGTTAAAATCAGACGGCTGAGATACATTAACACGAAAGAAACCCTTTTGAGTTAATGCAGAGGATACGTGCACAAAGAAAAAGTAGTCTGGAAATTGGTTCCTTCGTGGCTTATGGCTGTTCACTTATCAGTTTTGCTGTTCAATCCGATCCGGATTCTGATCGGACAGTCCGGATCTAAACTCAAAATTTGAGTTACCTCGGAGGATCTGACTCCATTGAATCCATTAATTACTTGCTGGTCATCGACGCCAGACAAAATACGGATACCAAATAATGTATCATGTTAATAAGCACGGCTAGGTACAACTTCCTCCTCGTTTACAAAGCAGATCTAGTAGTCGACAGAGAGCCACGCCGACTTTGACTTAAACCCAAATCTCAACTCCTGAATAATGTATTAATTCAAAAATTGTAAAAAAAGAAGAAGAAGAGAAATTCGATAGTTTTAAGTATGATTTATTTTATATTGTATATGTTATCATGAACATTAAAAAAATGATAAATTTTGGTGTTTGTTTAATAGTTTATAAAATATCTTAAAATTTGAAATGATTTATATTTTTAAGTTAATATCAAATAACATCAAATTTACATAAAATTTGTATAATTAACCTATGAGACCAAAGGTTTGTATAATTTTTTTTAAATAAAAATAAGAATCAAGTCCTTATTGCTATATTAAATTGAAGATATTACACTAGATTAGTCTCAAGACAAGACAAAAGCTTTAATTTGCAAAAAAAGAAGAAAAGGCAGATTGATTAAACATTGTTGAATGAAAACTATTTTTTTTTTTTCAAAAAACCTATCAAAAGAAGAATTCTTCTATTCATCCATGATGGACCTTCCACATATCATCTACTTCCTGCATCAAATTTTCCAAGGATTTGGAATGATCTCATGCTCTCTAAATATATTCTTGAGCATCTTTCCCTCCAAATAACAAATATTACTATAAGGATCATTACTTTACTTCTTTTCCCTCCTCCTTTTGAAACTATCCATTCATCTGCTTCCTCTCTTTGAAGTAAGAACTTCCAATCATGTATCTGCGTAGTCACCCTTTCTTCTACTGCCTTGTACAGCTCCAATGTAAACACACATTCTGAAAACAGGTGATGAACTGTTTCATTTGCCCTTCTGCATAAGAAGCATATACTTGGAAGGTGCCATCTTCTTTTTGCCAAATTGTTTGTTGTAAGTATATTGTCGTAATTAATATGCCAACCATAGAAGGAAAAATCGGAATCGGAATCGGGATCGGATTTTTTGCCGGGGGATCCGAATCGGCCGAATCGGTCAAAATCGGCAGAATCGGATAGGAAACTCGGACTTTTTTGCCAAAAGCTCGTTTTATACTATAAAAATAGAAAAAAATTGATAAAAAATAACGTGTCAACAATTTATGTAAATAATCCACTAATACAATATAATACAAGCATTACAAATTACAATTTATAGTTTACACCCGTTGCTGCAATTTAAAAAAAAAATGACTGTTTTATGACATATATACATAAAGTATCTTTTCTGGTAACAAAATAATCAATGGTGTAGTGGTAGTATCCTTGGTTGGTATAGTAAAGTGTTTGGGTTCGATTCATGTCTTTGAAAAAAATATAATTTTGCCTTAATTTGTTGTGTTGAATGGTATACAATTACAACATTTATATAAATAACAATCTTTTCTATTACAAAAACAAACAATGGTGTAGTGGTATTACAATTGGTTAGTAGGTAAAGTGCATGGGTTCGAGTCCTGCTTGCAGCAAAAAAAAAATTCTGCTTTTGTGAGTTAAGTCTATTTCGTCCAATTTCACTGAAACAGGAACGTTCCGGCCGGAATTTAACTGAAACGGACGAAATTTGACTGAAACTGTACCGTTCCGGCCGGAATTTGACCGAAATAGTCGAAATTTGACTGGAATCAACAAATACCGGGTAAATCGGACTGAAATTGAATCGGCTCCGGCCAATCATAGCTATGATGCCAACCATGCAAACATTTTGATTCTAGGAGCCGCCTTGGACTTCCAAATTCTGTGTATAATTGATCCTATTTCAGGCATATTCTTCATACCTAAATATGCTGACTTGACTGAGAAACCCTTGCTAGGCTCTAGCATCCAATTGACATTGTCTTATACTGCTGTGTTTATTCTTTGAGT
Organism: Carex arenaria; assembly: GCA_964058825.1. NCBI lineage: Eukaryota > Viridiplantae > Streptophyta > Magnoliopsida > Poales > Cyperaceae > Carex > Carex arenaria. The sequence goes on along the minus strand of CAXKVW010000019.1, from coordinate 265,754 downwards.
TATCAGAATCCTCAGTTTATTGAACTGCTGAAGGGCATGGTCATCATTCATGATAGCTCCTATATATATCCTGGAACATTTCTTCAATATTTTGAGCCAGATACATTAAATTGCCTGTTATACCCTTGTCAGTTGTCCCTCACTTCCTTGTATAAGTGTTGTAATTCAAATTTGAGGCAACCATTCCCCCAATTGTGTGTCCAAGACTTGATTGTCTTTCAATTTCCCAATTTGCTCTTCATATGATTTTCACAACAAGACATTATTATGTGTAAATTTTCCTTGAAAATTTGCAATATGGCAAATCACTCATACTGTTAAAAACAAAAGCTGCTCTAAAGATAGATTTCCATAACCTATCATCAAGTTTAATCCAATACCAGCATCATTTTGCTAACAAAGCATTGTTAAAAACCTGAATATCAATTATTTCCAAACCTCCAAATTTTTTTGGTTTGCAAACTAACTCCCAATTTGCCAATGGTAAACCCTTTCTTTCTTCTGCATTCCTTTTTCCATACAAAGTTTCTTCTTGTTTTGGCAATCTCATTTATGACCCACATTGGCAATTTGAATACCAACATAAAATAAATCGGTATTGAAGATAAAATTGCATTGATTAGTGCCAATTCCAGCAATAAATAAGTGCTTAGCTGCCTATCCTTCTAGTCTTTTGTTAATCTTCTAAATTAATGGCAGATAAGCATTTCTAGGTAATTTCTTGTCTGATAATGGGAGGCCTAGATAATTGAAAGGGAGACTCCCTTGTTTGCAGCCCAGTATTTGTACCAGCTACTGTGCATTGTCAAAAACATTGGTAGATAAGATGAGCTCAGACTTTTCCATGCTAACTGATAATCCAGAAATTTGCTTGAAGATGGTGAGTAGAATCTTTAATGTTTGTATCTATCCTTCCTCAGGTTTGACAAAAAATAATGAATCATCTGCATATAGCAAATAAGGCCTCGTATCATCAAAAGACCATCTCCATGTACCATTTTCCAATAGTTTCCCCAACCATCTTGGCATGAAATTCATTGCCAAGATGAATAATAATGGTCACAAAGGGTCACCCTGCCTCACCCCCTCTTCAATTGCAATCTCTTTCCTCTTAAACCATTAATTATTATCAGAGATGACCCCTTCAGCACACAATTTAACATCCATTGAATCCACTTTTCTGGGAACCCTAGTTTTTCCATGATTTTAGTTAAAAACTCCCAACTCAGATTATCAAAAGCCTCATGTATGTATGCTTTAAATAAGGCTAGTAGAGTCTTTCTATCTCTTGCAATTTCTATGTTCTTCTATCATTTTGTTGTTTGATATGCTTTTGTATTTTACTTTCTTCTTTCTTGGTATCAATGATCTGATCTATTCTGTCATAGTAGTGACAGTGCCATTGGGGGAAGTGAATAGATTATATTAGACGAATCAAAGAATGGGGGGGGGGGGGGGATTATTAGATTAGTGGAAGAAAACCTAAAGAGGGGAAATCACTAGTCAGAACGACAAAATGCAGAACGGTGTCCTGTGGTTGCGTACCTTTATAGGTGAAGGAGGCATCGCGCTATCGTAGGGTCTTTATAGTGGCACCGTAATAAAGAGATCTGGCGGCTGTGCACCCTTATGGGTGAAGGTGGCATTATGCTATCGCAGGGTCTTTATAGTAGGTCGCTAATTTGCTCTGGCGCTTGTGCACCCTTAGATCCAACGTACTATAGATGTAAGGGTGGAAGAGGTTTTTACCATCATGACCCAAATTAATGCAACATTCATATACTGTTGTTTCAAGCAGTTCTCTTTTTAGTCTATTTGACTAATTTGCAAAACATACAATTATTGAATTTTACGACTTTCTCTATTTTAGAATTTATACAGGTTCAAGATATTTGGAATTGCAATATGCATATGTTGAACCGAAGAAAACATCAAGATATTTATCAAGGAATTAAATTATAATACAAACTTGGTAAAGTAGTTTTTGATATTGTTTTACAGGGCCAAATGTTGGTAACTTTTGTCAAGCGTTAAAACGATTTAGACCTGTGAGAAAGCGCTAAGAAATCAACTTATCAACACTGAAAATTTTGAAATAGTTATATTGTTTTAATAAAAGTTATATTGTTTTAAAAATTTATAACGTTTTAATAAAAAGTTATAATGTTTTCTCAACTTATCAACATTGAAAATTTTGAAATAGTTATAACGTTTTAATAAAAAGTTATAATGTTTTAAAAAAGTTATAACGTTTTAAAAAATTTCAACAACTAAAAATGACTGTTTTGATCGGTTGATTTCCAGAGAATAACGTTATGTAACGTTTTAGAAGTAAAGCTCACATAAATTAAAAATCAATGAAAATGTGATGAATGTTTATGAAAACGTTATAACGTTTTAGAAGTTAACCTCTCAGAAAAGAATGACCTAATTCAAAATCGATGAAAATATTATGAACGTTTTAGATCAAAATGCTCTTTATGGAGCTGTCTCTATAAATAGAATTTTGGACTCATTTTCAAAGTAACTTTTAGCCGACTCTAATTTTCAAATCTCAGATTTCTGTGAGCTTAAGTTCCACCATTGTTGTGAGAGCTTTCAAACTTCAAACCTATCAAACAACCTCAAATCTACTTCACTAATCTTGAGTTAGATTAGGTTAGAGTGAGCTTTTGAGTGTTTCTCTTGTGAACATTTTCTTGAAGACTTCGTTATTCTCTCTAGTTGGCCATGTGACTTTCCGTTGGTTGTAAGGACTCACCGGTTCAAAAGTTGTAATCCTTTCTAAGTTGGGTAATAGAAAGGCGCACTAAGAAGTGGTTGCGACGCTCCGGAGACGTAGGCATTTGTTTTGCCGAACTTCGTTAACATCCCGAGTGTCAACTTTATCTAAACTCATCTATTTACTTTTTAATTGCGATTATTTTTCAATTCTTAGCAAAAGTAGTGCATTTAGTGTAACATAAACAACAATAAAAAATGAAATCATAGATTGACATATTATCAAGGTGGATTGAAGTAAAATCGATGTGCCGAAATCTTAGGAATTTACATCTCTATCTCTGTTTTACTTACTTTTAATTTTCTCCAAATACACATTGATCACTCACAACTCTCAATTTTCAGATTTCGTCTACGCCTCTTGAAGGATTGTGGTTTGATCGCTCAAAACACTTAACCAATACTCCCTGTGGATCGACCTTGATTATACTACTCGATAGAATTGTGCACATGCAGTCCGACCTGATAGCATACCGAGTTTATAGATATTAAGAGTAAATATTGACGCTAATCCGTCGATCAGTCACGTCCGATACCGAGTTTCCAAACCATGTTATTTAAGTCCATTAACTGTTGTTTGATTCAGTCTAGGTAGAGATCATAATTTATTAATTTATACAGCTGAGCCCCTTCACAAATTCCTAGCGTGCCTTTATTCATGCCAGGATGAAACATGAAGGCATGATGAAACATGAATCCCAGGGGTTTCACCTTAACTAATTACATATAATGTATGTCAACACCCATGCATTTATTTATGTTTTATGTTATTGAAAATGAAATATTTTCTTTTGTCATCCTAAGGTCAGAAATGGACAGAGGCATATTTATGTATAATAAATGTGGATTAATTTATTCCATTTATATTAAAAAAATTAGTACTTGTGGATGATTTTTTATATAGTTTATATAAAATATTATAGATACGTTAAAATTGACTCCTATATATAGTACAAAATTTTTATATAATTGACCCCATTCACATTTGACCTGTATAGCTTAAAATTCTAATTCTGCCCCTGAATATGAACTAATATTTTACATGGTATCAATTCCTTTCATAGATTATAATTGTTCACACTAGATGCAAGCATGGAGCGGGCCTCAAGTAATCAGGACTCGGAAGAACTTTCTGATTTTTGAAACAGTATATGTTGGTGGAGAACAGAAATTTGGAAAAGAAGAAGAGTCGAAGGAAAAATTTGGAGAAGTACAGACTGCATTGTTTTTTTTGGTTGACAGGAGACATTTGAAAATCTGTACCGTATGTAATAATAATAAAAACTAATCCCATCCTAATCTGCACCGTATGTAAAAAATCATACATGCTTGATTTGACTAAAATTAAAAAAAACATACATGTGGTTTCTATAGCGCATAGTAAGCTGATGTGAAATTATTAAAATAAGAAAATTACTTATCTTTTATTTTCAATTTGATATTGCATTTATATTGAATATTATGGTTTAGATATTACAATATTATACTTACCTTTTTATTTCTTTTACTTAAATATTTATTTAGACATGCATAGTCGTGCCGGTGCCTCTATCTATTAGTTAAATAGATATTATGGTTTATATTTTTAATCAGTCAAAGTTGTGCGGTGCCTCTGTTTAATTTATATTGATTATATTACTGTATATATTTCAATATTGTAATCGTTTATTTTTTTATTTTTTGTTAGTTCAATTTGATATGGCTGATAAAGGCAAACAAACGAGGAAATCAGTAGACATTTTTTGTTATTAGTTCAATTTCAATTAATACTCTCCGTGAGATTCCATCAAGCTTCCTGATTAGCTTTGAAAGTTCATATTTTACTTTATTAGAAGATTATATTAGTGTAAGAAGTGACCTTAACATCATTTTTGGAGTAATTATTTTTTTACAATTTTTTTCCTGTTTTTATTATACAAAACAAGCATTTTAATAAAAAAAAAAAAAATCCAAGTTTCCGAGTTGATATCTATTAATTCCATATAATATCTATTAATTTTAAGCTGTCTAAAATCATTCTCACATTATTTACTCAGATATATAGCAGGAATTGCAAAAATTGATGTATAACATTAAGTCTATGTTTCTGTTTCATGCCAAAAATAGAAATATATATGCGTTCAACAATAAGTTAAATTCTACAAATAATTGAAATTAATTAACTCCTTATAAAGAGACTGACACAAATATATAGACTATATTTTATATGATTCACTATTAAACTGACAAAATAATATAATGGGGGGAATGACACGAATATACATGCATAGCCAACAACTGCTGCTTTCTCTTTTTCTTTCTCTCCATTTTATGCTTTGCTTTAAGTAAATATATTGGTTCTCTTTGTTTTTATGCTTTGCTCAAAAGGGTGAGCCAATTGGACTTTAATTTGTGGAAAGTGAAAACTATATTCCACGAAAATCGGAAATGTGCTTTGCTTTGCTTTCACTGATTATTATCTCTTATTCCCTATAGCTCCCTTCTACTGTTTTCAAGTGCTTTCTCAGTGTTTCTTGATCTTTCTCTTGTAATAATTTCCTCTTTCAAATTTGAATAAATTAATAGTAGCAATTAAGCAATGGCAGGCGCGCCGATGTTGGACCTGATACCTATCCTGCAACAGCCCGGATTGATGCCGGGAATGGAGGAAGAGTGTGAGCAGCTGTTCCAACTGTTTAGGGCTATCCTGCCCGTGCTCCCTTTTGCTGTAAGTAGGTTTATCGAGTATTTTACTTCTCCTCATGAAGGCGGGGAAGATGAAGGAGGGGAATATGGATGCTGGCTTAGGGACCTTAATGCAGCGGCATATGAAGTTGATGACATAGTAGATGAGTTCAGATATGCAAAGCTTCGAGCAGAGGCTGTGACCAACCACCACCAGAGTGGTGACAAAGTAAGAACTAGTATCTTCTCTCTTTGTAAATTAATTTGTGGGATGAGGGAGAGGCTCCCCATTAAGGAAGGGATGAGGGAGAGGCTGACAGGACTTGTGATCAGAATTCAAAATCTTCTTGAAACGTCAACTCGTTTCATTAATCAAGATAGCCAGGGGCTAATGCCCGGAGCTGAAAGTCGGGAAGGCCCGATTTTATCAAGCCTGAAAGAAATTGATGCTATTATTGTTGGCAGAGATGAAGACAAGGAGCAAATTGTGAATATGTTGCTTCATTCCGACACTGTTGGAGATACCAATACCATTGCAGTAATCACAATTTATGGTTGGGATGGGACAGGAAAGACTACCCTTGCTAGGTTCACATGTGCTGATGCCCGAATCAAGGATAATTTTGAGGTAATTCTATGGGTTGATGTTGGAGGTGAAAATATTGATGTTCCTAAAATTGCAAAGTCCGTGATAGATCAGGTAATAGGGAAAGATTGTTGCATATCTGAAGGTGATCCTGATTTACTACAGCGCCGCATTTATCAAGAGTTAAGCGGTAAGAGATTCCTTCTTGTCTTGGATGGTGTAGGGGATGTTGAAGTGAATGTGGATCAGTTAAAGTGGGAGCAGTTGAAGTCATGGCTTGAGCAATCTGCTGCAATTGGGAGTTCCTTAATAGTAACGACAAGTCGGTTAAGTGTGGCAGACATTATGTCCTCAGCAGGTAGATATCAAATTAACATATCGAAATTGGGAGAAGATGATCTTTGGACTCTGTTTTGCAAGAGAGCATTCTTTGCTGATAAAAAAATTTCTCCAGAGGTGCTGGAGATTAGCCAACAAATACTCAAAAATTGCTATGGTTTTTCCTCTGCTAGTGAATCTGCTGGGTGGTTTGATGAGATTCAAGAAAGAGCTTGCTGAATGGCAACAAGTAAATCACCAATTAAATTCCATATTTGTGATAGATTTGTGCATTACTCATTTATCTCCTGAAACTAGAGAATGCTTTACCTTTTGTTCTGTCTTCCCTGTGGGCCATTACATAGACAAAGAGGTGTTGGTCAAACTTTGGATGGCCAATGGTCTAATCTCTTCTGATAGAACAACATCTGTAGAAGAAAAAGTTAACCGCATATTCAATGAGCTTGCCTTTAGGCAATTATTTGAGGATGTCAAACTTGTTCCCGAAAGTTCATCTAGGGACAAACATGGATACCGTAGTAGAGTAATATGTAAATTGCATCCCTTGATACGTTATTGGGCAAATTTGTATTATTTACAATATGGATCCAGTTCTGTATCAAGACCTGATCGTTTTCAATTTATACTTGGAGATTCACCAGTAGATATTCCTGTGTTATTAAAAAATTATCCAGATGTACGTATCTTGATATACTCGAATGATCCCTTCATTAGAACTGTCAAATGCAGTGAGCTACCCAACTCAAACTCTTTGAGAGCTTTGCACTTGCCCTCAGCTTTATTTGACAGAGATTTGTTTGAACTGAAATATACAAAACACTTGAGATATCTTGATCTATCTGGCAGTAGAATTAAGAGATTACCAGAATCCACAAGCTCGTTATACTTCATGCAAATTCTAAATCTCTCAAAATGTTTGCTTCTTGGCCGGCTTCCGGAAGATATGAGATACATGAGGAGCCTTAGGCATCTCCATGTCGATAAATGCCCGAAGCTAAAAACAATGCCATTACATCTCGGGCAACTGAGTTGCCTAAAGATCCTGACAACTTATATTGTCGGAGAAAGTGCCGGCAGCGGCATTGATGAACTAAAGTGCCTGAATCTTAGCGGCTTGCTGGAGATATATAACCTGCGTAACGTGAAGGATGCAACAATTGCCAAAGAGGCTGATTTGTTTTCAAAAACAAATTTGGAGCAGCTAACTTTATGCTGGGGTAGACAACAATTGGTTATGTCAAAAGGACATAATGATTTGGAGGTATTGGAGGCTCTACAACCTCACAATGGATTGAAGGTGTTGAAAATACAACAATATGGGGGAAATGAATTTGCAAATTGGATTACCAATCCAGTAGATCTCCAGAATTTGGTTGAACTTCATTTGATTGGTTGCTCACAATGTAGCACCATTCCTCCTGTGTGGAAGGTGCGATCCCTTCGAGTTCTCTGTTTAAAATATATGATCAATTTGACATGTATGTACAACTTCACTTCCTTCCCTGGTATAGATAAGAAAGACGGCTCGGAGCTATTCCCAAGCCTCAAGAGACTGGTATTAGTCGGACTGAAGAGGTTGGAAAGATGGTATAAAGAAGAGGGAATGCCTCTAACAATACCATCATTTCCCGTGCTTGATGAGATGGAAATCACAAATTGTCCAGAGCTGAAAAGCATGCCTAGTGTTCCTGTGCTTAAATATTTAACCATAAGCATAGAAAATCATGGTCTACTCCTGTCTACCATTGATCTGATAACACAATCACAGAGCTTAGTTGAAGTCAGCCTGGCAAAAGCAAGCGATTCTGATGATGAGGCATTGTCAGCATTAGGCCCAAAAGTGAAGGGACGTAATAGCGATAAGCTTCGGGTAATGCGACTGGAATCAACTAATAGTTTTTTCATGGCCAGAGCAATACCGCGTCAAAGGTTGGGTTTTTGGAGATCATTAGTATCACTTGAAAATTTGGATATTTTCAATTGCAGCAGCATTTTTGCCTGGCCATTAGAGGAGTTTACAAACTTGCACAAATTGAAACGGCTATCTTTCCGAAAGTGCCCAAACCTAACTGGTTTGAACCCTAACCAGTTGCAAAAAGACGAAAAGGTTTTACCGCTGCTGCAATACCTAGAATTCTATGCATGCCCTTCTTTGAAAGAGGTTCCGAGGTGCACATCGATCCTTTTCTTAGAACTAAATGAATGTCCTGAAATCAATTCAATTTCAGGTTTTAATAACCTGAAGATGGTGTACCTCTCATGCTTAAACTGGACATCTTTGCCAACTGGATTCCAAGACCTCGAGAAATTGGAGTCTCTTAGGGTGTCCGAATGCTACTGCCTGACATGCTTGCCAGTTGAGTTGGCAGGTCTCACATCCCTTCGAACCTTGATCATTGACAAATGCTCAAGAGTGCCTTGTCTTCCCAATGATCTCGACCAAATGCTCTCTGGTATTGAAAAGTTCCAAATTTCAGAGTGCCCTGATCTAGAAAAATTCTGTAAAGAGGGACCATATTCTTCCATAATCACACAAATTGGCATGACAAACAATTCTGCTGGACCATCTACTGAAGCTTCAAGGTACATAGCCCTCTTTTCTCATGTATTATTGTAAATTTGTAATTGAACCCTTCCCTTTCCAAAACAAATTTGGTGTTTATGGAAAAAATGATTTTTGTGCTTTAGCCCTTGTTAATATGGATATTGGATAATCAGTACACTTGACCCGATTAGAAGATTTATGCATGGGTTGAAATCCATACCCCATCTCTTTACTGGATGGTGATTCTAGGTACCAAATTTAATAGATCCCAGTCATGAGTACCAGTTAGCATTTTTTTTTACTGTTGTTTTTTTTTTCTTTTTTCTTCCGTAGATTTCTCCAATATTCAGTACCAGTTATCAAATATACTGCCTCATATAACACCTGTAACAATCCTAGGTTTTATATATGGGAAGAGCATTGCAGCTTTGCAGGTTTTATATATGGGAAATTATTTCATTTGACATAATTATTCCTATTGTTTCAGACATTTGACACTTATAAGAAATGGACTTTGTAATGATAAAATAAAAGAAGATAAACAACCTCAGCTAAGTTTCCATACAATTTTACTAATCTATCCCTTTTTCTCCACCAATGTAGTTCAGGAGAAGGCTCGGAGTAGGGTGGATTTTGCATCTCTTGATATGTTGTGTAGCAATTAGGTATGTATATAGAAAAGTTCAAATCTTTCTGAGTTAATATTTCTTCAATTTTCATAATTCTATGTGGTCTGGTTATCATGCTAAACGATCCAAATCAAGACTCACTTGGTTTGGGATGGCAAAAAAATTGAGAACAAAAAAAAATGTAAAGAAGCCGGGATTTTTTTTTTTTTTTTTCTAATGCTTATATAATTGTTGTTTTGATATTTTAATACTTCTAAAATATTAGTACCGTTCTCCACTACTACACATGAGGCAATTAAACTCCATATTAGATTTAAAAAGTAGTTTAAAATGGCACAAAAGGACAATAATTTTTTTTTACAATCTAAGAAAACAGGGATATGTATATATATCTTGTTTTCATTTTCAATGGCAAATGGTCCATAGTTTAATTATTGTTTCATTGCAATAATTTTATGTGCAGTAGATATTTTCTGATATCATTTACTAGGGATATAAATGTTAAATTTTTTTTTTGAAGTAACGGGTAAATCACCTATTATATTTTCCACTAAACAAAAGAATATTTTACCAGTAATTCAAGTTTCATGGATGTAGCAATTTTGTAGAAAATTTAACAATTATATAGCCACTGATTTTAATTTTTTTTATTTTCAGTTCTTACAAAATCTTTCATGTCGTGACTGTAAAAAAAATGTATTCCATTATTATCATTTTTTGTAGTGTTTTGAGTTTCCATGAGTACATTGAAACACATGTAACATTTTATTTTTCACTGGGGTGTATGAGAAAAAGAGTAGGCGGAGGAAGCGAAGTGTGATGACTATTTTCATGTAATTTGGTTGTGATCTTGAATACATATATTTAAATTTCTATTGTCCCTTAAACTTAAAAACTCTATCCTACAAGATGAAATGAACATATATATATATATATAGTGGAAATAGTTAGAGTTATTATCTAGTCTTTTTGGCTTTAAAGGAATAAAATATGGTTTAGGGGTTTCTGCAAAATCAATCAGGAATTTGGGTAGCTTTATTATTTCCTTACTCTCATTTTGGAATAGATCCAAAAGTGATGATTCCTTTATAAATTAACTCTTATTTTGGCACATGATATGACTGAATTTCCCTTGCAGGAGGGTACAGGTACACCTTCCAATACCGGATCCTAGGTTTGGACTAGACCTCTGTGAAGCAACTGGTTAAAAGGACTTTATTTGCTCTTCTACTTGTATCTTCCTTTGAAACTGATATTTGCTTTGAAATACTGTTTTCTTTTATCTTTGGTTTGTAATAGTTGATACAGTTCTTCTTATGTTTAAGTTTGAATGCATTGTTACTCTTTAGTATGTAGGACTATTAAAATCATAGTCTGTAATAGTTTAATTATACATGGAGTTATATATAATACCAGATGATTTGGGGAATTACAATCTTATGAACTCTTTAGGTTTCTTAATTGTATCAGTAGATTTTGAAGATAAAGCTTATATGTTTTGTTAATTTTCTCGTGAATATTAATATGTAACTAATCCAAGGATAGCAATGGACTTATTTCTGGATACCCACATTCCCTTAACGGGCTCAAAAATAATCTATAACCTCATAATTAAGTCTGCCTCGCCAACTCCTAGGAGAGGTAAACAATGAGCCCAAACAGGCCCTTACCATGCTGGACGGGCTTCAATATGGGCTTTCCTGGTGTGGCTCTTGATAAGTTCGTTATTCTTTTTTCTGTTTACTCAAGGCAAAGAATCTTGGGTATCAAATATATAGTTCCAACTTCCAATGAATAAATTAAAATTAAAATCATAGTGTCACAAGGGGAGTCAGAGAAGTACTGCACACCCTCATTTCATTAACTGATTTCTTTACTGAAAAAACCATATTTCATGGGTAGTTTCCAACCAATATCAATGGATAAGTAATGCTATGTCCATATTAAAATTTTCTGTTTTATGCATATAATTTGTGGCAGTCTAGGTTTTTAAAACTAAATAATTAGTTATAATCACAATTAAGGGTTCATTAAAAATAGGGTAATTACATCCTGACCGAGACTGTTAGAGCGTTGTTTCACTGAATGGAGGGACCCAAGCTGCCAGATTTTTTTCTCTTGGTTCTTCTGTTGTTAGCTCACCTATAAATAGGCTTCCATTGTCACCAAAACAATAAACAGATATATGAGAAATTGAGTATTTTACTATTTCGTTTTTCCTTACTGTTCTTCAATTCTGCTATTTACTTTTCTTAAATTCCATCAATTGTGTTATTCTCTTGTGAAATTCCTTCTTCCCTAAGCTTCGTGAGGTCAAGTACCTTGCAATTTTTAATACAAATTTTTTATTTATTTTTAAAATCATTTTTAATACAAATGTTAAATGGAATGTTTAGCCTATAACCTTCAAACAAATATTCTTGATAGTCATTTTTTTATGAAAGTAAAATAAAAATAACATTACCACTGGGTGAAATATCTGTTTCACTATTTCTAGGTATGCAAAGCAAACTTTTTAGAATGTATTTACATATATGACTGTTTTCTCCGCAGGCAAATTTCAAAATGATCATATATGAACTCAAACACAAGCGGCAAAACACCCGTTTTATTATTTATATAATTATATTAAATAATCACAAATTAGCAATATATATCAACTGGATGTTCTTATTTTAATTCGAAGAAAGAAACGGATAATCGGTGTAGCCTACAACTGGATCTAGAATATAGAATGTGCTCCTATTATACTTGTTCAAAGGTGCATCCAATTCAAACCTCTTAGGCAAGTCTGGGTTTGCCAGAAAAATTCGACCGTATGTAACCAAATCAGTGTACCCGCTAGAGACTGCCTTGTTTCCATCTTCTCTATCATACCCACCAGCCACAATAAAAGTGCCATTGAATGCTTTCCTCATGGGTAAAAGACTATGTGGTGTCTCAGCTTTTTCATTCACTTGTATCATCCTTGGTTCTATCATGTGGCAGTACACAATGCCAAATTTGTTGAGGGCATTCACCATGTATAGTCCAAGTGCCTCAGGGTTTGAATCGCCTGATTGCTGGTAGTTAGCGAATAGAGAAAGTCTGATACCAACCCGCTCGGGTCCTATTTCTTTTGATACAGCCTCAACAATTTCAAGTGCGAAGCTGCAACGGTTCTCAAGGCTGCCACCATACTTGTCAGTACGATCATTGGTTTCGTCTTTCAAGAACTGTTCAATGAGGTATCCATGAGCTCCATGAATCTCAACACCATCAAAACCTACATGATATAAAAAGAAATATATTATATTAAAACTGGTTCAACATGGGCATCGTGATCATGGAGTAATTTGTATAGAATAACCGAATAAGTAGAACCATGTATAGTTGAAAAAGAAAAAAAAGATCCCAATTATGTAAATTAGGAGATTAGAGATGATGCCACCTAGGTAATGACCAATTATGGAGCAAAAATAACTACTGATAGTCATAATATATTGGTAATGGTCCATTATTACCACAATATACTAGCACAGCCTGTGTCGTGATGGTATATTAGAAGATTAGAGGAAACTACTACTTCAAAAAAAAGATTAGAGGAAACTCCTTGACAACAATTTAGCACCGACATCCAACAGTACTCACATTAGAGATTTGGAGTTTCATAAGTATATGGATGGTTAACTTATATCAAATAATTAAAAAAACTCATTAGGGCGCAAATCAAAATATCAGACAAGTGTGATGACAGCCAATACTGTATAGTCATTTTGTACCTGCTTCAATGGCATTTCGAGCAGCAAGCCTAAAATCATTGACAATTTTTGGGATCTCATTGGTCTCTAATCTTCTTGCTGGAGAGTATTCTGTCGGGTCCCCATTGGAACGCTTTTGTGGTGGCAGTGGCTTGTCAGTAGATGAAATTGGGGCTTGGCCATTTGGTTGAAACTCTGCCATGGTTAAATTGCTTGTAATTAAAAACTAACAAAAGAACCAAATAAAGAGCACAGGTCAGGTGGTAGACTATCAATGTACCACCAAGTTTCGTAGAATTTATGATTTGATATTGATATTCATGGTTTAATTTGTAATTTGAAAAATTTACTTACGTGTTAATTGGCCAATATACATATTCCCCATGAAATCAGAATCTAACATGCATTGCCATAAACATAATCACTTTTGTCACCATTTCATATTAGATTTAATAAAACCTCAGACAAGAGTGAAAAAGAGAACTTACGGTAGTTTGAAACCCTTCCAACATGCCAAATCTGGCAAAAGAATATGCCGCCTTTTGCATGAACAGCATCAACGATTGGCTTCCATGCTTCCACTTGTTCTTTTGTCCAAATGCCAGGTGTTTCTGGGTAGCTGCCAATAGAGTAAATTTGCAGCAAATGCCAGGGATGGAAACGAAAATGGTTCAGTTCAGGGGCCCCTCATAAAATGGTATAGGTACTATAAAAGCTCCACTAGATTGCCCAACTTGCAACTGCCTAAATCCCGAATTAATTCCCAACAATGGTAAAACTAACCCTGCCTTTGGTAATTAACCCTACAATTGGGTAATTACTAACTAAAAATTGCACAAAGCTTCTGTTGAGTCCATTTACTCGAAATTGTGAAATGAAACGTAAATCATGCTATTCAAAGGAAAAAATATTACCCCTGTGCAGTATCAGAAATACCAGTTGCCTCAGCGATCAAAAGACCACCTGGGGTTGTTCTCTGAGAATAATACAATATTGCATGTGGCTGAGGTACATTACCGTAAGATCTTTGCCTTGTCAGTGGAGCAAGGACAATTCTGGAAAATTGTAAAAAACTATGAGAAATGGAACAAGAAGTCTCATAAATATAAATTACTTATGGGATATAATTAAGCGAAAGATTTCTGACAAGCAATATATATACATTTTTTTAAACCAACCTAACATAAATTACTGATAGGATATAATTAAGGCCGATAGTTGTTGCCGACAATTCCATGTATTCATCTTTTTACTTAATGGAGTTGCTAAATTTGAAGAAAGATCAAATTACTGAGTAAGGTAAGTTCAAAACAATCAAGAATATTATATTTAACTTACTGATAACTGTGCTGGAATTTACAACTGAAGCTGATAACTGGTTCATAATACTTTTGCATAATATGAATAATTTTAATGAAGACACAATAATTAGGCGCTAACATGCAATGACATACTATACTGGCATCGGATCTAAAGAGGGACAAAAGAAAAGACATTTCTTTCCCTCAATTGCCTCTCAGCAGAACCAGAGATCATTTCAAGTTCAACTATTCTATCTCAGAAATTCACCTGAATCTCTCCTTCAAAGTAGTGGTACCACTTATGCACGCATATTGAAGTGACATGCACATATTTTAATGCGATTTGCAGTGATCGGATTTGCTTTAAGATATGTGTGCGTTAGATTAGCACGAATATTAAAGCGATGCGCACAAATCTTAGAGCATTGTGCACGGATCGAATGGTAGAGAAGTCCTTCAAATTCAAATTTGAGTTCTTTGGCTCTATATGTTTTTAATAAAAGGTAAAATGGGTATATTAAAATTTTAGAATGAGTTATAACATAAAATAGAATGGATAAATTTGTGTGTTTTTAAAATTTAGAGTGAGAAATATGTAATTTTAAACTTTAAAGGAAAAATACATAATTTTGAAGTTTTAGAGGGGTATATGTGAAATTCCCTCTATTTTATTAAAGAGTTAT
The DNA here is from genome assembly GCA_964058825.1 of Carex arenaria. Lineage (NCBI taxonomy): Eukaryota > Viridiplantae > Streptophyta > Magnoliopsida > Poales > Cyperaceae > Carex > Carex arenaria. Next base: position 250,486 of record CAXKVW010000019.1, on the reverse strand, counting down.
TCAGGCAAAAATCAAGAATTAAACCAAAAAAAATGATTAAATTAAGTGATTAATATCGGTGGCACTGACCTGTGCGAGAGTTCGAATGGGCCCATCTTGTAAGGCGTGAGTAGGGGAATTTTCGGTGCCATTGCTCACTAGCTCTCTCCCTTCTAACTCTTTTTTATTCAAAAATCAAATCTCTATGTTTTTTTTCTTCTTCTTTTTATGCAAATGCTGTAGAAGGATCTCTATTTATAGGAGTCAGTATCGATGACATAAAACAATGAACAGAGAACAATGAGCCGCCTTTGTTTTTTGTGAACAAAGAGCCGCCTTTGTTTTTTGTACTTTTTTTATTAATTGGCAAACAACAAAAACAAAAGTCATAATAAAATAAGGGAGGAGGAAAGACTTTTAAGCCAACCTAACATAAATTACTGATGGGATATAATTAATTAAGGTCATAGTTGTTGCCGACAATTCCATGTGTTCAACTTTTTACTTAATGGAGTTGCTAAATTTTTTGAAGAAAGCTCAAATTGATGAGTAAGGTAAGTTCAAAATAATCAAGAATTTTGTATTTAACTTACTGATAACCGTGCTGGCATTTACAACTGAAGCTGATAACTGGTTCAAAATATTTTTAGATAATATGAATAATTTTAATGAAGACACAATTTTTCCCTGACATGCAATGACATACTATACTGGCGCCGAACCTAAAGATGGAAAAAAGAAAAGACTTTTCTTTCCCTCAATTGTCTCTCAGTAGAACCAGAGATCATTTTAACTATTCTATCTCAAAAATTCACCTTAATTTTTTCTTCTAAGTACGGGTTAGTAAATTGCTCATAACTCGTGACTTACTCATTAAAAGTTCACTAACAACTCACTCATTATCAACTCGCCCGTTCACTTAGTGAACTGAGCATGAGCATACCCAACTCATTCATAACTCGCTCATTAAGAACTGAGTTACATGAAATTATGTCACATCCAATTTTAACCAAATTAAACCCAAACTCAAATCCAACTTTGTAAGTCTGTGATAAGGAGATAGCTGTGAGCAGGCCTGCTAAACGAGTCGGGCCGACTCATGGACTTTGAGTCGGGCCCTTAAATGAGTCTTATTGAGCTGAGCTCAATTTGAGCTCAGTCCAAACTCGGCTCTAACTCGAAAATAAGGAGACCTAATTGAACGAGTCGATCCGATCTCCGATCTGAGTCGAGTTCCCGTTGAGTCAAATCGTGCACCGTCGTCTCCTTCGTTCCCAAGCTCAGCTCGTGCGCCTCCCTCCTCTTTTAGTTTCTTAGCGGAGGGCATCGCTATACCCCTCAAAGCATGGCGTGCCTCCCTCCTCTTTCAGTTTCTTAGCTCGTGCGCCTCCCTCCTCTTTTAGTTTCTTAGCGGAGGGCATCGCTATACCCCTCAAAGCATGGCGTGCCTCCCTCCTCTTTCAGTTTCTTAGCTCGTGCGCCTCCCTCCCTCTGAAACTGGAGGGCATCGCTAGGTTGATAAAAGAGAAGGAAAGCGACATAACGGAGGCACTCAAGTCCGACCTCACCAAGCCAGAGATGGAGACTTACCTCCATGAGGTACTTGTTCATTTTCCTAATTTTTGGGAGGGTACCCATCAAAAATTAATGGGTAACTTTGAATCCATAAACTTGGATGCTTTGCTTATCTGTTCACTGCTTTGCTTTGCATTTGCGTTTACTTTTACTTTACCAAGGAGAAATTAAATTGGCTCTCCAGTTTGTTCTGTGTTCTTCATCAATTTTCATGAAAGTTACACTTCTGACTTCAATTCTCCCATTGTCTTCCTCTTTGTACCAGTAATGACTTGTACCAGTCCGGTACAGTTCTTTTTCTCCAGCTTTGTAAAACAATTTGTACCAGTCCGGTACCAGTGATGCTTGTCTTCCATGCTCCTTTGTAAGAATTGTTGCCCTGTTGTTTCTCATATGTTCCAATCTGTGCAGTGCAAATAGCGGATTGTTAGAGGTGAGAGCATGGCTCATATCTTAAGAGGTACTTGCAAATTAAATTTAAAAAGGGTAATTCTTTAACTGATTATTTGGTATAGCTGATTTTTTTTTTTTTCTTATGTTATTTGTCAGCCTACAGATCCATGTCAACCCTCAGAGAGTAGAATTGCACCAGTTAGCGATCACATAAGACAGTTTATTTCACAGAAGAGATCTGCATTGCCAAAACCCTCTATTGATCTGGTAATTAAGTTAGCTGTTTTTTGTGTTAGGTGGATTATACTAGTACCTTTTCTGAATGCACGGTAATAGGCGGTAATAATGTTTTGACCACATTTAATGTACAACTCAGACAAGTTGAGATTCAACATACCACCATAAGTTCTATCCAAATAACCTAAATTAGTTCGGGGTAATACGCATTTCTGCAATTGAACCTAAAAATGTCAAATCGATAGCTAGACCAGCATATCCACTGCTTCAGTTCGTAAATAGTGGGTCTTTATTCATGTAGCAGGTAAATACCTTGTTTTGACAAAATGAATCTTTCTTCTGAGTTCTGACTATAACCTTGCTTCATTCATTCTTCTTTCCTTTTTGTTTCAGTTGAAAGAATCTGTCTCAGGAGCTAATGCTAAATTGCATTCCACAAGGGAATCTGTTTCAGGTAAATACCTTGTTTCTCATATGCCATTTGAATGTGAATTCTTTATTTAAGAAGAAAGAAAGGTAATGAAAGGTAATGACAAATATGCCCTGCCCATTAAGAGTTGTATTTTTTTCAGCAATAAATAAACAGATGCTTCAATATTTCTACTATACAAACGGAAGGGAAAAACAGTCATGTGATGTGAGCAACAAACCAGATACCAACACCAGCCAAGAGTGCATTAAAGGGGAGGAGCTGTTAAGAAAAAAATTATATTATAAATAAATGAAACTATATTTTTGTCAGATTTTATTCTAATTCTATTCTATCCTTTTTGGTTTTGCAAATTACATGATATTTTACATTTTGAAATGAAGAACTTATAGGGGCATGTTGGTATTTATTTCTCTTTTATTTCATAAATAATAGGTAGTGGAGAAATCAGCTGGTTCTGAAAGTCAGAAGATAACAATGACTTCTTCTACTGCTTAGTGTAAGCAATTCATCTCATACTCTGTGCTACTTAATTTGTAGAGTTCATGTCTGAAACTCATTCCCAAACAAACCCTGATGTTGGGGATTCTCAAAGTGGATCAATTGAAGTAAGGCAAAATAAAAAAAAAGGAGATCTAATGCCTGGGATCACTTCGAAAAAGCAGGAGATGAGAAAGTTATGTGCATACATTGCTCTCAAGTATTAGCTAACGGTCCTCATTTGGGGACTTCTCACCTGAATCGGCATATCAGAGATGTATGCAAACAAATCAACAAGGAAGCAAGGGAGAGATTCTCATTGGCTCAAGGAGGTGACTTATCTAGCTTTAAATATGATCCCATGTTGACCCGTGATCTCATGACTATGATGTTCATAGATGCTGAGATACCGTTTTTGGTTATTGAAAGTCGGTTTTGGGAACTGACTATGAAATCCCTAAGACCCGAGTACAGAGCTGTTGGACGTCAGACTCTGAGGAATGATGTTGTAGAGGTATTTAAGGCAAGAAAGAGGGTATCGTTCAACGAGTTTGAAGAATTGGATTCGCACATATCTTTCACTTCTGATATTTGGACTTCAAGTGTCAATTTGGGATATTTGTGTCTAACGGCGCATTATATTGATAAGGGGTTCAATCTTCACAAAAAGATTATAGCTTTCAACCAAATACCTTATCCACATTCGGGTCATGCAATTGCGGAATCGATTAAAAAAGCTATATTTGAGTGGAAGTTGGAGCAGAAGGTGTTCACAATAACTCTTGATAACTGTTCAGCGAACAACAATGCAATGGCGTTTTTGGAACACATATTTTGGGACAAGTCTGTTTTTGAGGATGAAAACATGCACATGAGATGTGGGGCCCATATCTTAAACATTATGGTGCAAGATGGTATGGAGATCATTCGGCAGGCTTTGTCGAAAATTAGAGAGTTGATGCGGTACATAACTTCTAGTGGCCAGCGACTCCAAACCTTCAACCAAATCTTACATGAGATGTAGCTACCATCTAAAAGAGGGTTGATTTTAGACTGTGTAACTCGTTGGAATTCGACCTATGAGATGGTCGTTGAAGCTTTGAAGTACAAGGATGCCTTGTTAAGGTATGGAGATGGCACTGCGGTGATTGTTCCTAGTTCGGAGGATTGGAATGTGGCGATTGAGATGGAGAAGTTTTTGAGGGTATTTCTGGATGCAACAAATGCTTTTTCAACCTTTAGGAGACCATCTTCATATGTGTTTATGAGGGAGGTGTGGACTATTCGGTCCACTTTGTGGGAGGATTATACCGATACAAGTCCCAATCACACCTTGCGAGACTTATCAAAAGAGATGCAAAGAAAGTTTCTCAAATATTGGGAAAAGCCGAACAGGATACTAACATTAGCTTGTGTTTTTGATCCTCGGCAAAAGTTAGATTGGGTGGAATTCTGTTTTGAAATTGCATATGGAGCTGGGACTGATTTGTACAAAGAAAGAATTGAATGTGTGCGCACTTCGCTTAAAAAATAGTTTGAAGAGTATGAGAGCACAACTGGCCGAGCGACAAGTAGTATCTCACCGCAAGTGGAAGGTCAAAACGAGAAACAAAAGAAGCTTGAGTTGAGTTTTCAGAAATTTCGTTCTCAAAACCGTCAATTGCGCCAAAAGAGGTCCAAGTTGGATAATTACTTGGAAGAAGCTGTGTGCCTAGAGTCGGATGAAGAATTTGATATTTTGCAATGGTGGAGAAGAAACTCGGAGTTATATCCGACTTTAGCAAAGATGGCAAGAGATTCCTTGGCGGTTCAAGTGTCAACCGTTGCATCTGAGTCGGCTTTTAGTGCAGCGGGTCGGTTGACAGATCATTTACGGAGTTCGATGACACCGGAGACAATCGAGGCACTCGTTTGCTCGAAGGATTGGTTTGCCTCCATTGATGGAAGCTTCAACTTGGACCAATTTCGTCCATTCATGCCGAATTCTTGATTGGTGTTAGAGGTAAATAGTTTATTTATCAGCTCCTAAATTAATATTAATTATAAGTTAACTTACTATAGATATGGAAATGTACTTGCTGATATGCAATTGTTTGTTACTAAACAGGTGAGGAGAAGACTATACGACAAGACAAGACTTACAGATTTGTTTCAGCGAGAGCAAGTGTTAAGAATGTTTTTTTATTTTGAATTTATAATGGTTTAATTAGAGCATAATTTTTTTTGTATTTTGAATTTATAATGGTTTGATTAGGGCAGATTGGAGTAGTTTGAATTTATAATGATTTGACTATGACAGTTTGAATTTATAATGATTTTGAATTATCGGGTTAAAGCTAGAAAATAATAAAAAATAATAAATACAATACCCAATCAAAGCTAATAAAATAATAAAAAATATATTTTTATTAAATAAAAAAATATTATCATGTTGAAGACAATGAAGAGTCAACAAAACCGGCGTCCAATCAAAGTTCGAAATTTTTTACTAAACAGTAGGAGCATAGTATGAGATGAATTGCCGCCCAATCAAATAGAGCGTCTCCAATATTTTTCCGAGCTCGAGCTGAGCTATGGGCCGAGCCGAGTTTGATCCGAGCTGAAAGCTCAAACTTGCAAATCCGAGCTGGACTTTTTTTCTTCAAATCCGAGCTGGACCGAGTTGGATTTATTTTCTTATGTGACTGAGTTGGACCGAGCTTTGAGCCGAGTTCAGCTTATTAGCACCCCTAGCTGTGAGCATGTGACATCTAGAGCCGTGAGAACTCACAAAAAGATGGCTATTTAATTTTGTTAAATTTGCTTAAGAGCAATTTTTTTTTGTTAAATTATGTACTGTTTAAGTAGGTTAAATTTTGACAAATTTTCTATATTGTAAACAAGTCCATCATAATTTTAAAATAAATATAAAAATTTATCAGATGTTACAAAAATTTTCATTAAATTTTTTCGGGGAAATTTCTTTAAATTTTTTTCAGGAATATTAAACTAAAAAAATTAATATGAACATCATTTTTTTTTTTTTACAATCTTCGCAAAAATGATTAAATCATTGGAAAAAAAATTGCACATCATATAAGCTATATTGAAATCTTCTTCAAGAAGATTTATTGAAATATTATCCTTCTAAAATTTGTATATCATAAAAATTTTCTTAAGAAAGATATCTTGAATTCTTCTTATATTAATTTTGTACTTCATATAAACATTCTTTAGAAAATTTCTTTAAATCCTCTCATATTAATTTTTGTACATCATATAAATCTTCTTCAAAAAGATTTCTTGAAATATTTTAAATTTTTCTTAAAATATTATTCAGGAAGATTAAATTATTGAACAAATTGTACATCATAAAAAAAATTAATATGGACCATATTGCACATCTTAAAATAAATATCAAGGTTCTAAATAGCATTTATTGCGCCATCGCGGGAAGGCTACAAAAAAAGCTATAGCGAATAGCGGAAGCTATGCCACATGGAATTTTTTTTTTTTATAAAAATTATATTATATATTTGTACTAAATATCAACATTATCTAAAATCTCATGTAACAATAAATAACATCAAATTGATTACGAAATTATAATTTTCATATTGAATCAATAAAAGTCCAACTTGATGATCAAAATATCCATAGTAATATCATAACTATTAATCTTTTTCTACAAAATATCTTAAGCATCATGATTCATGACATAATTTATTTTTTTCCTATTCAAATTCCAAAATAACATAGATATCATGGCATAAACTATATATCTTTATCTATTAAAAATATTTCAACTACCATATAGTAAGTGTTATTTTAGGAAGGTCGCCAATTTAGAATTTTTCTAATTTCAGCTACAAGAGTTCCTTTTGTAGTAACAAGCTTTCAATTGATTATTTTTTGCTTTTATCTAACTATTTAATTTACTGATGAATTTTCATTTAACAATTAATAAATTAATATAGCATTTAACAATTAATAAATTAATATAGAGCATAGTATGTCAATTGCAAAAAAAAATTACAGTCAAAGCCCATATAAATTGCCCAAAAAAATGCTTATATTGCATAGCGCATGCTATTGGCGCTACACGCTATCTGCTATAGCGGACCGCTATTACCACTATAGCAACCGTAGCTCAATTAGCGTATTTTAATGCCATAGCTTAGCATTTGGGGTCTAACAAGACTATAGCGCGCTATTTAGAACATTGATAAATATACATAAATTAATAACTTATTCCATTTAGCAATTATTTATTAAAAGTATTATATGTATAAATGGAATTGAAATAAAATATATCAAAGTTACCTCAAATCATTAACTAGTAGAGATCTCAAGTTGATAACGTGTTATAAATTAAAGACAAAGAATATAAACAAAATAGAGAACACATTAAAGATGGTATTCTCTTTATTCATACATTTTTCATGTGTATAATATAGCATTACAAAGGCTCTATTTAGAGGCCACAAATTGTAAATGAAAAGTCATCCAAATTAAATACAACAATAAATGAAAAAAACAAATTCCAATAATAGTGGAGGTAGTGGAGAAATAAATATTGGAAGTCATGGAATTTCACAAAGCAAACTTTTTACAATGTATTTACGAATTACTAGCAAGGCATACGACTGTTTTCTTCGCAGGCAAATTTCTAAATGATCTGTGAATTCAAACCCAAGCGGCAAAACACCCGTATATCAACTGGATGTTTTTCTTTTAATTCGAAGAAAGAAATGGATAATCGGTATAGCCCACAACTGGATCTGAAGTATAGAATGTGCTCCTATTATACTTATTCAAAGGTGCATCCAATTCAAACCTCTTAGGCAAGTCTGGATTTGCCAGAAAAATTCAACCATATGCAACCAAATCAGTGTCCTCGCTAGAGACTGCCTTGTTTCCATCTTCTCTATCATACCCACCAGCCACAATAAAAGTCCCATTGAATGCTTTCCTCATGGGTAAAAGACTATGAGGCGTCTCAGTTTTTTCATCAATTTGTATCATCCTTGGTTCTACCATGTGGCAGTACACAATGCCAAATTTGTTGAGGGCATTCGCCATGTACAGTCCAAGTGCCTCAGGGTTTGAATCACCTGATTGCTGGTAGTTACCGAATGGAGAAAGTCTGATACCAACCCGCTCGGGTCCTATTTCTTTTGATACAGCCTCAACAATTTCAAGTGCAAAGCGGCAACGGTTCTCAAGGCTGCCGCCATACTTGTCAGTACGATCATTGATTTCGTCTTTCAAGAACTGTTCAATTAGGTATCCATGAGCTCCATGAATCTCAACACCATCAAAACCTACATGATATGGAAAGAAATATATTCTATCAATATGGGTATCGTGATCATGGAGTAATTTATATAGAATAACCAAATAAGTAGAAGTGTAGAACCATGTATAGTTGAAAAAGAAAAAAAGATACCAATTATGTAAATAAGGAGATTGGAGATAATGTAACCTAGGTAATGACCAATTCTGGAACAAAAATAACTACTGATACTCATAATATATTGGTAATGGTCCATTATTACCACAATATACCAGCACAGCCTGTGTCGTGATGGTATATTAGAAGATTAGAGGAAACTCCTTGACAACAATTTAACACCGGCATCCAACAATACTCACATTAGAGATTTGGAGTTTCATAAGTATATGGATGGTTAACTTATATCAAATAATTAAAAAAACTCATTAGGGCGCAAATCAAAATATCAGACAAGTGTGATGACAGCCAATACTGTATAGTCATTTTGTACCTGCTTCAATGGCATTTCGAGCAGCAAGCCTAAAGTCATTGACAATTTTAGGGATCTCATTGGTCTCTAATCTTCTCAGTGGCGAGTATTCTGTCGGGTCCCAATTGGGAATCTTTTGTGGTGCTAGTAGCTTGTCAGTAGATGAAATTGGGGCTTGGCCATTTGGTTGGAACTCTGCCATGGTTAAATGGCTTGTAATTAAAAACTAACAAAAGAACCAAATAAAGAGCACAAGCAAGGTGGTAGACTATCAATCTACCACCAAGTTTCGCAGAATTTATGATTTGATATCAATATTCATGGTTTAATTTGTAATCTGAAATATTTACTTGCGTGTTAATTGGCCAATATACATATGCCCCATGAAATCAGAATCTAACATGCATTGCTTAACTCATAAACATAATCTTTTTTGGCACCATTTCATATTAGATTTAATAAAACCTCAGACAAGAGTAAAAAGGGAACTTACGGTACTTTGAAGCCCTTCCAGTATGCCAAATCTGGCAAAAGAATATGCCACCTTTTGCATGAACAACATCAACGATTGGTTTCCATGCTTCCACTTGTTCTTTTGTCCAAATGCCAGGTGCACCTGGAAAGCTGCCAACAAAGTAAATTTGCGGCAAATGCCAAGGATGGAAATGGAAAAATTTCAGTTCAGGGGCCCCTCATAAAATGGTATAGGCACTATAAAAGCTCCACTGGATTCCTCAACTTGCAACTACCTAAATCCCAAATCAGTTCCCAACAACAGAAAAACTAACCCTGCCTTCGGTAATTAACCCCGCAATTGGGTAATTACTAATTAAAAATTGTACAAAGCTTCTATTGAGTCCATTTACTCTAAATTGTGAAATGAATCATAAATCGTGCTATCAAAGGAGAAAATATTACCCTTGTGCAGTATCAGAAATTTCAGTTGCCTCAGCAATCAAAAGACCACCTGGGGTTGTTCTCTGAGAATAATACAATATAGCATGTGGCTGAGGTACACCACCGTTAGATCTTTGCCTTGTTAGTGGAGCATGGACAGTTCTGAAAAATTGTAAATAACTATGAAATGGAACAAGAAGTCTCGTAAATATAAATTACTTATGGGATATAATTAAGCGAAAGACTGCTGACAAGCAATATATACGGTGTTTTAAACCAACTTAACATAAATTACTGATGGGATATCATGAAGGCCGATAGTTGTTGCCGACAATTCCATGTGTTCTGGTTTTACTTAATGGAGTTGATAATTTTTTTGAAGAAAGATTAAATTAACGAGTAAGGTATGTTTATAGTAATAAAAAATATTGTATTTAACTTACTATAACTGTGCTGGCATTTACAACTGAAGCTGATAACTAATTCATAATATTTTTGCATAATATGAATAATTTTAATGAAGACACAATAATTAGGCCCTAACATGCAAGGACATACTATACAGGCACCGGATCTAAAGATGAAAAAAAGAAAAGACTTTTCTTTCCCTCAATTGCCTCCCAGCCAGTGGCGAGGTTAGGATTTGAGATAGGAGTAGGCAAAAATCGAATTTGGATTCGAATAAATTAATGGGTTCAGGTTCGGTTTTGGGTTCGGATTCGGATTCAAGACACAATTCAAAAAAAATAACAAGAAATATATTAAAGGTTTCAATCAATTTTCTAAGTACCGAATTTTCTATCGAATTTACCGAAATTTACCCAAATTTTCTAAGTTTCAATCAATTCACTGAAGGTGCAGAGCGAGGGCGCGAGGCTACAGAGGCGGGGCAGCACAGTGGCGGGCTGGACGGCCGCATGAACCGCATTTATGAGATAAAAATCAACATGCCTCTTTAAATTGAAAATATGTGATTTTCATGCCAAACCGCATATATGAGATTGCGTGAAGATTTTCATGCGGAATCAAACTGCATAAGCATATGCGGCCGCATGAACCATATTTTACAACACTACTGAGTGGTGACTAGCGTTTCCCTGCTGGCCTCTGGCATCGGCGCATCTTGTGGGGGAATCGCGTCTGGTGGCGAGTGGTGTCGGCACGTAATCCCCTCTGCGGCTCTGCCTCTGTTGTCGCGCGTAATCCTCTCACTCGCGTACGGAGGTTTCAGTTACGAACTCACCATTCTATAGTTCAAAGTTTTAATTTTTTTATTTCCATATACTTCAATTTGGACTCTATGATAGGCAAGCCCATATTTTAGGGGTAGGCAAAACTAAAAAAATACTCGCTTCTAATAAAAAAAAAAAATTTCAGGGATTGGCATCTGCCTACCCCTGGCACCATGTAGCCTCGCCACTACTCCCAGTAGAACCAGAGATGCGCACCATGTAGCCTCACCTGAATTTCTCCTTCTACTAATATCCAATTATGCACGAATATTGAAGCAATGCGCACAAATCTTAATTCGATGTGCATGGATCGGACGGTAGAGAAGTCCTTCAAATATTCAAATTTGAGTTCGTTGGCTTTATATGTTTTTAATAAAAAAGTAAAATGGGTATCTTAAAATTTTAGAATGAGTTAAATATAAAATAAAATGGATAAATTTGTGAGTTTTTAAAATTTAGAGTGGAAAATATGTAATTTTAAACTTTAAAGGAAAAATACATAATTTTGAAGTTTTAGAGGGGTATACGTGAAATTCCCTCTATTTTATTAAGAGTTGTTTCAGGCAAAAATCAAGAATTAAACCCAAAAAAAAAGATTAAATTAAGTGATTAATATCGGTGGCACTGACCTGTGCGAGAGTTCGAACGGGCCCATCTTGTAAGGTGTGAGTAGGGGAATTGTCGGTGCCATTGCTCACTAGCTCTCTCCCTTCTAACTCCTTTTTATTCCAAATCAAATCTCTGTTTTTTTCTTCTTCTTTTTATGCAAATGCTGTAGAAGGATCTGTATTTATAGGAGTTACAACAAAAAGTTACAACAATGCTGTAGAAGGATCTGTATTTATAGGAGTCAGTATCGATGACTTACAAGTTACAACAATGAACAGAGAACAAAAAGTCGCCTTTGATTTTTGTACTTTTTTAATTGCCAAACGACAAAAACAAGTCATAATAAAATAAGAGAGGAGTAAAGACTTTTAAGCCAACCGTTAGACATTGCTGTCTTTGAGTTTATTAACAGAGAACAAAAAGCCGCCTTTGTTTTTTGTGTTTTTTTGTCAGGAACTGTGCCTTTCGGTTAGACATTGCTGTCTTTGAGTTTATTAATTTGTTTTAGGTGAGAGTAGGAAGGATGTAGAGTTCACAAACTTAAAGACTCGGGAGTATCAATAGAGGTCACAAGAAGGTTTTAGTTTTTTTGTGAAATTAGCTAATGTTATTTGTATTATGGAAATGTGGTATTATTATTGTGTTATTTAGTGAAATTTGAATGTAAATGTGGAATTAATATGTAAAATTTTTATTGATATTTGAATTAGTGATACACTGTACAATGTGTTAATACTTACATTTTGCAAAAAAAAAAATTAAGTATCGACTACAGTTGTTCGATTCTGATATAAACAGTAATGGTTCTTTTTTTTGAAGGAGAAACATGGGGGTCCAGCCGCCAAATTCCATTAATTTTACACCAAAGGTGTAATAAAAGTTTATGTACATGAATTATTTACAAAGAAAATTAGAAAAGAAGAAAAAGAAGAAAGGTAAGTAAAATAAATGCAAGATAACAGATGGCCCTTATTCATACAGCGTCATCTCTCTGGGTACCAAATTCTAACTTCATTAAGAATTTCCCAAGCTATCAGCACTTCCGTTTTTTGGACATCCTGGAATATTCGCCTACACCGTTCTTTCCATACGATGAATACCGTTGCCAACTGTGTTCTCTTCATCATTTGTTTCTTGGAGTTCAACATTGTTGTCCGGTATTTGCCTTGCATGAAATTCACCCATCTCCACAACTCCGGATGCATTCTTTTAAGTTCTTCTCTTACCCGTACCGTAAACGGGCATGTGCTAAACAAGTAGCGTACCGATTCTGCATGCCTCTTACATAGACTACATCTATTAACCAAATGCCATCCTTTGCTAACCAAGTTGCGTACCAGTGTATGGGCCTTCTTCATATGCCTTGTAGTATGATTTAACAGTAAATTTTCCCGTTTTTTCCCATTTCCAGCTTACCTCGTCCTCCTGTACTGATGCGACCTGTACTTGCGCCAATTCTTCAAGCAAAAGTTGGAGCTGCTCCAGTGCCGCTTGGGATGCCTGAGATAATACCGGTATGAGCCAGTTGTGATTCAATCTTGCATCAGTAATAGCCATATCCTGCCTTTCCGCATATGTGTAGAGTATTGGATATCTTTCTTTGATTGGGCCTCCCAACCATGAGTCTTTCCAGAACCGTATGTGTGTGCCATGCCCTTTTCTGAATTGCACTGAAGCCATCAAAAATGTGGAGATTGGTTCCAAGTTTTTCCAAAATGGAGTTGCCATTAGGAGTTCCCATGGCCTAATGACTGGTGTAGAGAAAAGCATCAAGTGCATCCAGGCCGGCCTTTGGACCTGCAGCCACTGCCATCCAACTTTTGCCAACAGAGCCTTGTTGAAAGTGTGTAAATATTTTATACCTAATCCTCCCATATGCCTAGGCTTGTTAATAACCTCCCATGACATAAGACTCATGAATCTTGCATTTTGGTCCTTGTGGCCGTGCCAAAGGAAACGCCTTCGAACCTTATCTATCTGCTTTACGACCCACTTCGGGAGCATAAAGGTTTGCATCATGTAAATCGGCATGGCAGTGAGAGTTGCATTAATCAATGTCACCCTCCCTCCTATTGACAGTAATGGAGCTTTCCACATAGCAAGCTTTTTTGTTACCTTTTGTATCAGAGATAGATAATGACTCTTCTTAAGGCGTTTGTTCGATAACGGTAGGCCCAGATACTGGATCGAAAACTGAGCTGCTCTGCATTGCATTATTTGCGCCAATTCTCCCATTTCTTGCACTGTTGCGGATGTCATCAGAAATTCTGATTTTTGCAGATTTACCTTCAAACCCGACAAATCATGAAAAATTACCAATACAACCTTTAAAAATTGCAACTGCTGCCTTGTTGGTTTTAGTAGAAATAAGGTGTCACCTGCAAAAAGAAGGCAGGTTTAATAAATAATAGTTCTTGATAGCAACATATAGTAACGGCTCTTATTATAAAAGCGTTCTTGATAGTCTCAATTAGTATCAGTTGTATAAAAGGCCGTTCTTGATTATCTAATATGCAACGGCTATTTATTAAAAAGTCTTCTTGATAGTCTTATTCTGTATCGGCTATATTAACGACCGTTCTTGATAGTCTATTTAATATCGGTTAATTTAAATGATCATTCTTGATTGTTGAATCTGTATCGGCTCTTTAACCTTTCCTAATTATTAACTAGCGCATGGGTCAGTGTCTCCTCTTAGCTCGTCCCTGTTGTGCGTTTTTGACCGTCTATGATGTCACATTTTCCACCGTGAGCTCTAGAACTAGGTAATCGTAGCAGGGAGATATAAATCTCCAAAAGACATATCCCTCTTTTGTGTGTAACAACTCTGTTTCGTTATTTAATGAAACTGGGCCTAGGCTTTACCAAAAAAAAAAAAGTAATAAAATAAGAGGAAGAAAGGTTCAAAAAAGACATTCCTAGTACTGATATTTTTATTTATATTCAACATTAAATAAAAAATTCTAATTGTGCCTATGTTAGCTTAGCTGAGAATTTTTAAAAATGTCTAAACCGGCCAAAAAATAGTTGGTTCTTTGGTTTTTGTTTTTGTTTAGATAGTTGATATATGTAAATTTTATAATTTATTTTAGTATAATTTAATGTATTTTAGTTTAATGCATCATAGTACCAAAATTTATCAACATCTAGTTTATATAATGTTATGCTAATTTAGTTTTATTTAGTTTCTTAAGCATGATTAGTGTAATTAGCATAATTTACTATAATTTAGTGTAATTATTATAATTTAGTTTATTTTAGCATAAAAGACAAGGAAAAAAGATCTAAAACAATATATATAAATACTACCTAAACATACCATAAAGTAGCAAATATAAATAAACAAAATAAGATAATCCAAACATATAAATACTACAAAACAAGAAAACTAAAACTATCATCTATGTCGACGACCACTTGAGGGCAAAAAAACTATTAAAAATAGGCTCAAATATATTAAAATACGGTAAAAAAATACAATAAAATTTGATACAGTATACTAAAATACGATGTAATACACTAAAATATCTTATAATACGCTAAAATAAGCTAAAATACTCTTAAACTCTTCTTAAGTTATCCCATTATTCATACACTTTTTAACTTTAATAATTTTTTATGCAAATCCGTAACTATATTCGTTGTTTCGCATCAGTTTTTTTTTTTTTTATATATAGAACCATATTTAAATATTTTAACAAAATAGGTACAGTACTAGATTTGGTTTGTAAGAAAAATAGCTCCATCGATTCTATGGATCGGTGGAGGCATTTTAGTATACTTATGGTGGAGCAAAAGTTTCTGCCTCCACCGATTCAAAATTGTTTTTCACAAAAATGAAATTCAAAATTTAAATTTGATGTTATTTAAAAAAAAAAAAAAAAATCTTCGCATCACTATAAAGTCATGAATAAATCAGTATAAAGTTGAATGTATAAATTTCATTAATGTCACCGTAAAGTCGTTTGTAGAGTTTCTCCTGGACAGATGAGTCCACCTTTCCATCTCCATTTTAGTGAGCTTTAGGATATAACTCATTTACTTCCCATTTATTTTTCTATTTACTGCGTTGATCTAGTTTATGTCATTTTAAATTTATTGTAATCATATAGAATTGTGTTATGATAATTAAGTTAGGCGCTAAATTTAGTAAACGTTTTGCCCTTTTCTCATTAAATTTTAATGAATAAGGTTGTGCAAATTAAATGTTAAGCTGCACTAGTGAAGGTTTGCTTGACAATTAAGCTTGACAAAATGTTCAATTCAGGTAGAACCACAACTTAAAAATACGAAGAAGCTTAAAAACATGGGCAAAAGGTACACTTAAAGGTGATTTCAAACTCTATGGGGTTGTTTGGCAATAATGAATTAAGCATCCTTAAAATTTAATCCGGTTCTTTTAGCTTCTTTAGCTGCTTAATCCTACCGAATATCGATTCCTTAGTGCAGATTAAGATCACCAGTTTAGCCTCTTTTTGTCCGGATCTTAATCCTCTGTCTAGACCTTAAGGTACCTCTAGCCCTTCCTTTAGCTTCCTTAGCTTTCATCTACAGATTAAGACAACCGAAAATCGGTTCCCTAACACTCTTTCAGCTCTTAATCCTCCACTCTTAACCATTTGTTGCCGAACGGCCTATGTTGCATGGATACAGGTACGAGTATCGTATCGAATACGATACGTCTATTATACACACACACACGCACACACACATATACATATACATACATACATATATATACGAGTAAAACTAAGGTGCTCCTAAGAGTACCAAGCACCTTTATACTCTTAACTCTAAAATCTATTGGATTAACTTCGAACAATGAATCCAAACTGTTGAAATCATTTTACCTTACGAGTGATGCATCTGCACCTCGTGTCATAAACGCCGCTCTTCTAATACCGCTTCTTCTAAGATTTAGTTTAAAGTCAAGTGGTCAAAAGTTTTCCAAAAAATGGATGCATTAAAATTAATTTAGAGACCTTCTAATTTTGACCACTTGACTTTATACTAAATTAATTCAAAATTTTAAAATTTTCACATGTAGACGCATCACTCGTAAGATAGAAGGATTTCAACAGTTTGGATTTGTCATTCGAAATTAATCCAATAAGTTTCAGAATTAAGAATACAAAGGACTTGGTACTCCTAGGAGCACCCTAAATCTACTCATATATATATATATATATATGAGTTGGGCTAACTTGCTTTGGAAAGTAAAGAGGGTTCTTTACTTCCCGCTCAAATCTCTATTTTCAAAATTCAAATAGTCGATCTGAACCGTTAGATGTGATCTCCATATTGAAATGTGCTTGGAGACCAAATTTTATATTTTTTGGAATTTTTTTACTATTTATTAAGCCACTTTGAAAATCGCTGATCCAACGGTGGCTCATATTGAACAGTGAAACCGTTGGATCAGCGATTTTCAAAGTGGCTTAATAAATAGTAAAAAAATTCCAAAAAATATAAAATTTGGTCTCCAAGCATATTTCAATATGGAGATCATATCTAATGGTTCGGATCGACTATTTGAATTTTGAAAATGGAGATTTGAGCGGGAAGTAAAGAACCCTCTTTACTTCCCAAAGCAAGTTAGCCCAACTCTATATATATATATATAGAGTGGGGTTAAAATGCACCATTGGTTTTGTGCCCCAATCATACCCCATGTCTTTATCTTTGTTCTCGAAGGTCAAATAGTCGATCCGAACCGTTCAACATATTCTCCATATTAAAATATGCTTAGAGACCAAATTTCATATTTTTTGGAATTTTTTTACTATTTTTTTAGATAGTTACAAAATCACTGTTTTTGGATGGTCCAGATGCAGTGATTTTGTAACTATCTAAATAAATAGTAAAAAAATTTCAAAAAATATAAAATTTGGTCTCTAAGCATATTTTAATATGGAGAACATATTGAGCGGTTCGGATCGACTATTTGAATTTCGAGAACAAAGATAAAGTCATGGGATATGATTGGGGCACAAAACCAATGGTGCATTTTAACCCCACTCATATATATATATATAGATAGGCTATTGTGCTTTGCAAAGCAAAGCCCCTCTTTTGCTTCGCATTTTCCTCTCTTGGATCTGTTTTAAGAATCGTGCAGATCGAATCTGATCAGACCAATTAGACTAATGCATCAGACCCATTCAAAATTGAATTGTGAAATAAATAATACTTTCTTAGTTAGCTACATTGTTTTCATCTATTTTTATATTCCTACGTTTTAAGGTGATATTTGAAGAATCTAATTATTGTTGTTTTAAAGGGACCATGTCGGCAGTTAACCTTGATGAAAATGGATCTGTACCCCCAACTTCTCCTAAAGCTGCCACAAGAGGGAAAACAGATCCGGCTTGGGGACATTGCGTTGAACGCATTGTCGTTGTGAAAAATAAAAATGTGAAGGTCATCGCTTGTCTTCATTTTGACGGTCGATGAAATTGAGGAATTTCGCAAACAAATGGCCGGACTTAAGATACAAACTAATGAAGATGGTGAGTTTTTCATAACCATTTTGAATTATGAACTTCAATATAAGATTTATTTTAAAATTCTAATTACACTATTACTTATATTTATCATTTTGTAGATGAAGTTTTGAATTTGGATGAATTTGATTCTGGTGATGAGATGGAAGATCCATGCACAGATAACACAGAAGTCCAAGAGCAAGAAAATCAAAGTGTTGAGGCTAGAGAAACTATAGGAGAAGAACTAGGATATGCAACTCCTAACAATGATACACATCATAATGTTTCAGTTACTGCGTGGCATTTTAGCTAGTCATCCTTAGAATTTTAATTTTTAGGCATTTAATTAGTTGTTGGTTAATTTTCTTAAGTTTTTTGAAATATTAAACATTTGTTTTGTTGTATTAGGTTATTTAAAATGTATGACTGTGAGTCTGTGAGACTACTTTATAATATGAAATGTGTCAACAATGTTATATTTTTTTATCTATTTTATGATTTTTATCTATAGTTTTGGAGATATTATTCTTTGTTAGAGTTATATATATGTTTTATTTAATAAAATATATACATAGTGATAAAAGTAAATAGCTATTTTAGCTCTCGGATAATAAGTTATATATGTTTTAAAAAACCAGCGGTTGAACCGATTGACCCACCGGTCCGACCAGTAAACCGTTGACCCGAAGCTTTACCGAGTCGACGTCCGGTCCGGTTATGATAACATTGCTTCTATCGATATAGGAAAAATACCCCTTTTATCAGTACGCCTGGGGGTGTTCCCACAATAACAACCTTCTAAATTGAGCCAATTAACCCAACTGATCAAGCATATCATAAGCGTAACATAGCCTTGATCAGAGTGTCATCCATGTTCCAAGACTAATTACCTAGGCCAAAAATTGGAAGCAAGTTTAAGCCTTGAGAAAGTACAAAAATTAGAAAATCACAGCTAAAGAAATCTTCAGTTAGCATAAGTTTAAGCCTTGGGACAGAATCGGCATGCAGATGAATCTTCATTTCCATTCTTGCATGGGAATACACAATCCTCATTTCCGTCCAGCTAAAACAAAGCCAAATACAAAAAAATACAACAAATCATGGGCACTTGAATTGAGACGTGAAATTCAAAGGTTGTTTCAGTATATATATAGCACTTAAATCGAGTCGCCAAACAAATTTGTAACAGAAAATATCAAATTATTCACTGAGGCAATTCAACAAACACTTGGTGTGCATACATTGGGTTTGAGCTGGTTTAAGAGATCATTGGTCTAGCTCTGCTCCTCAGAGAAAACTACTACTACTTTCACTTAAGCATCACCAATACATCATCCGAGGAAGCTACTGATTTCGCTTCTCATTTCCAGAATATGCAAATCAGTGAAGGTTGGGACATCGGCATGCAAATTATCCTCATTTCCGTTCTTGCATGGGAATACACATTAATTTAGAATTTTGTTCAGAATATTTTTTTTTTCTAAAAACGGGAAACAAAAAAGAGATAGGTTGGATCGTAACCTCCTGTGTCTGTGATCTAGCATGATTTGAAGGTCGGAGGAGAGGAGGACCGTGCACGAGAGTCGTGGAGCAGAGGGCGGGGAGGAGATAGGTTGTTGGAGGCGCTGGAGAGGGTGGGGTCGTGGAAGAGAGGCGAGGCAACTTCCTGGAAGAGAGGGTGGGGCGACTTCGAGGTTTTCATTGTTGGAGAATTTTTGCGTTAAAGAGAGAGAGCGGGGAATTTCGCTGGGGGTCGGGGGTCAGAGCGAAATGGACACTCCAGTAAATGGAGAAGCGTAATCTCTCATTTCAACGAAAAAATTCGGATCTGATCAGATTCGATCTGCACGATTCTTAAAACAGATCCAAGAGAGGAAAACGCGAGACCGACTCTGCTGCTTTTCTGAGAGAAAAGCAGCCTGCTGCTTTTCTGATCTCAACCATTCAAAATTTTCAATTCGCGTATCTCGATAAAACAACTTTTTCAAGCACAAATCTCAACAAATTTGAATGGCTGAGATCAGAAAAGCAGCCTGCTGCTTTTCTTTGAGAAAAGCAGCTGAGTCCGATTCGGAAAACGCGAAGCAAAAGAGGGGCTTTGCTTTGCAAAGTATAATAGCCTATCTCTCTCTCTCTCTCTATATATATATATATAATTCATATTATATAAATTAAATATTGAAATACAAAACTAAAGCTAAGTATACATTGTATACAATAGATATTGTCTTCTAACAACAAATGCATAGTGGCATGTTGGTAATGCAGTATGGTTGTGATCCTTTATTGCATTGGTTCGATTTTCCTCAATAGCAAAAAAAATTGGTTTTTGCGCAGTGCATGGTGGACCATGTGTTGTGCAAATTGTATGCTTGACAGACGTATCTGGACGTGTCACAGGCGTATCGAAGTGAGTCAATTCATATGGGAGACCGTACCAAGAGATTAAGGATACGCCACATAAGCTAATATGTCAGCTAGTGTATCCAATACATATCAGTGCCGTATCGGGCGTGTATTGGGATCGGATACGTGTCCGACACTGGTACGGAGTCTAATCCGAAGTATCCGAGTAACATAGGGAACGACCCATAATAAGTACTTGTTTTGCAAGCTTAAGACTCATTAGGCACCTGTTCGATAGCCCTCCTTAAAGGTGTGAGATTAAACATTTAATTCTAGCTAAGGAGCGCCTATACGGTAATTAAAGTTAATTAAAAGTTAAATGGTTAATAAAGACAATAATAAACAAAGATGATGATAAAATAATTCATAAAATTAAAAATACAAACATAGTAAACATAAATGATAATAAATTGTTCGGCTGGATTAAGAATTGAGAGCTAAAGAGGTACTTAAATATGAACTAAGGAGCGGATGTTTGGCTGGGTTAATTGAGATTAAGAGATTGTTGTACCCTAAAATATTACTAATTAGCTTATTTTGAAAATTAGCAATTTTAAATGTGCTTGGGAAATGCCAAATTGCACAAAGGCTCCCCTAGGTAAATTGAGAATGGCATATTGAACTTCATAGTATAATTCTACATGATAAACTATGAATTTTGATATATTGCATGGTCAAAATAATAAAAGAACCAATATTCTATAATAAAAATGATGCATGGATAATATTCTGGTTGCAAAATCATGGTGGCACTTAGCAAAATTATGCCTCAAGCCTTCCTGGGTGCAAGCTGGGCACATTAAGCAGATCGCTGAACTCTAGACCCACTTGTCATAGGCTTAGCTTTATTTGCGCTTGGTCTCCGAGATGGGTTAACATGTTCTACCCAAATTGAACCTTATGAACCGAGTAGTTAGTGACTCGGCTCTCAATACACCAGGATCTCGCAGACATTGATCAAGATCGCTGAATTTTAAATCGCAGCCCCTCGAGCCCTTCAATTTGTATGCGATCGGCGCTTCATACACCATACCTATACTAATACGCGGCTCATGAAACGCCAAGCTCATGCGGACCATTTAACCAAAGGAAATAAGAAATAAATTGGTCTGGCGGGTTATCACCTTCTCCCGAGGGCACTATGCCATGGCCAAGATACAAACTTGAAATTCTCGCTAAAGATTATGTCTTTTAGCGGGTTTTCACATGAAGCCAGCCAGGTCTCTCCTCTCTTCACTCTATCTGAGTATGAACATCCTCCTCGCAAGCTGTAATTGAAGCCAAGAAAGGAAGAAATGGTGAAATGGGAACTCGAGCTATTAAGCAAATTGGGCTCTGAGACATAGCTGGGATGTTAAAAGGGGTTCTACAATGCTATTTAAGTCCTTAATTTAATATGGAAGGGGCTAATTCGATGTTCACCATGAACTGGTACCATGTCAAAGCCGAGTTATGGCAAAACGCATGCTTGACTGTCAAGGCGATAAAGACCCTGCAGTCATGCCAAACTAGAATAATATTCTCCAAGAGGTTTGGAGCACGCCATAGAGCCTTCCCCTCTAATATGACAGTAAATCAGGGGCTTCAATGCCATGAACTGCATCCAAGACAATCCAAATGATCAAATTGATACAACAAAGGATAGATGACATGTATGAAGATAATTGGGTGATCCCCTGCCTTATAGGCGCATGAAGATACAGCCAATGCATTCAAACCCTTGATCAAACAGTTGGAGTGCAAGATGAAGCCACCTCAGTAATGCCTAAACCATAAACCTAATCTCTGCCTATAAAAGGGCACCCCATACTATGTTCAAAAGATATCTGAGATAAGAAGCTGACACCCTATAGAAGCTCTGTTAGCTAAAAAACCACCTACATCCCCTTCTTCTCAAAGAAACTCATAGTTTAGGCTAGTTAGTAGAAGCTCCTTTCCCCTTGTTCCTGCAAATTAATAGGTAATTAGTACCTATAATAAGAAACCCTAAGGGGCTGTTGTTATGTATACACTTGGTGAATAAAATTTCTTTGAAAACTTTGCATTCTTTTACTGTTCTTGCTTCATCCACGATTTTCTTTTGTTCTTTTGATCTGAGGTTCTGAAATAAGTGAAAGTTGTTGGAAAAATATTAACTAACCAACTATTTTTAAATCTGAATTTTAATCAATAAATTAAATAAAATATATTTAAATTTAATCAAGAATATAAAAATTAAAACTTTGTTACTCAGAGCTGCAAAATGTGGACCTAAGACAACTTCCCGTCCTAAGCGCAGGAATAATCGGTTAAGCTTGCCCCAAGTTACGCCGGTATTCCTCTGCCTGCGGGCGCAACCGTGGTAGAGGTTGATGTAGCTTCTTTCAACAATGATGGCAGAATAATATGTTTTCTATGAAGAAAATATTTGTTTGTGAGAGAATAGAAATTGATTTAATGAATTATGGAGCTATGAGAAAGAGCAAGAGAGTATATGAATTATTGGATTATACTCTCCAAATAATATGAACTATTTATAGGCCAATATGAATCAATTGTGCATTCATGAATATTAAAAATAATATTTATTGCATTACCGTTTCTTTTATTAAAAGAAATTAAACAGTAAAAATGAAACGGCATATTTGTATAAATGGAATATTGATGCACATAGAGAAACTCAAAGGAAATTGGATTTTATTGATTGTGCAAGCTGGAGCAATGGAGCAAGTTATTGCAATTAATCATATTGATTCTGTGAGTAAATGACAAGATATAGAAATGGCTTCAGAGGCGCACAACTTTGCTATCTACCATATTTAACATGATTTGATTTTTTGTGGCAATGGACAGTGAAAATTGGATTTAGGAAATACTCACAATTAGCTCCATAATTCATAAAGTTAAAACATTAATATTAACATAAATATTTATTTAAATAAATTTTGTGTTTTCAAAATATATTTCTAACAATCCCCCACAAAACTCAAAATTTAATTAAAAAAAAAATTAAAATTAAAAACTAAAAACACACACATATATATAAATATTTCTGCTACCATTATTTATACTGTGCATTGGGCAAAATGTTTTGATCTCGCTTAGTGTCAATAATTTCAGTCTGAGGAGATCGGAGTGAACCAGGTCTTGAACAACGATTTCTTTGATCGGAACTTACATTATTACACACACAGTACAGAAAACTACATCGTGGGTTGTGCGTTTGAGGCCATGCACATTAACTTGATTTTTTCATGAGAATATTATACGGGTTGCCTAAACACAGTAGCCGCGGCCTTTAATATACGGTCATTCTCATATAGAAAAATTCCCTCAGGGATGTGTGTAGAGTCACATCTCGCGAATTACCGACTTGGGATACTCATCTTATTACACTACACAGGAGCACTGATCACCATAGGGATGGGTTCGGAACAGAAGTTATATATCTAAAATATTCTTGTGCTCCTTGGCCAACCTATCTGCTTGTTCTTACCTATTGAACCCCCTTCAAGGGATCGCCTATCACAGAGATTGGGTTACCACATCAGATTGGCCCATTAGGCTAAGTCCCATCCCCCTCGATGACTCTAGGACTTTCGTCCTATTTAAGCCTTTTGTAAAACAATCGGCAAGATTTTGTTCAGACTTTACAAAATTTAATGAAATAATTTGTCTAACATTTTGTTGCCTTACTGACTTTTGTCTTCTTTTAATATGTCTATTTAATTTTGAATTCACCAATTTCTTTTTACAAAAGTCAATGGCAGCTCTAGAATCACAGTGAATAGATATAGCAGGTATAGGTGATTTAATTAAAGGAATATCAGACAAAAGTTCTTTTAGCCATTCGGCTTCTGTACAAGTTGTATCAAGGGCAATTAATTCGGCTTCCATAGTACTTTTAGCAATTATGGTTTGTTTGGTGGACTGCCACGAAATAGCTGCACCACCCAAAATAAAAACATAACCCGATATAGATTTGGTGTCAACTGAATCAGAAATCCAATTAGCATCCGCGTACCCCTCGAGTACAGCAGGATATCCGACATAATTAAGTCCATATTCAATTGTGCCTTTTAAATATTTAAATACCCTTTCTAATGCAATCCAGTGATAAGTACTTGGATTATTTGTGTATCTACTTAGTCTAGATATAGCATATGAAATATCTGGTCTAGTTCTAGTTGTAAGATACATAAGAGAACCAATTATTTGAGCATATTTTTCTTGATTAATCGATTCACCATTATTTTTAACTAAAGCTATAGTTGAGTCATAAGGGGTAGAAACTGGTGTGCAATTTGAATAACCGAACTTATCCAAAATTATATTTGTATAATGTGATTGTGATAGTGTTATTGAATTTGACGACCTAATAATTTTCATACCTAAAATTACATCTGCTTCTCCTAAATCTTTCATATCAAATTTCTGAAATAAAAATTCTTTGATTTTGTTTATAGTTTCTAAGTCATGGGCTAAAATTAAAATGTCATCTACATAGAGACAAAGAATTATATATTTATCTTTTACTAGCTTATAGTAAAGACAATTATCAGAATCACTAATTTGAAAATCATACGAAAGAATAACACTATCAAATTTTTCATGCCATTGAATGGGTGCCTGTTTCAATCCATAAAGTGATCTAACAAGCTTACACACCTTGTTTTCTTGTCCAGGTACAATATAACCCTCTGGTTGTTTCATATATATTTCTTCTTCTAAATCACCATGCAAAAAAGCCGTTTTTACATCCATTTGATGTACTAAAAGTTCGTGAATAGAAGCTAAAGCTAAAAGAGTTCTAATTGTAGTTATACGTGCTACTGGTGCATAAGTATCAAAGAAATCAAATCCTTCTTTTTGGCCAAAACCTTGAACTACTAATCTTGCTTTATATTTTTCAATTGAACCATCTGTTCTAAGTTTCTTTTTAAATATCCAACGACAACCTAAAGGTTTAGTACCTTGGGGTAAATCAGTAAGAATCCAAGTATTATTTGTTATAATTAATTGATTCTATTTCACTATTAATAGCTTCTTTCCAATATGGATAATCAGGTGAATTTATAGCTTCTTTATAAGTTTTAGGTGTATCTTCTACTATATATGTTATGAAGTCATTTCCTATGTTCTTTTCAATTCTCGTTCTTTTGCTTCTTCTAAGTTCTTGTAGATCATTTGTATTATTATAATTAGGAATTGATGAAGTGGCTGGAATGGTATCAATTAATTTGGACGTATCTACAGATTGATTATAGTCTGATACTTCATGATTGGTTTGATTTTTAAATGGAAATATATTTTCGAAAAACGTACGTCTCTAGATTCTAATAATGTATTATTTGAAATTTCACTAATTTCAGAATTAATGACAAGAAATCTATATGTATTACTATCTAATGAATATCCTATAAAAACAGCGTCAACTATTTTAGGGCCTATTTTCTTTCTTTTTGGTTCAGGTATTCCTACTTTAGCCAAACACCCCCACACTTTAAAGTAACTTAATTTTGGTATATGACCTTTCCAAAGTTCATAAGGTGTTTGATTTTCATATTTGAATGGAATTCTATTTAAAATAAAACATGCCGATAAAAGTGCTTCCCCCCACAAATTTTGAGGTATTCCGGAACTTAAAATCATAGAATTAACCATGTCTAGTAATGTTCTATTTTTTCTTTCAGCTACACCATTAGATTGTGGTGAGTAGGGAGCAGTTATTTCATGAATAATTCCATTGTCTTGACAAAATTGATTTATTTCATTTGAAGTATATTCACCACCTCTATCTGATCTTAAAATTTAATTTTTCTTTCTAATTGATTTTCAGCTTCTGCCTTGTATATTTTAAATTTATTGAATACTTCATCTTTGGTTTTCAAAAGATAAACATAACAATATCTAGAGTAGTCATCTATAAATGTAACGAAATACCGACTTCCGGCTCTAGTCGGACCTCGATTTGAATCACACACATCACTATGAATAAGTTCTAATATTTGCGAATTTCTAAATTCGATAGATTTGAATTGTTTTCTAGGTTGTTTAGCTTGAACACATATTTCACATTTATTATTAGGATTAATTTGAAATTGAGGTATAAGATCTAATGATGTCATTTTCTTAATTGATTGTAAATTAACATGTCCAACTCTGCCATGCCAAACGTCACAAGATTCTGAATTATACACAATAGCTTGAGATGAACTTGAAATTTTATTCAACTGTAAAGGTTCTACATTAATTTTAAACATTCCATCTTGAACAAAACCTTTTCCTATAAAAATTTCTCCTCTGGATATTACAACTTTATTGGATTCTAAAACAACTTTATAACCTAATTGCACTAATAAAGATGCACTAATTAAATTTCTTCTAATCTCAGGTACATGTTGAACTTCATATAATTTAATTATTTTTCCTGAAGTAAGCTTCAAATTTATTGTTCCTTTTCCTAGCACTTGGACAGCAGTACCGTTTCCTACGGTTACACATCCTCCACTTGTGATCTGGTAAGAATTAAACCAGGCATGATTAGTACATATATGTACATTAGCACCGGAATCTAACCACCATTCGGAATCATGATGTGTAAGATTTACTGAAGGAATAAAAGATACTGACCTAAATGATGTTTCAGATTTTTCTAGATTTGACTTGTCTCCATCAATTACATTCACTTCAGATTTGTTCTTCTTTTGATCGTTCTTGTATTCAATCTTCTGTTTTTTCCTATAAAAGCATTTTGGAGCAAGATGGTTGTCTCTTCCACATACCAGACAAAATCTCCCATCATTTCTCTTCTTATTCTCATTAGATTGATTATTTGATTTATATTTTATATTTTGATTATTGTAATTATTATGTTTCCCCTTAAAACCTTTACCCCTAAATTTGAAATTATTATTCTTAGATCTAAAGTTTTTGTTATCATTTTTTTCATTATTTTGGTTTTGACTTTTATCTTGTATTTCGGTCAGATTCACTTTTGTTTTCATTTCATTTTCTTTTAACTCTCTAAGACGATATGATGTTCAGTTCTCACATATTCTAGGGTAGTTTTTAAATTTAGTTTTTCTTGTGTTTTTTTAAGATCACGTGCAAAACTAGACCATGATGGTGGTAACTTATCTATAAAGCATGCAACTTGATATGTTTCATCTAACATAGAGCCTCCTCTGTGAATTTCTTGAATTAAATTTAGAAAATGATGAATTTGGTCATTTAAAGGTAAATTATCAACCATTTTAAAATTATGAAAGTCAGACACAGTAAAACGCATGGCTCCTTCATTATCCCTTTTATATGTATCTTCTAATGCATCCCAAATTTCCTTAGCAGTTTTGTATTTGCTAAATGTTTCATATAAATCATCTGTTAAACAACTTAAAATTCTAAACCTGCAATGATATTCTATTTCTTCGGAAGATTTCTCAGATTTAGTTTTCGGTTTAGTTTTAGATTTGCTACTATCATCAGCAGTATCATCAACTGTGGTATATGTAACACCTCGGTATTTCAAGGTATGATATTTGATAAATACATATAAAATCCAATAACGAACACTAAGTCCCAATGAGAGACCAATCTAAAATATACGTCTCGAGTTAGGATCACACTCGCAATTGTCCAAATAGAAAACATCGTAGGAAATCTTGTAAAGATCTAAATAATTTTGAAGTAAATTATCACTTAGCTTACCTCACAATTAGAAAGCAAATACCAATCAAAACCTTATTAAGAACTTCATTTGTGCTATCTCTTTTGATAAATGTTCGGATTTAGCTTCAGCTATAATTTTTCAGATGGATAACCGTTAGTATTCTAATCACAGATCTCTCTAATTATTTTGGATTTGAATGAAATTCAACAACTGAAAGGATAACATCATGATCCACAACTTTCGTGTAGAAAGCTACCCCAAATTCCGAACCTAGGGTTCCCCATAAAATTGTAAAGTCAGAAAATATTTCTGTTCGGAGACTGCAGACCTTCATCAACCATTTCTATCATCTCTCCTCACTCGAAAATCCGATCGAGGCAAAACCAGTTGCGTTAGAACCGTAACTTAAAATCCAACGACTCTTATGTAGGAAATAATCTCAGATTATGTACTAATAATTCCAGTATTATCAACCTTTGAAGATGAAAATCAAAACTACGAAAACAGATTTCTGTTCTTAGTCCAAATGGACAAAAATAAAGTGATTAAGCCCATAAAAGCCCAGTCCAGCCCAACCCAAAATTTGAGGGAGGTCCTATCCTCACCTCTATTTAAACCCTCCTCAAACCCTAGCCACCACAGCCCCCACCCCCCCCCCCCCTCCCCCCCCCCCCAGATTCGGATCCAAACCCAGCTAGACCGAAACCAGCCAGTCGGATTCCGCAGAGAACTGCCGCCCGTATGTCCAGATTCTAAAGAAGAGTTCAACACAAGAGTTGTAGTGCTCGCTGATACGGATCCGTGAGCACTGGATTCATCTCGATCGGAGTCTCCGTTGACAAGAACCGTCCAAAACAGTTACTGCTGTCCGTACCCAAAACTGGAAACCGAGCCGAACTAATCACCTAACTTCCACTGAAAATTGCAACCCGTATGTCCCTGTTCTGAAGAAGTGTTCAACACGATGGTTGTAGATCTTGAAGAGACGGATCTGTGAGCACTGGATTCACTCCGATCGGAATCTCCATCGCCGAAAACCATCCAAAATAGTGACTGCTGCCGTACCCTTTCTAAACCGCAAACTCCAAGTAATAATGTTTTGATCATAAATCTCATTTTTGTTAATAAAGTCTTGACTATTAAATTGTATTCTTTATATAATAGACTAAAAATATATTCCTCTTTATTTATTTATAGATATTCCTCATTCTCTTAGTTAATAAATAGTAAATAGATATAAACTAAAGTTTCATATCTGTTAACATATATTTATAATTATAGTCATTATTTCATTAAGCTACATCTAAAGTGAGTTTGGATTTCTAACTAAACAAGTTTCGGTTAGTTGATTTATTTATTTGAAATTATTAAAAATATATAATAAGTGAATCACAATAACCCATAACATATAGTTTAGAAGTTAAGACTAATCATCTATGATTATAATAATAAATAAAGAACTTTAGGAAATAAGAATACGTGAACTAAACCCTTATTAATTAGAAGTATGATTAATTCTTAGGTTCGATTCGTGAGGAACTAAGAGACGTAGATAACGATCCAGAATTTGCTACGCTAACAGGTGCGGGTTTCCTGAGCTTTTTGTAAAATACTTATTCCTTGATATTTTGTTTCATAATGCATATGTGTGAATTGATTGCATGAATTGATAGCATGTTGTGAATCGAACCTTCCATAAATCTTTTGGGTTAGGCATAAATGGAAAGCATGAAATGAACTGTATAATTGCATGAGTAGGATGTGTTGAGCATGAAATGAACTGTATAATTGCATGAGTAGGATGTGTTGAGCATGAAATGAACTGTATAATTGCATGAGTAGGATGTGTTGAGCATGAAATGAACTGTATAATTGCATTAGTAGGATGTGTTGAGCATGACATGAATTGTATGTGAAATGAACGGATAATGATTGTATGTGAAGTGAACGGATAATGATTGGTATGTAAAAGGGGCCAATATGCTTGCATATTGGGATGTATACATTGGGTCTGGTATTCGACTGGACCCCTCGTTAACGTGATTGTAGGCGAAAGCGGTCCTGTCACGGGTCAAGATCTAGCGTAGGGTGGATTCCCCGTCTAGTGAGACAGCCTCCTGTTGTTGGTTGGACTTCCCAACAGGTTGGCGGCCTTTCCAATGTTGGTTGGACTTCCCATTGGTCTGGCGAGTAAATGGTTAATTGAATAAAGTGAAAAGTATTTGAAAGTAGAAGCAATGACAGCCTCCCGCTGTTGGTTGGACTTCCCAGCGGGTTGGCGGCCTTTCCAATGTTGGTTGGACTTCCCATTGGTTTGGCAAATAAAAGTGAAAACAATTTTATAATATGATGAATGTCGCATTTGTGAGCATGATTGCATGAGGATAGTATAGTTGCATTATGACTGTTGAATATGCATACTAGATTAGTAGAATGATTCTTAAATTTACAAATGTTGCATTCAGGATAGAACTGCATAGTAGGATATACTTTTATTATTGAATGATTATAATAGTTCAGAAAAAAAATAATGATTTTACAAACTCTCGGGCTGGAACTAAATCCCGCACTGAGAGAAGGTTCGATCTCTCACCCGTTCCACTTTTATGTGGGTTCCAGGTAATGAAGAAGAGGCGTCAAAACGAGGTCGTGAGTAAAAGCACAGCGGAAGGATCTCTGTTTAGGATGAGTGCCACTTAAGTTTATTTTGTTTTCGTTTGTTTATTTTCAAGTAAATTGGTACACTTGAACAGGCATGGTTGTTACCGTATTTCTAACCATGACTGTCGTGACCACTGTTGAACTACTTGAGCCATTGTTGTAAGGCTATTTGTTTGTGAAATTAATGTGGCATTTATAAATGTTGTTGATAATGTATGTGATGTGTGTACGCCTTACGTAGAAATATGTGGCGGGTTGTCTCAGGGTGTGACAGTATCAATATTTGTAGCAATTTGATATGGCATAGGTAAACCTACAGCTGTTATAAGGCCTAACATAACAAGCCAAGCTTGTAATTGTTCTTGCCACCTAGCAAAATATAAACCACTAAACTTTTCTGGTTTGAGACTAGATGCATCATCATAACCCATTTTTTCTTTTTTTATTTAATCTACTGATGAAAAATTAGAAGAGAAAAATTGAGAGATATATATGCTGCAAAACAGATTCAACAAAGCCACTAATTTAATTATTCGATCAATTGCAGCAATTAATTAAATTACTCAAAAATTCGAAATTAATTAACTAATTTAAATAAACTAATTAATTCTACAATTTATAAACTAATTAAAATCAGAATTTTAATTTGATCAAATTCAGATTACGGGTTATTGCCTTAGATTGTTGGAAAAATATTAATTAACCAACTATTTTTAAATCTGAATTTTAATCAATAAATTAAATAAAATATATTTAAATTTAATCAAGAATATAAAAATTAAAACTTTGTTACCCGGAGCTGCAAAATGCGGACCTAAGACAACTTCCCGTCCTAAGCGCAAGAATAATCGGTTAAGCTTGCCCCAAGTTACGTCGGTATTCCTCTGCCTGCGGGCGCAACCGTGGTAGAGGTTGATGTAGCTTCTTTCAACAATGATAGCAGAATAATATGTTTTCTATGAAGAAAATATTTGTTTGTGGGAGAATAGAAATTGATTTTATGAATTATGGAGCTATGAGAAAGAGCAAGAGAGTATATGAATTATTGGATTATACTCTCCAAATAATATGAACTATTTATAGGCCAATATGAATCAATTGTGCATTCATGAATATTAAAAATAATATTCATTGCATTACCGTTTCTTTTATTAAAAGAAATTAAACAGTAAAAATGAAACGGCATATTTGTATAAATGGAATATTGATGCACATAGAGAAACTCAAAGGAAATTGGATTTTATTGATTGTGCAAGCTGGAGCAATGGAGCAAGTTATTGCAATTAATCATATTGATTCTGTGAGTAAATGACAAGATATAGAAATGGCTTCAGAGGCGCACAACTTTGCTATCTACCATATTTAACATGATTTGATTTTTTGTGGCAATGGACAGTGAAAATTGGATTTAGGAAATAACTCACAATTAGCTCCATAATTCATAAAGTTAAAACATTAATATAACATAAATATTTATTTAAATAAATTTTGTGTTTTCAAAATATATTTCTAACAAAAGTGAGAGCCTTGTGATGCAAAGCCTCATCTAATGATGAATGGCAAGAATGCAAGGCTTAATGATAAAAAAGGGTTCCTTTTCTTCACTGTTTTCAAAAAGAAAAAAATATATAACATAATAATAAGAAAATATAAAAATATATAGTTTGATCTTGCCTTATGACTACTGTTGTAAAAGTATAAAAAATATATACTAAATAATGTGTATATAAAAAAATGGACTTTTCTTCTTTCTTCTTAAACATCATGCTTTAATTCTTGATAAAAATAATGTAAATAATGAGGATATAAAGGTTGAGCTAGCTAGTTTCCCTTTATATTCAAGTTATGGTAGTTATTTTGTGTAAGGAATTAAAGAAAGTAAAGCAATGGAAAATAATGAAATAAAAATCAAAAGGATAGTGAGATTGAGCCAGCTGGCTTCTTCCACTATTCCTTTAATTAAAAGGACCTATATTGCACTTGGAAGTCTAAATTCCTTGTATAAACACGTGTGTACCAGATTATACCATGCAAGGAAATTAAATGGACTAATGTGAAAATAGTGAGAGGTAGAGGATAAAAGTGCAAATAGGCAATATGCCATGGCTGTTCTGTGTTGTTTGTACTATAATTTAATGATACTTCAATGATTTGTCCAATGTCAAAGTAAAAATATCATGTTAAAAGTGATTTTGACAAACCCAAGTGTCTCCCTGCGAAATTTCAGGCTCTGACAACCTTTAAAAATCTTGATTTAATGATCTATAATGCTTGGAGCTTATTGAATCTTATTTTCTCTTTGACTGGTACAAGAACAGTAGCATTAAGCCACTTAAAAGCCTGTCACGGCTTTAACCAGCACTCATGTTATGTACAAAGTACCTTGAACCAACTGTTGGTATGGTACAAAGCCCAAACTTAGCAGCCAAGTACACAGAGAGCACTACTGGTACAGTGCAAAGTCCAAAAAACAGTGAAATTGACCTCTGCTGACAAATCAGTAAATTCTGACAAGCACAGGGACCAAATTGTAAAGCAAACTTCACAGTCAATTAAATTTCACATTAATTGGATTTTATTTCAATTTTATATGAATTTTCAAAATTAGGCATTCAAAATCAGAAAGGCGCTGAAAAATGGTCCAATGACCTGTGCTGGCCGCATTGACAATTTGGAGCCCATAAAAGGGTAAAAATGCAAAATAAATCATATAATTAGAAAGAGGACTTCAAAGCAATCAAAATGGATACCAAGTTTGAATCATTTGGACTTATTATTATTCCATGTTTTATGCTTTTGTGGTAGTAATGCATTAGTTTGTTGTTTAATTTTGTAATCTCCATTAAATAGCGGATGACTTGTAACACTGCTGAATGCATTTTGAGTACTACCAATTATCATCATGAATGAATTTATATTTCCTTTTAGTATTTTAAATTGGAATGTGCGTGGGTTAGGGGATTCTAAAAAATGCACGGTAATTAAAGAATTAGTAACCGATTGCAATCCTGATTTATTTTGTTTTCAAGAAACTAAGTGGAGTGAGTGCAATGTATTTCGAGTAAGGCAAGTGTGTTCCTCTAAATACAAGCAATTTTTTGAATTTAATGCGGAGGGGACTCGAGGAGGTATTTTGCTTGCGTGGAGCAATAAATTTTCTCTTCTCGATTCCTATAGATTTAATTTCACAATAACAATTTTATTAAAAACTAGAGGATTTACATTTATGTGCACTGGGGTATACGGACCGCAAGATGATATTAATAAAAGACTTTTTCTTGATGAACTAACAATGATCAGATCCTTGAACCAGCTTCCTTGGATTGTATTAGGCGATTTCAACCTGCTGCGATCTGAGGAGGACACAACGGGCGAGATCAGAAATCTCGGCACGCTTAGAGACTTTAACACTTTCATTGATAGCTCTAGCCTGGTCGAAGTGCCCCTTCATGGTCGTACTTTCACTTGGTCAAGCAAGCGTCCTAGTCCTACATTCTCAAGACTTGACAGAGTCCTGCTGTCAGGCGACTGGAATGATATGGGAGCATCATACGACCTTACGGATTATCCAGCAACAGCCTCGGATCACGTGCCTCTGGTCTTGAGACTCAGACCGCACCAGAACCCGGCAAAGAGACAATTCAAATTCGAAACTTTCTGGCTCAGGTATAGGGATATCCACCAGGTGGTGGCCAATGCATGGACATCGGTTACGGCACCCAACCCGGCAGTCAGATTCCAGAGGAGAATCAGGTCGGTGGAAAAGGAGCTCATGTAACATCCCGTCAAGTAAAATTTTTTTTTTAGTCAATATCATAAATTATCCCGAGAGAACGTAACGACTATCATAATTATATATCTAACACTTCATCAATTAATTATATGTCAATGTATAATATTAATTACAATTTAGAGGATACAATTTTTTTCCGAGGGGATAGAATATAACTTTATCAACTAGTTATATATATATATGCCTTACGTAGAAATACGCCTTATGTAATGCCATGTATTTTGAGTAAAAGTAAATACAATTCATTGTTTGAATTTTGAGGACAAAATTCTTTTTGAAGGGATGGAGAATGTAACGCCATGTATTTTGAAAATACCAAATTAAAGTACAATATATGGTTTATATGTATATTTTTATTCTTCGTTCATTAAATATATTATTTTAGTAACTCAAAATAACTAATTTAAATAGAAAACATTGTTGTCCGAAATTTACATATATTTATAAGTTAATATATATTTACAAGTTGACCAAGTTAGCATATGGTTCGGCAGCCTAAAAATCTTAAAATGATAATTACTAAAAATTGAAATAGTAACCTCAAATATAACCACCTGCAATTAATTTAACCGTTTCAATTAGCACCTCTTGCAATTAGCGCCTCTTGGAGTGAGATAAATATATTTCTGTATATCTCACACCGCCTTTCTTCACAGAAGTTATAAAAACAAAAACCTCCGCATTTTTTTATTCCTCTTTTCTCTTCATAAATTCCTGAGAAGACCCAGGCCGTTCGTGCAAATCAAGGTATTACATTTATTTATTCATTTTATGCTTAGTATAGTATATAAGTAGATTTAAACAATTTCTTATATCTGATTTATAAAGATTCTAATAATTATATTTCGTTTCTTCTGAAACTCGTTTATTTAATCAGATTTATTTTATATTTATTATTTGATGTAATCTCTAATTAAATTTTACGTATCCATTTAATGAAAATTTTAACAGTTATATATTTTCCGAAAACTACTCAATTGATAAATGTCTTATATTTATTATTTGATATTATCCATGTAATTGACGGATTTGAAGATAATTTCGGTAATAGAAGGATTCTGAAATTTGCATCAAATTATTTGTTAAATGATAATCCAATATATATATCTTTAGATCTTATAAGTCCAATTAGCTTTGAATAATCACCGAGGTCTCACCGAGTCTTAAATCAATTCAAACAATAGCACCGAAGTCAGAAAATTCTGTTATTAGTTTATTAGATGGCAAATTTTCACCGAAGATCCTGAGAATTTATTCACCGATAACCCTAAAACTATTTTTATTACAAAGATGTATATTTTAGAAAATTATCAATAATTTAATCAGATCCCTTCTTGGAAAAACAAATTCCATTATGATTTTATACTTACTGGCTGTATTATATACTTATTATTATATTCTATTCATATCTTGACTTGACAATCGGATTATATACTTACTGACCGTCAGTTATAAATAGGAACAGATATATATACAAATATTAATTTAAAACCGTATTATGTGGTCTAGGTTAGAATTCAGAATAAAGAAGTAACATAGATGCAGGAACAAACTACTCCACGACAACAGGTGCGGGTTTCCTAGACTTTATAAAACAATTTTACTTGTCTATTGTCATTCAATTATTTATTATCATGGCATTAGTTGAATTTATGCATGTTGTTTTCGAACCATTCGTATGATTAAGTAGAACATAAATAAACTGCATGAAATGATAGGATTCATATTTTGACCATTGGACTTGCATGAAATTTATGTGTTGAGCATAGCATGAATTTTGTGATTGAATGAATGTACGCGAAATGAACGGATATTGAAAGTGAACAGGGGCCAATATGCTTGCATATTGGGATGTATACATTGGGTCTAGTGTTCAACTGGACCCCTCGTTAACGTGATTGTAGGCGAAAGCGGTCCTGTCACGGGTCTAACCCTAGCGTCTGGCGGGAGTTCCGCGGTTAGGGCGACAGCCTCCCAACGTCAGGCGGGAGTTCCACGGTTGGGTTGGCGGTTTCTTTCGGCGTCGGGCGGGAGTTCTGCGGTCGAAGAAACAAGGAAGTTAAGTAGTTTCTTCCGGTGTTCAGCGGGAGTTCCGCGGTCGGAGAAACAAGGAAAATAAAGAAATGAAATGAAAGAATTATTAAATAGATATAATAGTAGTAGATGCATTACATTAGAGAATACAAATGCATTTTATTTATTATCATATTTGTGAGAATAATGTAAAAGTTTTATAAACTCTGGGCTGGAACTAAATCTCACACTGAGAGAATGTTTGATCTCTCACCAGTTCTACTTTTACGTGGGTTCCAGGTAACGAAGAGGAAGGATTCAGGCAAGAACAAGAGTGAGACTAAGCGAGAAGATATAAGATTGATAAGCTGCCACATGTTGTTTAGTTTGCTTCCATGATTCAATAATATATACATTGAGCTGACATGGCATTATTTGTGTTACTAGCCATGTCAGCCATGATCGTTTGTTTAAACTCTTTTTCCTAATGGAATAAATGTGGCTTTATTTATATTGTTATTGATAATGTATGTGATGTGCATACGCCTTACGTAGCGATACGTGGCGAGTTGTCTCGGGGTGTGACAGCTCAGGAAATGGGCTCAGGAAAAGTTCTCCAAAAGAGAAACATATCTCACAAGATCTAAGTGGTTACTTCAAATACTAGGCAGAGTGGAGGAAACTAGGGAGCTCAACTCAGTGGAATTCAGACTCAGAATTAGATTACATGAGCATATCTTCCAATTGGCTGCAGAAAAAGAAGAGAAATGGAAATAACGGTCGGGATGTACTTGGCTCAAGTTGGGGGACCAAAACACTAAATTTTTCCACGCTATTGCAAACGGCCGCAAGAATTCCAATTCTGTGGATGCGCTGCAAACACAGGACGGGGACACCATCAACTCACAGGCCATGCCCATATATCTAAGGCAACATTTTAAGAGGCTGTTGGGGCAGAACAATTGCCATCGCAGGCCATTTGATTTGTTGGGGAGGGTTGGCCCACCTTTGGCAAATGATCTAAGCACTTTGGATGATCATATCACGGTCACAGAGGTCCGGCAGGCGATACAGGACATGCCTTCTGGAAAAGCAAGTGGACCGGATGGCCTGCCGATTGAATTCTACAAGAATTTCTGGGAAACTATCAAATTGGACGTTATGGAGCTGTTACAGGAATTTGCCCAAAACAATATCAATATACGAGCGTTAAATAAGGCAGCAATCACGCTAATACTGAAGAAAAATAACCAGGAAACGGTATCGGACTACAGACCAATCAGTGTCATCAACACCATCGCCAAAATCATCACCAAGGTCATGGCAAATAGATTGCAACCGCACCTTTCTGGTCTTATTTCCCATCACCAAACAGCTTTTGTGAAAGGCTGATCATTAATGGAGTCATTCTTATCGGCTAGAGAATTCCTGAATTTCGCGAATAAAACAAAGCTCCCGGCAATCCTTTATAAGGTCGATTTCGAAAAGGCTTTCGACACAGTCGACCGGTGTTTCCTGATCAATTTTCTAGTGGAAAGGGGCTTCCCCCCAGGGTGGATCTCATCGTTATTAAGTATCCTCCGCACTTCGTCATCGTCCATTCGAGTCAACGGTATGCAAACCCGGTCTTTTAAACACGCAAGGGGCCTGCGGATGATACCCTGATAATATGCGAGGCACACCCGACCTCTCTTAAAATTATTTCCAGGATTCTGGAGGTCTACACGAACCTTACGGGACTCAAAATAAACAAGGAGAAAAGTTCATTTGTTCCAATAGCAATACCGCCCAACCTCGTCAGGGTGGTTAAGGAAATTATTCAAGCACCGTTAGTAGGCCTTCCTGTCAAGGTATCTTGGCCTGCCTCTCACCATTAAAACACCAAGAAAAGTGGATTTTCAACCTATGTTACAGGCAGTGCAACGTAGAATGGAGGGATGGACCTCTAACCTACTATCCTATGGAGGGCGTATCACTCTAGTCAAAGCAGTGCTTTCGGCTATGCCTCTGCATTACATGCAGGCATTCAAGCTACCGGTTGGGGTAATCAGACACATCAACAAAATGAGACGGAACTTTCTCTGGAAAGGGAATGACGAATGTAAAGCAATAAACTGCCTAGTTAACTGGGAGAGGGTTTGCTCTTTGAAAACAAATGGCGGGTTAGGAATTATTGACTTAGCTTGCCAAAATGACGCACTATTGACCAAGTGGTTATGGGCACTGGAGAACATAACACAGGGTCTTTGGGCGAATATGATTGCCTCACTCCATGGAGTAAACACGGTGTCTCAGTTGAACCAGACCGCGCGAGGGTTCTCCTCCTTTTTCAAAGACCTGGCTGACCTCACTGGCTTTTACATATGCTCGGTCGAACAGTCAAATGGTCAAAAGAGATGGAGATGGGAGCCGTCAGGTAATTTCTCCTGTGCCTCGGCCTACAGGATGATGCATAATCGTGGTATCACATCGCATACTCAAAAATTTTTATGGAAAATTAAGGTGCCACTCAAAGTAAGGACTTTCCTCTGGTTAATGCTGGACGAAAAAATACTTACTCAACACACTTTACTAGCCAGGGGGTGTGCCATACACACGGGTTGTCACCTGTGCCAGGCAAATATAATAGAGACAAGAGATCATATTATGTGGGACTGTGGCTACTCGGTTAGATTCTGGCAAGGACTGATACTGCACTACAACATATCGGTCAGAGGAGGAACCCACATTGAGATGGTTTGGTTGGACACTGGCGCCACAATGACACAGCAGGGGAGGTCTCTATGGAATGTTATTTGGGCAGCGGGGACATGGGCCCTATGGAGAGAACGCAACAGGAGACTCTTTTTGAACAATCAGAGGCTCATTCGCCGTCTCATAAATGACACGGCTATGGAGGGTCAACTGTTAGAGGTTTTCATATAGCTGAATATTTTCCTATTTTGAGAGTCGGTAATTAGGACATGCTCACCTCGTTGTATAGATTAGGGGTGGGCATAATGTTTTTTCTTAAAATGTTTACTCTTTGTTTGTAATTAACTTTTTTATCAATATATCTGTTGTCGGCAATTTGCCGCCAACCATCAAAAAAAAAATCCCAAATTATTACAAAAAGTGGACCCTAATGCCTCTGCTTACCTAAATAATTAAAAGTGTAAATAAAATTCTAAAAATTATAAAATTCAACACAATAATCATTGACACATAAATCCAAAATCTGTAATAAAAATAGATATCTGATGATGCCAAAACATATGCCAAAAATCACTATCTTTTATGATGAAAAATGGCGAAAAGCAAATGCAAAGTAATCATTTTCTCGAAATATTTACTGCAAAGGTGTTTTTGAGTCATTTTGGCAGATTTTAGAGAAAGTTGTGTATTAAGGCCAAAAACAGAGCAAATATGTCTAATTTAGGCGATTATTGAAGATGGCCTCAAATCAGGACATTACATGGCGTATATAACAATCTACACGAAGTGCACAACATTCAAGATGGCGAGATCTGATGGAGATCTACTAAGTTTGGAAGTCGTCCAGGTTCAACCTATGCCACATGCGACATAGGTCCCGTGGTCGTACGCGACGCGGATTCAATTCGTAGACTGTTATTCTGCACCGTTAGATTGACAGATCTCAGCCCTTGATTGAAACCTTCTGAGAGGCCCGACCCCCAGGTCATCCATGCTGCTTCTAGAAGGAGTGAAGTCAAAGTTTGTTATTTTTGGAGTGCTATTTTTGGCTCTATGATCAAGGGATCTATGATCCCCACTAGTCCCACTACTCCCATTAGTTTAGGAAACCCTATAAATACCCCCCTTTTGTATGGAATTCAGTGTGCATGTCCACATGTTATTAAATCGAGCACTATAGCCATGAGTTCCTCACCGATTAGGATAGATATGCTAGGTTAGAGTTCTTGGGAGAGAGGCGAAGGAGCTGAACCTCTCATCTCTAGGGTGAGGGGTTGAACTATGGGTCGTTTAATAATATTTTGATTTTTGTTTATGTTTTGTTGTATAAATTTCTATTGCATTTTAATTTCTTTTTAATCTTATTCGAGCATATATAGTTCTGTCTACTATATGCCAATGACTTCTAAATACCAATAGGGGAGATCTAATAAATCTTTGTGTTAGAAGAGTAGTATGAAAGTTGGTTGAACTCCGACTAACAAGGCTTGGCAGTGGTTCAAAGGCTAGGATTAGAGCTTAGGGGGTTCCCTTGGTGGGATAGGATAGAAAGCATCTTAGGTTAGGTTTACTTAGCCATAATCACAATAGAAATTGCTTAGAGTTTTGGGATATTTCAACTATGGAGTAGTATAAGGAAAGAACATGATTCAATACTTAAAATACTTTAGTTTTGGTAGTCCAAAAACCAATAGAAATATTAGAAAACCTAAAACACAACTCATAACAAAACACTATGGCGTCCTACGAGTAAGATTTAGGCCATATGCGGTAGTGACAGTGACGTATGCGGGTTGGATCAGTGCCTGAACATATCATATGTTAGACACATAGGACAACCAGAACCTTAGAGAATCCCTCTACTCTATCGATCTCCTGTAGCGCCACCGCATTAAATCTTGCAACAACTCCGGTTGTATTTTAATTTACTTTAATTAATTAACTACTTTAAAATCACACATAAACAAACTCTAATTATCAGCAAACTCTAATTAACTACTTTAAGATCACAGACAAAAACACAAACAAACCCTAATTACCACGTTCATATCTAAGAATTTATCCAGATATTATTATTATTTTTTGTGTTGTTACATTCACTTCAATGGATGGAACATTAACCAATTGGAAGAAATTCCAGTTTTTTTCATCAAAAGCTTTATTACAACCATAATAAGACAAAAATATACTTAAAATTTTTCTAGAATTTTCTTCACAAAGATTAAATTATTGAAAAAGAATATAATAATATGAATATTATATAAATTTTTCTTTCAATTTTCTTTGGGGAAATTTCATTAAATTTTCTTTAGGAATATTAAACTAAAAAAAATTAATACGAACATCATATAAAATCTTTTTTACAATCTTAGTAAAGAGGATTAAATCATTGAAAAAAAATTACACATCATATAAAGCTTGCTGAAATTTTCTTCAAGAAGATTTATTGAAATATTCTCCTTATAAAATTTCTATATTATATAAATCTTTTTAAGAAAGATATATTGAAATCTTTTTATATTAATTTTGTACGTCATATATATTTTCTTCTATAAAATTTCTTTTAGTCTTCTCATATTAATTTTTGTACATCATATAAATCTTTTTCAAAATGATTTCTTGAAATATTTTAAATTTTTCTTAAACTATTCTTCTAGAAGATTAAATTATTGAAAAAATTATACATCATAAAAAAAAATAATATGAGGCACATTGCACATCTTAAAATAAATATACATAAATTGACAACTTATTCCATTTAGCAATTACTTATTAAAAGTATTATACGTATAAACAGAATTGAAATAAAATATATCAAAGTTACCTCGAATCATTAACTAGTAGAGATCTCATATGGATAACACATTATAAAATAAAAACAAAAAATAATAAATAAAATAGATAACACATAAAAGATGACAATATATTTATTTATACATTTCTCATGTGTGTACAATACAAGATTACAAAGGCTCTATTTATAGGCCACAAATTGTGAATGAAAAGCCATCTAAATTGATTACAATAATAAACAAAAAAATAAATTTCAATAGTAGTGGAGAAATGAATATTGAAAGTCATGGAATTCCACATTAAAAATTTATTTATATAATTATATTAAAAATCACAAATTAGAAATATATATTAACTTAATTCGACGAAAGAAAGGGATAATCGGTATAGCCCACAACTGGATCTGGAGTATAGAAGGTGCTCCTATTATACTTATTCAAAGGTGCATCCAATTCAAACCTCTTAGGCAAGTCTGGATTTGCCAGAAAAAGTCGACCGTATGCAACCAAATCAGTGTACCCGCTAGAGACTGCCTTGTTTCCATCTTCTCTATCATACCCACCAGCCACAATAAAAGTGCCATTGAATGCTTTCCTCATGGGTAAAAGACTGTGTGGCGTCTCAGCTTTTTCAACGACTTGTATCATCCTTGGTTCTACCATGTGACAGTACACAATGCCAAATTTGTTGAGGGCATTCACCATGTACAATCCAAGTGCCTCAGGGTTTGAATCACCTGATTGCTGGTAGTTAGCAAACGGAGAAAGTCTGATACCAACCCTCTCGGGTCCTATTTCTTTTGATACAGCCTCAACAATTTCAAGTGCAAAGCGGCAATGGTTCTCAAGGCTGCCGCCATACTGGTCAGTACGATCATTGATTTCGTCTTTCAAGAACTGTTGAATTAGGAATCCATAAGCTCCATGAATCTCAACACCATCAAAACCTACATGATATGGATATCAATATATTCTATTAAAACTGGTTCAACATGGGTATCATGATCATGAAGTAATTTGTATAGAATAACCGAATAAGTAGAACCATGTATAGTTGAAAAACAAAAAAAAGATCCCAATTATGTAGCACTTTTGAAAGTACAACATCAAACAATTCGAAGTATGAATCCATTGGTAATGGTGATACTTATAATAGATGATGTCATAATATATTGGTAATGGTTTATTATTACCACAATATACCGGCATAGCCTGTGTCATGATGGTATATTAGAAGATTAGAGAAAACTCCTTGACAACAATTTAACACTAGCAACCAACAATACTCGTTAGACATTTGGAGTTTCATAAGTAAATTGATGGTATTTAATATCAAATAATTCAAAAAACTCGTTAGGGGCACAGGGTAATTGAAAAGCATGTAAACTGGAGCCATCTGGACAAGTAGCGGAGCCAGGCTTTTATTTGGATACCTACAAATGCCTTTCTCTTTGGACGAAGGGCGATGCAGATCAAAATATCAGACTAGTGTAATGATAGCCAATACTGTAAAATCAGCTTGTACCTGCTTCAATGGCATTTCGAGCAGCAAGCCTAAAATCGTGGACAATTTTTGGGATCTCATCGGTCTCTAGTCTTCTCGGTGGCGAGTATTCTGTCGGGTCCTCATTGGAAATCTTTTGTGGTGCCAGTAGCTTGTCAGTAGATGAAATTGGGGCTTGGCCAATTGGTTGGAACTCAGCCATGATTAAATTGCTTGTAATTGAAAACTAACAAAGAACCAAATAAAGAGCACAGGCAATGTGGTAGACTATGACTATCAATGTACCACCAAGTTTCGCAGAATTTATGATTTGATATCAATATTCATGGTTTAATATGTAATCTGAAATATTTATTCAAGTGTTAATTGGCCAATATACATATACCTGGTGAAATCAGAATCTAACATGCTTTGCTTAAGTCAAAATCATAATCACTTTTGTCACCATTTCATATTAGATTTAATAAAACCTCAGACAAGAGTAAAAAAGAGAACTTACGGTAATTTGAAGCCCTTCCAGTATGCCCAATCTGGCAAAAGAATATGCCGCCTTTTGCATGAACAGCATCAACGATTGGCTTCCATGCTTCCACTTGTTCTTTTGTCCAAATGCCAGGCATATCTGGAAAGCTGCCAATGATGGAAACGGAAAAGTTTTAGTTCAGGGGCCCCTTGTAAAATGGTATAGGCACTATAAAAGTTCCACTGGATTGCCAAACTCGAAACTACCTAAATCCCAAAACAATTCGCAACAATGGAAAAACTATCACTGCCTTCGGTAATTAGCGCTGC
Organism: Carex arenaria; assembly: GCA_964058825.1. Taxonomy (NCBI): domain Eukaryota; kingdom Viridiplantae; phylum Streptophyta; class Magnoliopsida; order Poales; family Cyperaceae; genus Carex; species Carex arenaria. The sequence continues at coordinate 206,119 of CAXKVW010000019.1, read as the reverse complement.
AATTGGGTAATTACTAACTAAAAATTGCACAAAGCTTCTGTTGAGTCCATTTATTCTAAATTGTGAAATGAAACGTAAATCGTGCTAATCAAAGTAAAAAAAATATTACCCCTGTGCAGTATCAGAAAGACCAGTTCCCTCAGCGATCAAAAGGCCACCTGGGGTTGTTCTCTGAGAATAATACAATATAGCATGTGGCTGAGGTACATTACCATAAGATCTTTGCCTTGTCAGTGGAGCAAGGACAATTCTGGAAAATTGTAAAAAACTATGAGAAATGGAACAAGAAGTCTCATAGATATAAATTACTTATGGGATATAATTAAGCTAAAGATTTCTGACAAGCAAAATATACTGTGTTTTAAACCAACTTAACATAAATTGCTGATGGGATATAATTAAGGCCGATAGTTGTTGCCGACAATTCCATGTTTTCATCTTTTTACTTAATGGAGTTGCTAAATTTTTTGAAGAAAAATCAAATTAATGAGTAAGGTAAGTTCGAAATAATCAAGAATATTATATTTAACTTACTGATAACTGTGCTGACATTTACTACTGAAGCTGGTAACTGGTTCATAATATTTTTTGCATAATATGAATAATTTTAGTGAAGACATAATTTGGCCCTGACATGCAATGGCATATTATACTGGCACCGGACCTAAAGAGGGACAAAAAAAGAAAAAAAAAAGAAAAAAAAAAAGACTTTTCTTTCCCTCAATTGTCTCTCAGCAGAACCAGAGATCATTTTAACTATTCTATCTCAGAAATTCACCTGAATTTCTCCTTTTAAAATGTTGTTTAAGGCAAAATCAAGAATTAAGCCAAAACAAAAAAAAACAAAAAACTGATTAAATTAAGTGATTAATATCGGTGGCACTGACCTGTTCGAGAGTTCGAACGGACCCATCTTGTAAGGCGTGAGTAGAGGAATTGTCGGTGCCATTGTTCACTAGCTCTCTCTCCCTTCCAACTCTTTTTTATTCAAAGATAGGATCTCTATGTTTTTTTCTTCTCCTTTTTTGTTCAAATGCCGTAGAAGGATCTCTATTTATAGGAGCCAGTATCGACGTCATCAATGACTTACAACTATGAACAGAGTTTGACTCTTTCTTTTTTGTACTTTTCTAATTGGCAAACAACAAAAAGAAAAGTCATAATTAAATAAGAAGGAAGAAAGGTTTGAGATTCGTGCAAACGTATTTGAACGATTGAGATATTCCAAAAAGTCGATTGAGATATCTCAGAGGATGTGAATTCCAAAAAGTCGATTGAGTTTGACTCTTTGTTCAACAAAAAGAAAAGTCATCATAAAATAAGAAGGAAGAAAGGTTTGAGATTCGTGCAAACGTATTTGAACGATTGAGATATTCCAAAAAGTCGATTGAGATATCTCTCAGAGGATGCGAATTCGAAATTGAGTTTGACTCTTTGTTCAACAAAAAGAAAAGTCATCATAAAATAAGAAGGAAGAAAGGTTTGAGATTCGTGCAAACGTATTTGAACGATTGAGATATATCAGAGGATGCGAATTCCATCCCTGGACAGTAGCTCTCGAAATTAGATCCTCCGTGGCCTATTGCTGTCCGGTTATCAGTTTTGTTGTTCATTCTAATTCGGATTCTGATCGGACGGTCCTGATCTAAACTCAAAATTTGAGTTACCTCAGAGGATCTGAGTCCGTTGAATCCATTCTATGCTGGTCATCCACGCCAAACAAAATACATACCAAATCATGTATCATGTTAATAAACACGGGTAGGTACTTCCTCCTTGTTTACAAATTAAGCAGATCTAGTAGTCGACAGAGAACCCCGCCGGCTTTGTGGGTGTGCACTAGAGTGGTAAAAATGTGCCGTGCCGTGATTAATATATTGTGTTTTGGGTCTCGTGTTGTACCGTAATCAAGCGAACAATTACATCTCGTGCCATACCTGTGGTTCATACACCATGACTCTTGACCACTACACTACTTTTCATTTGTTGTTTAAAGATGGTAGCTATTTTATTTAATGTATATTTAGTCTATTGTATTGCATTTATAATTTTTGATATTTACTGTATTTGAACTCCAAAATTATTGTTAATGTATACATGTGTTTTAATAATATAATAAAAATATATATATAATAGGCGTATCAACATTAATGTGTATTTTTATAGTATAAAACGAGCTTCTGGCAAAAAAGTACGAGTTTCCGATCCGATTCAGCCGATTTTGACCGATTCATCCGATTCGGATCCCCCGGCCAAAAGTCCGATCCCGATTCCGATTCCGATTTTTCCTTCTATGGTTTCATATTAATTTTGACAAAATCAACTTACGTTTAATGATTTTTAACTTAATTCAATTTAAAATTTACCAGTTTTTTACATGCTTTTTTGAGTCGTAAATTCCATACGCAAGAGATTGAAATAAGATAAATTAAGAAACACAAAAAGAGAGACAAGATATGATATTCAAATAAATAATATTTTTTTTATTCGCCACTAAATGCTACAAGTAATATTTATAAAAGAGGATTCAAAAGTCCTCATTTTTTCTGTTACAAGTAAATGATTACTTTTTAGATAATATATAAGAGAGCGGCCAGAAACTTGATATTGAAGGAGAAATTATTATCCATAAAAAATATTAAAAAAGAAGATAGATAAATGTAAAGAGTACATCTGAATTTTTATGGATAAAATGATCGATATAGATTTTACCAATTCAAATTTGAATCACATTATTTTTCAGAAATACAAAAATAAGTATGTATTCTCTGTGACTTCATCTTATGATGAGCATAGCATAAATCAAGGAGTCATATATATAGTAAAGTCACAAAAAAAAATCTAAACATTCGTTAACATGTGCAAGAAAAAAAAAGTATGAATCGGTAGAATCTATACCAATTCTTTACTCATTACAATTCAACGGTACTCTTTCTGTTTCTCTCTCTTCTTCTTCTTTATATTTTCTAGAGATAAATATTTTTTCCTTCAATTAAGTTTTTTCCCGCTCTCTTATATTATCTATCTCAATAACTCCCTCTCTTGTGAGACTAACTCCATTCGGACCATTCAAAAAACAGATATTTTTTTTTAATTACATATCACATATTTAATTATTCATCCATTTTCATTTTTATATTTGAATTTGATTAGTAATTGTATCTTAATGTTCATATGACTCATTTATTAGGCAAATTATTTGTTCCATATCTGAATTTGTGGATTATTTGTTCCATATCTGTATTCATTTTTAAACGGATTTAATTTTAAATTTTAACATCCGTTTACTATTCATATTTATATTCGTACCCGCTCATTGAATGGTGGATGATAATTTAGTATTAGCATTATCAGCTCCAAATTCGCTCCATTTAACAAAACATTCCAAATTCGCTCCAGCGATTTTGGACTGGATATTACTGCTAGATAACCCAGCAGTTTGGTTAATCCTGGAAATAAAAAAAAAATGTGAATATTTTGTTAAATTTTGATTTTTTTTATGGTTATTAATAAAAAAATCAGAAAAAAAAATGAATCAAACAAACAAACTATCGACCGAAAATGTATCAAACTAAATAAACTAATTTTTAATATAATCTTGTTCAATGTAACCAAAATGTATCAAAAACTCAATTTAATCAATCTGCATAATTTGAAGTAAATACATTATTGTAGCTTTGGTTGCGTAAATATATATATATGATTCTTTTCGTAGTTTCTTGAATAATGCTTTATGCCAGTTTAAACATTAATTGGAGCATAAAAGTCTAACTAGATAAGTACAATATTTTACTATTTTTTTAAGATAGTTACAAAATCATTTTTTAACGATCCAAAAAACAGAAAACAGTTAGGGCTGTTCAAATACGTAGGAACAGATGGGTTTTCAAATAATTCCAATTATAATTTCCAAGTCTGTTCGGTTGCTCCTTTTTTTCCTCCATTCGTTTCCATTTTCTTCCTAGCTTTTTGTCCCACGTAGTATAATTCATGGGAAAACTAAAATTCAGTCAGACTGAATTATTTTTTGCCCACATCATGCGAATTGGTGCTACAATGACAACTGATGCTTGCAATTTAATAACGATAGCTGATACTTGCAATTTAATATTTATTTAAGTACAAAATTTGTATTGTTGTTAATGCTAATTAAATATTTAATTAGACTATTTTTGCTATATTATTATTTTGTAAATTCATAATTTTATATAGTGTTAAAATTCAGCATTTTATTGAATATGATGTATTTTATTTATACTAGTATTCATTACGTTATTATTCATTAATCAAAATTCAAACATTTTAGAAAGAATAATAGAATTTCCTACGATTAATCCCACGGTACAACCAAACAGTACTCATTTCAACACATTCCTATAATAAATCCTATCCGTACCTGTATTCATGGGTTCCCATTTTTTTTTAAAGTGGATTTCCATACCCGTCAAATCCCATCTTGTGTAATCCCGTGACATCTGAACAGGCCCTTAAACAAAACATGAGGTATTGGAACTTTCCTCGTTTTTGAGGAGTATACGTGAAATTCCCCCAAGTTTTGTCAAGTGCTAATTTATTCAGAAATATAAATTTGTGTTTCGGAATATAACAACAATGCTCTTCCGGAGCCTTTAATAATTTTGTACAATCCAAAATAATAACATTTGATTCTTGCACTACTAAATAAGAAAAAAATATGTTTTTTTAATCATTAAAGATGGGATGAATTGTTGCCCTATTTGCGAGACATATATATGTATTATTGATGTTATTGTTTTTTAAAAAAACATTCATTTTTTATAAAAATAAATAAATACCACTTCAACAATAATCAACAATAAAAATAATAAATAAGTAGTATTAAAAAAATTAAACATAAATAATCACATTATTAGTAATAATAGTAAGCAACTTTTATCTTACATATTTTTTATGCATTGCATTAATGTAATCAACATAAATAATAAAATAAGTATTCATTGATTTCATTTGTTTTCGAAATAAATAATGAATAACTATGCATTTTTTATTTTATAATTTTCCGAATTAACGTAACAACATAAAAGATAAAAAAAAAAATGAACTTCCGCAAGAAAAAAAATATAGTACCTCTTATGAATGGTTTCGAACAAATTCAGAAATAGACAAGCTTCTTAGGACATTGTATTAATAGAAAATTAAATGATCATTTAAAGTAAATCCTCTATTTTCAAATAATTTTGTATAAGTTTGATATACTATTTTTTCATTGGTAACGACTAACGAAGGGTAGCTCAATTTTTCATAATAATAACTAATTTTAATATTGCTCCTTTTGATCATTCAAATAATGTTAACATGACTAAATCGATATCACATTCATAAATAAAATTTGTCTCGGTCTTTTTTTATATTTCTTTTGAGCGATGCTTGATATAATTTAACATAATGTTTTGATGTACTACAGGTACGTTGGCGTAAGATAGGTACGTGACCACTAGTAGTATGAATTCTCTTATTTGTTATTGTCTTCTGGGAAATTTCTTTAAATTTTCTTTAAGAATATTAAACTAAAAAATTTAATATGAACATCACATAATTTTTTTTTTACAATCTTTGTAAGGAAGAATAAATCATTGAAAAAAAATTGTACATCATATAAGCCTTGTTGAAGTCTTCTTCAAGAAGATTTATTGAAATGTTTTTTTTTTTTTTATAAAATTGGTAATCATATAAATCTTCTTCAAGAAGATATCTTGAAATCTTTTTATATTAATTTTGTACATCATATAAATCTTCTTCAAAAAGATTTCTTGAAATATTTTCAATTTATCCTAAAATATTCTTCTAGAAGATTAAATTATTGAAAAAATAGTACATCATAAAAAAAATTAATATGAGCCATATTGCACTTATTAAAATAAATATACATAAATTGATAACTTATTCCATTTAGTAATTACTTATTAGAAGTATTATATGTATATATGGAATTGAAATAAAATATATCAAAGTTTCTTGAATTATCAACTAGGAGAGCTCTCATGCGGATAACGTGTTGTAAAATAAAGACAAACAATAATAAACAAAATAGATGACATATAAAAAAATGACAATCTCTTTATTTATACATTTATCATGTGTGTACAATACAAGATTACAAATGCCCTATTTACATGCCACAAATTGTGAATAAAAAAAACCATCTCAATTAATTACAATAATAAATGAAATTTTGTTTCCAATAGTAGTGGAGGTAGTGGAGAAGTGAATATTGAAAATTATGGAATTCCACATTAAAAATTTATTTATATAATTATATTAAATAATCACAAATTAGCAATATATATCAACTGGATGTTCTTCTTTTAATTCGAAGAAAGAAACGGATAATCGGTATAGCCCACAACTGGATCTGGAATATAGAAGGTGCTCCTATTATACTTGTTCAAAGGTGCATCCAATTCAAACCTCTTAGGCAAGTCTGGGTTTGCCAGAAAAAGTCGGCCGTATGCAACCAAATCAGTGTACCCGCTAGAGACTGCCTTGTTTCCCTCTTCTCTGTCATACCCACCAGCCACAATAAAAGTACCATTGAATGCTTTTCTCATGGGTAAAAGATTATGTGGTGTCTCACCTTTTTCAACGAATCGTATCATCCTTGGTTCCACCACGTGGCAATACACAATGCCAAATTTGTTGAGGGCATTCACCATGTACAGTGCAAGTGCCTCAGGGTTTGAATCGCCTGATTGCAGGTAGTTATTGAATGGAGAAAGTTTGATACCAACCCTCTCGGGTCCTATTTCTTTTGATAAAACCTCAACAATTTCAAGTGCGAAGCGGCAACGGTTCTCAAGGCTACCACCATACTGGTCAGTACGATCATTGATTTCGTCTTTCAAGAACTGTTCAATTAGGCCTCCATGAGCTCCATGAATCTCAACACCATCAAAACCTACATGATATGGAAAGAAGTATATTCTATTAAAACTGGTTCAACATGGGTATGGTGATCTTGGAGTAATTTGTATAGAATAACCAAATAAGTAGAACCATGTATAGTTGAAAAAGAAAAAAAGATCTCAATTATGTAGCACTTTTGAAAGTACATCAAACTATTCAAATTAAATTAGAAGATTAGAGATGATGTCACCCAAGTAATGACCAATTCTGGAACAAAAATAACAAGTGGCACATAATATATTGGTAATGGTCCATTTTTACCACAATATACCAGCACAGCCTGTGCCGTCAACTCGTGATGGTATATTAGAAGATTAGAGAAAACACCTTGACAACAATTTAACACTGGCATCCAACAATACTCACATTAGAGATTTGGAGTTTCATAAGTAAATTGATGGTTAACTAATATCAAATAATTAAAAAAACTCATTAGGGGTGCAAATCAAAATATCAGACTAGTGTAATGATAGCCAATACTGTAAAATCAGCTTATACCTGCTTCAATGGCATTTCGAGCAGCAAGCCTATAATCATTGACAATTTTTGGAATCTCCTCGGCCTCTAATCTTCTTGGTGGCGAGTATTCTGTCAGGTCCCCATTGGAAATCTTTTGTGGTGCCAGTAGCTTGTCAGTAGATGAAATTGGGGCTTGGCCATTTGGTTGGAACTCTGCCATGATTAAGTTGCTTGTAATTAAAAACTAACAAAAGAACCAAAATTTCACATAATTTATGATTTGATATCAATATTCGTAGTTTAATTTATAATCTGAAATATTTACTTGCGTGTTAATTGGCCAATATACATATGCCCCATGAAATCAGAATCTAACATGCATTGCTTAAGTCATAAACATAATCTTTTTTGGCACCATTTCATATTAGATTTAATAAAACCTCAGACAAGAGTAAAAAGGGAACTTACGGTACTTTGAAGCCCTTCCAGTATGCCAAATCTGGCAAAAGAATATGCCACCTTTTGCATGAACAGCATCAACGATTGGTTTCCATGCTTCCACTTGTTCTTTTGTCCAAATGCCAGGTGCACCTGGAAAGCTGCCAACAGAGTAAATTTGCGGCGAATGCCAGGGATGGAAACATAAAATTTTCAGTTCAGGGGGCCCTCATAAAATGGTATAGGCACTATAAAAGCTCCACTGGATTACCCAACTTGCAACTACCTAAATCCTGAATCAGTTCCCAACAACGGAAAAACTAACCCTGCCTTTGGTAATTAATCCCGCAATTGGGTAATTACTAACTAAAAATTGCACAAAGCTTCTATTGAGTCCATTTACTCTAAATTGTGAAATGAATCATAAATCGTGCTATCAAAGGAGAAAATATTACCCCTGTGCAGTATCAGAAAGTTCAGTTGCCTCAGCGATCAAAAGACCACCTGGGGTTGTTCTCTGAGAATAATACAATATAGCATGTGGTTGAGGTACACTACCGTAGGATCTTTGCCTTGTCAGTGGTGCAAGGACAATTCTATAAAATTGTAAAAAAAAAATGATAAATGGAACCAGAAGTCTCATAAATATAAATTACTTATGGTATATAATTAAGCGGAAGTTTTTTGGCAAACAATATGTACCGTGTTTTGAACCAATCTAATAACATAAATTATTGATGGGATATAATTAAGGCCGATAGTTGTTGCCGACAATTCCATGTGTTCATCTTTTTACTTAATGGAGTTGCTAGAAGAAAGATCAAATTAATGAGTAAGGTAAGTTCAAAGTAATCAAGAATATTGTATTTAACTTGATAACAGTGCTGGCATTTACAACTGATGCTGATAACTGGTTCATAATATTTTTACATAATACAAATAATTTTAATGGCATACAATACTGGCACTGAACCTAAAGAGGGGAAAAAGAAAAGACTTTTCTTTCCCTTAATTGTCTCTCAGCAAAACCAAATATCACTTTAACTATTCTATCTCAGAAATTCACCTGAATATCTCCTTTTAAGTAGGGGTGAGTAAATTATTCATAACTCATGACTGGCTCGCTAAAAGTTCGCTAACAACTCGCTCGTTAACTTAATGAACTAAGCATGAGCAAATCCCAACTCGCTAATTTAGAACTGAGTTACATACATGAAATAATGTCACATCCAATCCTAACCAGATCAAATGCAAACCCAAATCCAGATTTTTAGGTTTGTGATATGGAGATAGCCATGAGCATGTGACATGTGGGGCCGTGAGAACTAACAAGAAGGTAACTATTTGATTTTTTTTAATTTGCTTAAGAGCAATTTTTTTGTTAAATTATGTATTGTTTAAGCAGGTTAGATTATGACAATTTGTTAAATTCTATCAATGTTAATTAGGTTCTGAATGAAGTATTTGAAACAAAAAATTCAAAATAAAATTCAAATTCAAATTGCCTACAAGCTTGATTTCTTAACAAGTCGCTTAATGAGCATGAGTAAACTCATTCATTTAACGAACCAAGCACGAGCATAAATGTCAACTCGGTATTATCTTCTTAAATTGAGTCGTCTCACTCATTAAGCTAATGAACCAAGCACGAGCATACCCCAACTCGCTTAAACTCACTCCTTTTTTTTTTCTTTTTCTTTTTTTGCTCAAAAATCCCGTAGGCATATTTTATTGATCAAAAGATTATTACATATAATATATGTAACATTTGTTGTCAGACCTCTTTTCTCTCTATTTAATCCAAGAATTAAACCCCTGCTGAATAGAAAATGGGGTACGTATACCCAGTGTATCCCCAACCATTCAATCTACCATGCTTTGCTAGATAATCAGCCAAAACAGTTTGGCTTCTTGGCACATATCGGCACTCAAAACTTCCTTTGCTAGATAATCAGCCAAAACAGTTTTGCACTCAAACTTCGTTTGCACTCAAACAGTTTGGCTTAAACTCACTCCTTAATCACTCTTGTAAGTGGTATCCCCAATAAATAAGGTCTTTTATTTATTTTATTAAAGAGTGGTTTGAGGTAAATATCAAGAATTAAGCCCCAAAAAAAAAAAAAACTGATTAAATTAAGTGATTAATATCTGTGGCACTGACCTGTGCGAGAGTTCAAATGGGCCTATCTTGCAAGGCGTGAGTAGAGGAATTGGCAGCGCCATTGTTCACTAGCTCTCTCTCCCTCCTAACTCTTTTTTATTCAAAAAATATGATCTCTATTTTTCTTCTTCTTTTTTTTTTCAAATGCCGTAGAAGGTTCTCTATTTATAGGAACCAGTATAGTCATCCATGGCTTACAACAATGAACAAAGAACAAAGAGGCGTATTTGACTCTTTATTTTTTGTACTTTTCTGATTGGCAAACAAAAAAAAAAAAGTTATAATAAAATAAGAGAGGAAGAAAGTTTTAAAAAAGACATTCCTAGTAAAAAGAAGCCATTTTTTTATTAATAATAAAAAAAATATGCCCTCAAAAAAAAAAAATAATAATATGCCTAGCCTACCCAAATAGGGGTCCACTATGCCCACCAGACAGCCCCCCTATTTTGGTGGTCCAATACCCAGCAAACCACCCCTCTATGGGCGGTTCACTATACACCATATATAAGAGTGTCTTCTCTCTCCTGTCTCCTCACAATTCATTTCACCATCTCCAAATCCGAACTCATCTCTCCAGAGACGATTATGAGATATTTTTTTTACTTATTAATTTATTTATTTTTACATTTAAAAAAATTGTTTGAAATTCTTATAAATTCTTAAAAATTATTAGAAATTGTTATTATGCTTATTTGAAACCCTAGCTCGATCTTATCATGGCACCAAAACCTGAATTTCGGGATGAAGGAAATTAGTCCAAACAGAATGCTTGCAAAACCGTAGCTTCAAAATTTTGGACGAGCGACACTCGTATGGAGAGACATTTAGCTCATATAGGGTTTCCACCCAAAGATGTTGAATAAATCATGAACACTGACGAACCAGAAATCAGAAGCATTTCTCCCTCTTCTTTAGGAAACCTTATATATACCACTCTTATAATGAAATTTGGTGTGCGTGTTTACAAGTGATTAAGTCCAGCACTATAGCCACAAATTCCTTACCGATTATGATAAATAGGCTAGGTTAGAGTTCTAGGGAGAGAGAAGAAGTCCTTAGAAGTCAAGAAAATAAGACGTCATCTAAGAAGTCAAGATTCTTCTTCTTTAATAGAGTTGTAATCTATGTACTTTTCATTTTTGTTTTCTATTATCATGGCTCCAAGGAGCTTAAACCTCTCATCTCTAGGGTGAGGAATTGAATTATGAGTCGTTTAATAATATTTTGATTTTGTTGTGTGAATTTTTATTGCATTTTAATTTTTTTTAATCCTATTCGATCATACATAGTTCTGTCTACTATATGCCAATGACTTCTACATACCAATGGGGAGATCCGATAGATCCTTGTGTGAGAATGATAGTATGTAAATGGTTAAATTCCGGCTAACAAGGCTTGGCAGCGGTTTAAAGGCTAGAGTTAGAACCCAGGGGTTCCCTTGGCGGGAAAGGATAAAAAACATCTTAAGTTAGGTTTACTGAGCCAGATTCACAATAGAAATTGCATAGAGATTTGGGATATTTCAACTACGAGGTAGTATAAGGAAAGAATATAATTCCGGACTTAAAATACTTTAGTATTGATAGCTCAAAAGTCAATCGAAAGATTGGAAAATCTAAACACAATACATAACAGAATACCATGATGCCCTGCGGGTAGTGATAGTACCGCATGCAGGGTATCCTGTGGGTAAGATTTTTGGCCGCATACAGTAGTGACCGTACCACATGCGGTTTGGACCAGTGCCTGAACAAATCATTATATTAGACTCATAGGACAACCTGAACTCTAGAGAATCCCTGTACTCTGCCAATCACCTGTAGCGCCACAACATTAAACCTTACTACAACTCCGGTTGTATTTTAATATACTGCAATTAATTAACAATTTAGAAGAGCACAAACAAATAAAACTCTAATTAACAACAATTCCGACCTAGACTAAGTAAAATTATTATATCTTAACACACTATCCATGTGGATTGATACCTGATAATATTACGCGAAATGGAATCAATGTTAAAAGATATAGTCTACTATACTTAAACTTTCTGTATGGTGTATTTAATGTCATCAGAAATCGGTCCTTGAGGAACATGCTTTTTTAAATCAAATGGTTGAAGATGCTATCATGCCACTGAGGTGGAATATGCTTCAATAAGAACTCAGGTATGTTTTGATTAGTTTTATCTTAAGACTTAAATATTATACAGCTCAGGAGAGATAATAGTTGGTTGACCGTGCTAGTATTGCATTTTATAGTTCCCGTGTTTTTTTTAACATCCTGGACGAAGAAGGAAAGCACAGTAGTTAAATAGAAGAGGGGAGGATTGAAATGGTTGGGTCATAATTGTCAATTCAATAATTAAAAAAATTAAATAAAAAATAAAAAAAATGAAAGAGAATAGAAGAAAGGAAGTTAAGTTTGTATGGGTATATTGGATATCACGTTGTATTCATGGAGATATTGGCTATTTTAAAAGTTTGAATGGTACACCGAAAATTTTCCCTAAAATTTTTATGTCCTTGTGCGTGTATGATATAATTGGATTTATTGTTCTCTCAAGAAAATACTGCAATTAGCCCACTTGGCCATAATTAAATCGAATTTTGGTTGTACAGAAAGGCATTTTTATGATATCACAAAAAAAGAATATGTGTCTATTTAGTAAGGATTGCAACAGTACGTACTCGAAAAAATTATCTACCCGTTGTATTAAATGCAGTTACATAAACATTTTTCTCTTGAAAGCATATGAAATTAATTTGAAAGAGAATGACTATTACAAAACTGTTAGCAATAACTTCAATTATTTTATATATAAAATATAATTTAATGGCAATGACTAAATTTGCCATACATTGACGTGTCAATAAATATTTCCATGGCGTGATATATGTTTTTACTATTTTCAATTTGAGAATAATTACGTCACGTAATGCATGAGTCACATCATATAATTATCACAATTTATCGATACAAATCTAATCGCAACATGACTTTTTCTTATTTTCTTTATCTGTCATATATATCAAAATCAAAATTTCCTTCTTATTTAAAGGTTTTTTTATTTTTCATGTCCTTGTCTTTATATGTAATGATTATATTTAATATTGTTCTCTTAATTAAGAAGATACTGTAGTGGACAGAGGTGGTTAATTGTTATACTATTCTTTAATTTGGTGCTGTGAGCAGTAAAATCCTAATTTACCTAGTTGTAGGAAAATTAATGCACAGAGATGAAATGGTTGTTATACTAATTTGGTTATGTTTGGATAACACAAGAATATAGGCTATTGTATAAGAGGGACTATTCGGAATAGTAATGTGCATTCAAATAACACTTTTGCTATTTAGAACAGGTAAAATAGTTTCTGAAAGAAAGATTTTTATACCCAATTCTTTGTACCCGATTTGTGCCCAGACCTTTCTGAGTGTACTTTCTAACAAACTCAACTATTCAACTTTCATTTTCAAAACTTTCACATCTGTATATTTATTTTGAAAAAAGTTTCCCAATCTCTCATCTTCTTTTACAAAAACGAAGCCAAAAATAAAATTTGCGTTTGTGACTCCATCGAGGTCAAACTTCTCTCGCCGCAATGGAGGTGGCGCCAATGCACCCTCGATCGTCCTGACCGTCGACTCCACTGTCATAGATCTCGGCAGAACAATTGGTCGTTACATTCATCGGCCGCACTCTGTATTCGATCTCCTCCAGTGGCCGCGTCAAATTGCTTTAGTCTCTTCATTTCAATTTTCAAAGCTCGATCATTTTATTAAATGTCAAGTTCTAGAAGCTTTCAAAGATTCGTGAAACATTTAGATTTATTTCATTAATTTTCTCTGTTTTTGTTTCTAAAAGCATTTCGTTGTTGGATTTGGATCCATTCAGAGACTTTGATCAATGCCCCCTCATTTCTAAGAGCTTTTTGTCGATAGCGATTAATGACTAGAAAAATGATAGCGGTCTAGAAAGGAAACGAAGATTTGACGCAATGTTAAGATAATGATGCGATCTAAAAGCGAAGCCTGATCAAAGCCGATTTTTTAGTATTTTAAAGCTTATATTGGTCATCAACACTTAGGTGTTGTTCTCTGTTTTTTTTATTCGTGATGTGATGATTTAATTTTTCTTTGAAATATGTTGCAAGTTATAATAAAAACTTCATTACTAGAGTATTCGGCAAGCTATATTGCTACCAATATGTTGTTTCTGGTGGATTCTGATCCGATCTGGCAATACTTTGAGTCTGATCTGATATACTCAAATAGGTCAGGTGTCGATCTGGTCAAGTTTTGTAAGTTTTTGATTGGTTGACCCCTCACCTTGTTGTTTTACAGTATTCTTTTTGTGGTTTTATATTATTGATCCTGGTCGGGAAGGTCGGCCAGGTATTGATGAGACGCCGCCTGAGGAGCGATAAGAAGATCATACTCTTCTTTCTCGCCACCAGTGGAATCTGCGACAACTGTCAGCCGCTACTGTTCGCACAAAAGTGTACTACAAAGTTTCAGTACAGCAAGCTGTACCTTTTAAACCTCGATTCTACTTTTGATTCGGACTGTAAGTGTACAATCCTATCGCTGGTAATATCGGGTATCGATCCACAGGACGGTTCAATAACTTAACTAGATTTCTACCTAATTTATCCTTAAACTAGAAGTGTTCAAAGGGGTTGAGTTGGTTGAAATTTTGGTTGACGATAATATAAGATTGCAAATAAACTAAACTGGAGTTTAAAAATAATTAAAACAAGCGTTTCCTGGGTTTCTGACTTCATCTGCAACTCTGCCTCTTGCCTGACACGATCCGTGTACTCTCGTACACGACCCCTGTCACACGGCCCGTGTAGTCTCCTACACGGTCCGTGTCAGACTCGAGTGAAACTGTAGTTGTCTGGTTTCTGTGCTGATTGATTCCGTATAGGATGAACTGACCATACCTGATGTTCCTAAACCTCAACTCTCGTTTGTTGGCTTAATAAACTCGATAATGGAAATACAATTCAATCCTCTTAGGGTTCTAACATAAACTCTCGTTCGTTGGTTTGAATGACCTAAGTTACTTGTTTGGTTTACTAAAGATATTCACAATCTCTCGATTGCTGAAAAGTTCACCTCTCGGTTACTAATTAGTCTTCCCTCTCGGTTCATCGACTTACCTCAAATACCTTGGTCTGGTTGAAAGATCAAATTGGACGCAGTACCTTGTTAGACGTGGCCAAGCCTAATGGTAAAAACCAAATAATAATCGAACAACGCAGATAAGCAATAAAAATCATACGCAAACAAGCAAATACAAAACATCGCACATAATCAAACAACTATCAAATAAACAGAGTATTCGACTACATCGTATTCCCAAGAAACTAAAGTAATTACTCAAGCATAGTTCTCAAAACAGAAAAGTAAAGATAGAATAAGCAATTCATGACAAGACCACAAAATACGAAGAAGATTCGTCGGAATTCTCTCGATTTCCTCCTCTCTACTTCGTCTCCTAGTCAGTTGGTGTAAAACTCTCCTAGGGTTTGTGTTCTGTCCCAATTGTCCCTTTTTTGGCCCAAGGGGTCGTCCTTTTATACTCCATAACCGCCCTCTTTTAATTAGGCATCAATCTGAAAACTTAGATTAACTGCCGGATTTGTCTGACAAGGGCCGTGTAAGAGTTGACAAGGGCCGTGTCAGAGTTGACAAGGGCCGTGTGCCTGTGTCTCTTGTCCGGATCGTGCAGCGCTAGCATGAGAGGTCGAGTAGGGTATGACACGGTCCATGTGGATTGTGACTCGGCCCGTGTGGGAAGTCCAGATTGCTGGATTTCACCCTTTCTTCGCCCGTTTCCTACAATAAACAAACAAAAGCGCAGCAGTACCATATTCTATAGATAATCAATGCAATAAACATGATTTTACTGTTTTGGACACAGGTTTTGGTACAAGATTAGGTCGGAAATGTAGCTAAAATAACGAGATATCAGCTACCGAACAAGCGACCTGAGGAGTACGAGGAACGGTTTACAACATTTCATATGAAGTTTACAAGATTCTATGAAGAGTTTTACATTCATTTTCAGGCGAAAATTGTTTCACACAAAGTTCTCAGTCAAACAAGTGGCGAGGCGTCTGATGACACTG
The DNA here is from genome assembly GCA_964058825.1 of Carex arenaria. NCBI lineage: Eukaryota > Viridiplantae > Streptophyta > Magnoliopsida > Poales > Cyperaceae > Carex > Carex arenaria. The sequence goes on along the minus strand of CAXKVW010000019.1, from coordinate 189,982 downwards.
GGAGGTGAACTTCGCAAGTTTTTCAGTCTTACTATTCTCTTTTTATATATTTCATTTACAATTTTCTGTATTTTACATTGTTAAATTGTATAGTATTCAGAGTTTTTAGTTAGATTTTGTATGATACAAGAAATATAATAATTTTACAGTTTACATCTGCAATGTTTACAGTATTCTTTTCAATTTTTATAGTATTACAGTTGTAATCATCAAATTTTACATAATTCCTTTCAAATTCTACTGTATTCATGTTTTGTAGTTTCATGTGTAAATTTTGTAGTATTCATCTCCATTTTTTATAGTATTCTCTTCAATGTTTATAGTATTATTTTCTTTGTAATGCTATTATAATGCACGGGTTCAATGGAAAACAAGCTGTTGTGTCAATGCCTCAACTGTATAGTCCACAATTTGACACAATTAAATGGCTGTTTGTTCCAGTGTGTAAAACGAATCACTAGATCCTTATAGCAGTGGATCTCCCTACTTTGAAGATACACTATTGCACATCGGTTGGTGAAAAAGATTTGTATTTCGAGTTTCATCATCAAACTCTAACTTGACTTAGATGGTTTCTTTTGTGGAGGACTGGTGAGTATTTATTTTGTATTATTTTTGTAGTATTATGGTAATGTTTCACAGAATTGTGCTTTCAATTTTTTATTAATTTTTTAATTCATTTTTTTCCAGCTAACATAGGATGGAGAGCTCTTAATACTAAATTTAAGAATTGCCCTAAGCAAGCAGAAAAGTCTATGGATTGCGCTATCTTCATCTTGCGCATTGTCTACAATATTAGCACTGACATTCCTCATAACCTCAGTCAAGTATTTTTTAGTTTTACTGTTTTTATCTCTAAGTATTGGATCATTATGTCACAATGTTATATCATTATGTTGCAGTATTGATTTACATTTGTTACAAAATTGGATATCATTGATGTACAGTATTAGGTTACATTTTTTACAGTATTGGACCATTATGTTATAATATTAGATCATTATGATACAGTATTGGTTAAAAATTTTAAAGTATTCATGTTTATAGTTTCAATCATAAATTTTTAAAATATTTCTTTCAAATTCTACTATATTCATGTTTATAGTTTCATATGTAAGTTTTGTAGTATACATCTCCATTTTTTATAGTATTTTCTTCAATGTTTATAGTATTATTTTTTTGTAATACACTTATTAATATTTGTAGTTTTAATTATAATATTTGTCTTATTTTGTATTGCAGGATGATATCTCAAAAGAACATCTCATTCTTGCGATGAAACTTCTTACCCATCCGAACAATCAGTATCAGATATCTATGTTATTAGGAATTTGTTTGAATATTTGTGTTTGTTAGAATTGTGTTTATAAGTATATTTGTTGGACAAAGTTTATAAGGTTGTTTGCTGGATAAAGTTTATAAGTCTCTTTGTCAAGATAGTGTGTTTGTAATTAGTTTATCAGTGTGAATGTGTATGTATTTGGACAATGTTATGTTTGTTATAATATGTTTGATAGTTTTGATGTCTTGTAGTTTACATCATTTTTACAGTTTACATAGTTAATTTTTGTAGTATTCATTTTCTATTGATTGTATTGTTATTTTTATAGTTTACATAGTTATTTTTTATAGTATTTATTTTTTATAGTTTGAATATGTTATTTTTACATATTTTTTGCAAAAAAAAAAAATGAAAAAAAGAGAAATTTAATAAAAAGAAAAAAATGAAAAAAAATTAATATTGAAAACTTTTATAAGGATAAAGTTTTTAAAAAAAAATTAAAAACTTCTAGAAAGATAAAAGTAAACAAGTTGACAGTTTTTAAAAATACAACAAGTACAGTTAATTATCATTAACTGTCAAAGTAAAATAAAGTTGAAAGTACAAAGTACACCAAGTACAAAGAGTTTGGAAGTTGCAAGATATGCATTTTTCAAAAAATTGATCACATATTTTTATATGATTCACTATTGTCTTTTACAATATATATAGGATTGTAATTTTACAGCATTCGCGCCAATTAAATGACAGTTGGTTTATGTAAAAAGTAGAGATTTAAAATCCTTAGGTACAATTAGTCAGGTCCTTTTCGGATTTCTACAAACACAGTATTGACAAATTTGGCACCACTTTTGCTATCTCTATATCGTGACAATTCGTTTGAGATTTCAATTGTCTATCTTTCTCTTAATTAGCATCTTGTTAACACTATTTTTATTGGTTACAACTATTCACTATTTCATATGTACAATCAAAACAACATTTTTACTAAGTCCAATAGTAAATTACTATTTTTAAATTTCGCTCTTCTACTAATCTCACTCCGATCCAAATGTACTCTTATGATTACATAGTTTGATGTTATGTAAGCGAGTAAAATCCTAAATTAGCTAGTTGTAAGAAAATTATTATTGACACAGATGAAATGGTTGTTGTATAAGGGTGTAAACGGAGCGAATAATGCTAATGTTGTATCCGCATCATTTTTCAATGAGCGGATACGGATAGTAAACGGATATTAAAATTTAAAACTATATCCGTCTTAAATGGATACGGATAATCCATAGATATGGATTCGAATACGAATATGGAGTGGATAATTGTCGGATATTAAGTAATTTTACTAAATTTTATAATTTTATATTATCTAATTTGATTATCTAAATTGACAAAAATTTAATGGACTTTTCAAGTTTACACAGTGACAATTATGCATGACTAATTGCTTATTGGTCCAGAAAACCAATCCATTATCCTAATAAATTATATGATTTTCCTACCAAAATTCTTGAACTTAGATGAATATGTATGTTTTTTGGGAACTTCACAAGAGTGAAATGAATTGAAAACTGCTGAAAGATTAAATTTCGGATCCGGATATATACGGATATCCGCTTCGTTTATATCCTCACAGAATTATCCGTATCCGTATCCGTATCCGGATTATTTTTTCAATACTAAAATTATCCGTATCCGCAAGTAAATGTATCCATTTAATCCGGATACGAATAATAAGCGGATTCGGAGTGGATTATCCGCGGATAATCTGAATCCGTTTACACCCCTATTGTTATACCAAATTGTAAAATTTTACATAATTTCCCAACTCGTGGTTTTCGAGATAACAATTATAAACTTCAATATTACATATATTAATGAGAATTAGCAACTGCAAATTTCAAATGAAAAGATATGAATAATTTGACTTGATCCAATCTTTACTTACAAAAATAATAAATGACATATATTAATGTCACACATCATTTTCAGCATTTAATCAAGTGTTATTTAATTATATCAGTGAAAACGTTCAAGACGCAAACAAAAAGATAAGGGAATGAATATAATAATAATTTCTGATTCACGTGCTGTGGTTAATTATATATATATATATATATATATATATATATATATAGAGGAGGGATCGGATTACACTCTTTTTTTGACACATTTTGACACCTACCATTTTCAAAGTTCAAATAGTCGATCTAAACTGTTCAACATGATTGGTATATTAAAATGTGCTTGGAGATCAAATTTTACATTTTTTTGAATTTTTTTACTATTTACTAAGATGGTTACAAAATCGTTGTTTTCGGACCATTGAAAAACAGCGATTTTGTAACTATCTTAATAAATAGTAAACAAATTCAAAAAAATGTAAAATTTGATCTCCCAGCACATTTTAATATACCAATCATGTTGAACGGTTCGGATCGACTGTTTGGATTTTGAAATCGCAAAATTGACCTATAAAAAAAACAGTGTCAAGATGGGTCCAAAAAAAGGGTGTAATTTGATCCCTCCTCTATATATATATATATATATATATATATATATATATGCTTGAGTATAGGTAACTCATTAGGAGTAATGTCGTTATTATTGGACTGTTTTGTTACATTAGATATTGTTTCCTGACTCTATCTATAGATGGATCGAAGATTTTATATTGTGGGTAAAATGCATAATAAATTATATTGTATAATAAGAGAATTGTTAATTATTAATTGTTCAAAGAAGACATATAATTCGAATTCAAATAGAATTCACTCTTAAATTTACGCACAGGGACAGCCGGAGATAAACCTGTTTATAATTAATTCAAAAATTTTATTTCTGTTTTTTTTTTTTTAATTCTACTTTTTACAATAATTAATATTATTCGTTCCTCATAAAATAAAATTACATGACACTTATTTGTCTAAATGTGTGACATTCACCTCTTTGTAATTTAAAATTATGTTTATTGTCTTTTGGCCAATTACTAAATGATCGTTCTCTAAGTGAGTTCTCATTTCCCATTGTGTGAAACTAATTGTTGTGGAAAGTTTTTGTGTAACAATCAGGGTCAAATCAATAATAATTTTAAAACAAATTGTTCTGGTTCCCATTGTATGGTCTTGTGCAATAATCAGGGTCAAATCAATAATTTTAAAACTGAACTTCGAGAGTAATTAGTAACACTAAATTTTGATATTTAAAGTATATAGTAGTTTGGGGGTAAAAGATGTGATTTATAATGTAGATAAAATTATTTTGATTATTTTCATAACGAGGGCTTGTTGTTATAAATAGACTTTTGTAATGAAAATTATGAAAAATGAAGTTAATAAATTACTTAATTAAGTTGAAGACAAATATAGATTTTAGTGTGTTGTGTGATCGAGTCGTTGACTGCTTTAAGAATAGAAGAGTGAAATAAATTGGTTTCAACAATTAAATAAAGAGCAACAAATTGGAGAGTGAGAGCGGTAGAAATTTGATCCAGCTTCAGGGCATGCCAGTGCTCATCTGTACCAATCCGGTATGCTATTCCTTCATGCCAGTGTACCAGGTCTGATCAGTATGTCAAGCCCTCATGCCAGTATACCAGTCTGGTATGCTACGCCCTCATGTCAGCGTAGCAGGTCTCATCAGTATAGTATGTCCACATGTCAGCATACCAGGTTCAACTGTACCAGTCCGGCATGCTAGGTCCTCGTGTCAGTGTACCAGGTCCAATCGCTACCAGTCCATCAATTTTCTATTTCCCTGCACTTCCACACTCACAGACCCGTTAACCAAAGAGTATTTGTATGAATTAAATTTTAGATTTCCAATAAGAGCTGACTTCTCATCCTAATAAAACTTGAGCTGTTCTTTGACTTCCTCCAAGAGGTCAGGTCAGAGTTTAAAATGGTCAGATCAGAGTTTTTAGGGTATCTAACCCAATGTCCGCTATACTGGTAATTTTTGACAAAATGGACATATCCAGTAATCATTTTGAATGAAGCTAGTCTGTGCCTATAAGCTGCATGTCTCTGAAATGTGAAATCCTTTCATGTGTCCAATTGTGGCTTTGTCAGTCTATAGTTAGGAAGTTAAGGATTGGAATATTTTATAATGTGTATTTATGAATCTTTACAAAATATTTTTATCGATTTGTTATTAGATTAATGAATTGATCGTGCATAAAATTTCTTGTGATTTATGTGTCATTTGATATTTCGTAATTTTTAAGTTGTTTGATAAACGATAAATCTTTTTATAAATTTCAATCATTTTTAAAGTGAATCTTTCTTTTTTCTTTTTTCTTTTTATAAATATGGGATAAGCCGCTCCCCCCAACATCCCCCCGGTTTCATTGAACAGACCAGGTCATAGGATACTGGTACTAGCTGTAAAGGTCATTTCAAAGCAAGCTTTTCCTACTATAGACCTATGTATCCTACTGATTCTGCAACCTAAACATGATACAAGCCACAAAAACACCAAAAATGATAACCAAAAAGAGGAAAACAACACAATCAACAATAACAAGAGATATCCTACATCAATGCGCAAAATATGCAAGTCACTCTTCTAGTTTTTTAATCTTTCTCTATCTCTTGAATACCAGTGCAGCCCTCTACCACTTCATCTGATCCTGTTCCAGACACTGGGTCTTGCTCTGCCACCAAAGTCATCTATCAAATCCTTAACATCACAAGGTAACATATAAACATCAATGTTTAACTTGAGTAAAGATTTTGTGACTTTGACACTAAAATTTGGGCATAGCAATTATCTGTAAACCTAAATTTATGTCCTTTTACCTATACTCCCTTGAAAAGTTAATTTATTACGTTCAAACCATAATTACCATATAACCACACCTCTAAATCTCTGATGATTTCTACACTTCTACTAATTGCTTATTTTTTAAAGGCCCATAAGCATCTACTAATCTCTAATGATTTCTACACGGGTCAAGGGCGGACCGGTCCAGGTCACACCCCTGGGGGTAATTTCCAAACACTAGTTGGGGTCAAGTTACTCAACACATTTCAAATATTAATATAGAAGATTTTCCCACTTTGTGGATTTCGAACCCATGACCTTCCACATGGAAACCATGTGTCTTTGCCACTAGACCAAAGACAAGTTCTTGCTTCTCAAGCGCTTTAAACTGATATGAAGAATGGATAGAGGGCTAATTTTTGTATGTCCTAAAATATTATTTTCTTAGTGTCTTAAAATATATAAATGAGATATAGATATGATTTTAGAAGAAACTAAATTATAAATAAATTTAAATTACATGCGACATTAATAGTTATCTATTTATATATTATAAATTAGATAAAGGTAATATTCTGATTTTCTATTAATTATTGAAAAAATAAGTAAGATTAATAATATGGCCATAAAATTTAAGCGAGACAATTTTCTGGAATGAAATTACTACAAAACAATAAATTCAACAAATTCTAGTTTATCAAAATAAGAGAGACCAAGAGAGTGAGAAAAAAAAAAAACTCTAAACTCTAAACTCTAAATTCTAAACCCTAAACCCAGTAAAGTCAAGCCAAGAAGGAGATGCTCCCAGTTCTCTGATGCGCAAGCTGAAAAACAACGATGAAAAACAGAGACAGGAGATGAGTATTGCACAAGACATTATAGAGAGACAATTTTGTGGGCTTTCCATAAGGCATAGTGACCGAGCGGGTTGGGTACGATGCCCATCAGACTCAAGCTGAGTCGATGGGTTCCAAAACCGTCCGATCCGTCTTAAGATCTGTGTGCATCGCTTTAATATACGTGCAAATTTTCTTCAATATCCGTGCACACGGATCACAAAGACGATCAGACGATTTTAGTCCGATGGGCGTCGGACCCAAGTTTGTCCCGTTTTTTATATATTTTTATCCATCAAGATCCCACTCGCGGTTCTTTGGTTTCATTTTAAGTTTTTTAATTTTAATTTGTTTTAATAACTTTTGCAATAAAGTTTAGAATTTTTAACATAATTAATTAATTTTGGATAAAATATATTGATGTACTTCTCTCCTTTTATTTGCACATAAAAAAGTAATAAATGTCGATATAGTAATCTGAAAATATCTATTTGCATAAATTCCGTACAGTGTGTAAAAATAGAATGAAAACATATATATTGTTGATTTTAACGAATTAAATTTGATCAGAAAAGGAGTTATATGATATATTTGTTTTATATTATATATTGGCAATTTTGTTTTATTTTTATTGCTTTAGTAGCTAAATCAATATTACCATGAATTGTTTCTGGGACTTCATTTGTTAATTATAAAGTTATAAATTTTGCAAGAATATATAATTGGGTTTTTTTACTTTAATTTTAATGTTGTGGGATTAATAAGAAATTTGGTCCAAATTCACTACAGATTATGATTCGTAAAAATGTAATGTCATGCTAATTTTGAATTTTGTATTATTTTTAAATGCTAACAAAAATAATTCTGCATGTTACATGGTATGTTATTATTGATAAGCTACAGAATATTTGAAAAATAAATTCAGGTAAAATTTAAAAAATAAATCGAAGAAAAAAGAGAGAAGGAAGAGAACGTTATGATGTTACATAGTATGTTATTATTTCTTCATGTTACATAGTATGTTATTATGTTACATATATAGTATATATGTTATTTATCTACCTGTAAAAATGAATTCACATATATGTGTTCATGACTTCATAGTTCATATTAACGTCGGTGGCGTTAACGTTACACATTATTAACATAAAAATTGAATCACATGAAAGACGGCGACAAGTTTGCTGTACAAATGGTTAGAAAGATAGTGGGCTCATAATTTACTCCTAGATCGCTATATATCTTAAGATTCATATTCGTAGATAGGACTAGATCTAAGTTTTTATTTTTTGACTATTTATTATGTAACCACGCAGCTGACTTAGAAATTATTTTTTTGTGTAACACTGATCTATGATTTTGTAATTACAAAAAAAGGACTCAGATAATTGTCCCTGTAGCACTATCTCCGCACTAAAATAAAAAAATATATTAGATTTCCACCACTGGAACATTTAAATGTAGAGTAGTATTTAACATAACTCATTATTATATTTACCATGTTTCGAATAAATATTAATCTTTATGAATATGAGTATTAATTTCTGCCTCCAACAGCAAAAAAAGTTGTCTTTGCACAAATTGACACATTATATATGTATTGTCCCCGCACTAGGTCCAAAACTTACTATGGACGACCACTAAAATATAAACAAAACAATAGTATTTAACATTTAACATTGATATATTTATCTTGAATAACATAAATATTAATCTTTATGAAGAGAACTGTATTTACGTACGAAAAAATTGTCCAAATTGTATCCCTAAACTAATTTCTTAATTTATCTGTTTCGTTCCCGCACTATGTAGTATTTATATCTAATCTATGTAGTATATATCCTTCTGTTCAAGTATCAATCCATTATTTATCTATTGGAGATCGCAGTATTTATCTATGATCTATATAATATTAATCTTTAAAGATTTTAGTATTTATTCTTAGACAATTAAATATTTATATTAGGCATAGTAACAATTTATCCTTACACTGGAGTACTTATCTTTTGATATTGGAGTATTTATTCTTTGATATTAAAGTATTTATCCTTATATATTACATTATTTATCAATTGGATTGGAGTATTTATCTTAGTCATTTAAGTATTTAGCTTAGACATAATAAATATTAATCCTTAGAACTTGAATTATTTATCCTTAAACATTGAAGTATTTATACTTTAATATTGAAAGAATTCTCCATTGAACATTGCAGTAATTTGAATTTATTCTTAAAAGTTTGAAATATTTATCTTTTGATATTGGAGTATTTATTTTTGGACAGTCAAATATTTATCTTGAACATTTTTAGAGATCGTGGAGAAAAAAGGAATATTTCTAGGACCAGATTAATTAAATCAAAGTTAATTAAGATAGTTAATTAATGTTGGGAGGGTGAGGAGATGGTGAATTAAGATAGTTAATTAATGTGGAGAGAGTGTGGGGATAGTAAAATTAAGGTACTTATTTAATGTGGGGAGGGATGCGGGATGGTGCGGGGATAGACATGGGGAGTTGTATATAATTATTAAAGAAAAAAGAGTTAGTGCTCCAGTATCTATCAATTTTTTTTTTCAATTTTTTTCATTTAAATTTCAAAATACCTTGTTTTCCCATCAAAAATAAGGATGAATGAATTGCTCCTATACCCATTATTTTTCTATCAATTTTCCCATCAAAATCTCAATACATCTTACTTCCCCATCTAAAATTTGAAATTATTTTTATTTATCCTCTTTTTTTTTTTGATATATTTGGCAGAGGTTATCCTCTTCTTAGTTTAATCTAATTAATCAATATTTTTTAAGTAATTTTTAAGAGAAAATTTTTGCATATTAATTTTAGTGACTTATTTTCTCTCTCAATGAATAGGACACATTCTCTTTCTACTATTTATTTTTAAAATTAATTTTGTAAGATATATCTCTTTAGCTGAAATAAGTATTCTAGATTTAATTATACAAAGCTAGGAAAAAAAAATGACTGCTAAAGCTGGAATTAGAGAGAAGAGTGAAGTGGTCCTTCTATAATTTTTACTATTGAGTTGATGATTATTGGATAAGTTTATTTTTTGGTGAAATGGAAAAAATAGGAAATAAGAACGAATTTCAAAGTTAGATAGATACGGAAGGTATCGCGAGATTTTGATGAACAACATTAAAAATAAGAGAGATGACAAATAAAATATATTAATATTTTGATAAAAGAGTTGAAAATAAAATGATATTTTTAGTGGGTATGGAAGCAACTGACCGAGGAGCAGAAGCATACACGGTAAATGGGTTAATTAAACCTCATTTTAAAAAAATGATATTTACGTCCGATTTTTTAAATAATTTTGAGTAAATTGTCATTAGTAATATATAATTGATTGTGAATCTCTGCATAAAAGTTTCATATTATTAACTTCATTTTCATATAAACCCTATTGTTTGAACTCTATGTTACCCGGATATACAACCTGGGATTCCATACCCATATTGGTTGGTAATGAATACGGATATGCAGCCGATACGTATTTGATATGCCAGCTAGCGTATCGGCTTACGTGGCATATCTAGATACCTATACACAGTGTGAAATCCTATGGACCGCGCCTGTACACTGAAGAATTTCATGATGCATTAAAGCGGTAAAAATTAAAAAAATTTAGTCTTTTTTAAGCATCGACGGACCTACTTTATGCTAACTCTTATTCAAGTAATTCATATGCACGGATAATTATCTACTTATTCATTTATCACAAATCTATTTACTAAAGGAGATTTGGATATACTTCTACCAAATGTCAATTTGGTAAATAGAGAGAAGTCGTATTCTTTTAGAGGTCTCTTGGATACATTCGTTTGTCGAAATAGCCTTCTAGTGTTCGTCTTGAACTAAATAAGGATTAGAAAGACCTTACTAGAGAGTAATAATATAAGAGGAAAAGGGAGCGGTGGCTAGAAGGGTGAGGAAAAGAAGGAAATAATTTTCACAAAATTGCATAATAGAAAACTTCTCTACCTCTACTTGGATTTTCATTATGTAATATTCCTAGTATAACTCTCCTTAATTAAAAAAAATAAACCCTAGCTGCTGCTATAGTACATGCTATAGTTGCTGCTACATTATTATAATTGTGTATTTGGGGCAAAATTAAAAATAAACTAGGTTTAAAGTGGCATTAGGATAAACTTTAGTATTGGAGTGGCATTTTTCAAAATTGAAGGTTTTGGAGTGACAAATAATCAATTTTCCCTATTATATTTATGTTCCATATATATATTATACTATATAATGTGCACCACACTATACCAAATAATATATATGCACATTTCAAATAAATTTATTTTCATTATAAGCAGTCATGATATTTAACATTTATCACATGTATTTTATTTCATATCATATGAAATAATATACATCATATAAATAAAATATCATTTCTTATTTCTTGTTCAATTTGTGTGACCTATATGGAGAATCTATGTTATGTTGGCAATAACATAAAATATTTTATTACCATAAACTATAAGCAGTATTCCAATTATACATTATAGTTATCCAAATAACATAGATGTAAAGTATCATTTTACAATATACAAAAGTAACATTACAAATAACATTACGTGTCTATTCCTTGCTACATGATATTATGAACAATATACAAAATAGGACTATGTCATCTTTGTATTATATTCATTTCTTGATCTTTTAAGTAAACTATTAATATATAACTGCACTTCAATTATATTGCATATATTATAATTCTACTTTATCAATGATCCCATAAAATATCACCACTCATTATAAATGAGGAATAATAATACTATAGATATATGACTTTCTTCCACATAAGTTATATACAAAAAACTAATATTTTTATCACCACTTATGATAAGTAGCTTTTAATATTAATTACATTATATACTTCTCATATGAAAAAGAAATACATCTCATATCTGAGAATTATGAGACACAATTAAAACATTAATAACACTAATATAATTCATATAATGTTTTCATTTATTAGGTTCAATATATGAAATCTTTCATTTACTAATGTTATTAACGATAAGCCTTTATCAACATTTACAAAACTACAATATACTTGAATCAACATGACAACCTTATTATGGTATATTAGTGTTCCATGCTAATAACTAACACTAGTGGAAAAAGCAAAATCTATGTCGCCATATTTGTGTCGGCTATTGGCGACAAACGATACAGAAAGAAATTTGTATCGGTTTATTAAGAAAACACGATACAGAAAATAATATGTATCGGCTTTAAAAAAACCGACATAGAATATTGACAATCTGTATCAATATTTAGTAAAACAGCCGACACAGATAATCTGTATCGGTTCTTTACTAAGAACCGATGTAGATTGTCAACATTTTGTGTCGGCTCTTTAATTTTAGCCGACACCGAAAGGTGCAGGATACTCTGTATCGGTTCTTAGTAAAGAACCGATACAGAATTTCAGTGTATTTGTATCAGGTCTTTTTTTAACTGATACAGATATATTTTCAATGTCATTTTTTTTAATTAACTAATACAGATAATTCATCTCTTTATTATATTCACAACAGCGCGGATTAAAATTAGGTTTTTGAGGTCTCAACTAAATCAGCCGTTCTGTCTGTTCTCTCTTTATTTCTATTTTGATTGTCAAGAGAAGGTGACATTCCTAGTTGATCAAAAGAAGAGAAATTCATCACTTGATCTCCTTAATTATAGGTATGTATTACTTGGCCGAATTTAATGCTCTCTTCTTTAAATTAGCTAGGTATTATTTAGGCTTGATGGTGCATGCCATTTGAAACAAATAATTTCTACCCTAGTAGGTACTAATTGCAAAATGAAAAATTTCATGGTAAACCCTAAACTAGTGGATAATTTTATGTATGGTATTGTGATGTTTTTTTTATGAATTTATGATCAACTAGGAAATTTCATGCATATGTAAATCCTAAATGATCATCCTACCAAACTTCATGCATGTAACCCTAAAAAAAAATAAATTAATAGATTATGCATGTAAATTAATAATTAGGGTTATATTAGCTGAATGTATTGATTTTTGTAAAAAATTGAATGATTAGGATTTATTGTTCTTTATAGGGTAGTGGATTTGTAGATTCCGCGTGCTATTATCTTCTCATCTTGTGCAATGATCTCTTTTATCATCTCGCTTGATCCGATATCCATCTACAATGTAAGTACATCCTAAAACTCATATTTAATTAGTAGTTTGTGTATGGATGTGTATTTTGGTATATAATAGTAGTTTGTAGTTAATTAGGTGTATCTATACTAGGTTTGTGACTTTTCCACTAGTGTAAGTTTGTGAACATTTTAGATATTTATGTTTGTTATCAAATAAAGTTATATTGTTCAAGACCAAAATCATATTATTGAACACTTCTAAAGATAAACATAAATTTCATGGAACAAAATGTATATAACATTCAATTCATAAACATAACATGTGAAAATAATCAACATAAGATGACTTTTATGACACAGAACTAACAAATATCTCAAGACAAAAAAATTGTAAAATTAAAAGTAGATTATGACACAATCCAACAGGCATGAATTGTTGCACATTTTGTGACACATATATCTTCATTATTGATGTTATTGTTTTATAAAAGAAGATTCATTTTTATAGGAATAAATAAAAACCACTTCAACAATAGTCAACAATAAATAGAATAAATAAGTAGTATTAAAAAAATTAAACATAAATAATCACACTATTAACTTTTATCTTACATGTTTTTTATACATTGCATTAATATAATCAAAATAAGTATTCATTGATTTCATTGGTTTTCCAAAATAAATAATAAATAACTATTCATTTTTTATTTTGCAATATTCAGAATTAACATAACAACATAAAAGATAAAAAAAAAATGAACTTTCACCTTAGCAAGAAAAAAAAATATAATACCTCTGATGAAAGGTGAGTCACCATTCGAACAAATCTAGAAACAGACAAGCTTCTTAGGACATTGTATTAATTGAAAATTAAATGATCTATCCTCTATTTTCAAATAATTTTGTATAAGTTTGATACACTATTTTTTCATTGGTAAAGAAGGGTGAGGGCTCAATGTTTCATAATAATCACTAATTTTAATATAACTCTTTTCATCATTCAAATTAATAATGTTATTATGACTAAATATATATCACATTCGTAAGTAAAATTTGTCTCGATCTTTGATTTTTTTTCATATTTCTGTTGAGCTATGCTTGATATAGTATAACATAATGTTTCGATGTACTACAAGTACGTTGGCGTAAGATAAGTACGTGACTAACAATAGCATGAATTCTATTATTTGTTATTCTCTTCACTTTTCTCATTTTTTTCTTTATTATTTTCCTACTTCCGGTGGTAATTCTTTTTGTTCATTATTTTTTCCATTTCTGATGGAATAATGTGTCGTTTTTTCATTACCACGTTCATATCTAAGAATTTGTCTAGAAATTATATTCATTATTTTTTGTGTTGTTGCATTCACTTCAAGGAATGAAACATTAACCAATTGGACGAAGTTCCTGATTTTTTCATTAAAAGCATGTTATTTTGTTACGACCATAATAAGACAAAAGTAACTCAAAATTTTTCAGGAAGATTAAATATTATTGAAAAAAATAAAATAATATGAATATTATATAAATTTTTCTTTAAATTTTCTTCGAGGAAATTTCTTTAAATTTTCTTCAGGAATATTTAACTTCAAAAAATTAATACGAACATCATATAAAAATTTCTCACAATCTTTGTAAGGAACTTTAAATCAATGAAAAAAAAATGCACATCATATAAGACTTGCTGAAATTTTCTTTAAGAAGATTTATTAAAATGTTGTCCTTATAAAATTTGTATATCATATAAATCTTCTTCAGAAAGATATCTTGAAATTTTCTTATATTAATTTTGTACATCATATAAACTTCTTCAGAATGAAAATCTTTAAATCTTCTCATATTAATTTTTGTATATCATATAAACCTCTTTCAAAAATATTTCTTGAAATATTTTAATATTTTCTTAAAAAATACTTCAGGAAGATTAAATTATTGAAAAAATTGTACATCATAAAAACAATTAATATGAACCATATTGCACGTCTTAAAATAAATATACCTAAATTAATAGCTTATTCCATTTAGCAATTACTTAATAGAAGTATTATATGTATATATCGAATTGAAATAAAATATATCAAAGTTACCTCGAATCATCAAGTAGTAGAACTCTGTTGATGATAACGTGTTATAAAATAAAGACAAAGAGTAATAAACACAATAGATAACACATAAAAGATGAATATATCTTTATTTATACATTTCTCATGTATGTACAATATAAGATTACAAAAGCTCTATTTATAGGTCACAAATTGTGAATGAAAAACAATCTAAATTAATTACAACAATAAATGAAAAAATAAATTCCAATAAGAGTGGAAGTAGTGGAGAAATGAATATTGGAAGTCATTGAGTTTCACATTAAAAATTTATTTATATAATTATATTCAATAATCATAAATTAGCAATATAATTATATATCAACTGGATGTTGTTCTTTTAATTCGAAGAAAGAAATGGATAATCGGTATAGCCCACAACTGGATCTGAAGTATAGAATGTGCTCCTATTATACTTATTCAAAGGTGCATCCAATTCAAACCTCTTAGGCAAGTCTGGATTTGCTAGAAAAATTCGACCGTATGCAACCAAATCAGTGTACCCGCTAGAGATTGCCTTGTTTCCATCTTCTCTATCATACCCACCAGCCACAATAAAAGTACCATTGAATGCTTTCCTCATGGGTAAAAGACTATGAGGCGTCTCAGCTTTTTCATCGACTAGTATCATCCTTGGTTCTACCATGTGGCAATACACAATGCCAAATTTGTTGAGGGCATTCACCATGTACAGTCCAAGTGCCTCAGGGTTTGAATCGCCTGATTGCTGGTAGTTAGCGAATGGAGAAAGTCTGATACCAACCCGCTCAGGTTCTATTTCTTTTGACACAGCCTCAACAATTTCAAGTGCGAAATGACAACGGTTCTCAAGGCTGCCGCCATACTTGTCAGTACGATCATTGATTTCGTCTTTCAAGAACTGTTCAATTAGGTATCCATGAGCTCCATGAATCTCCACACCATCAAAACCTACATGATATAAAAAGAAATATATTCTATTAAAACTGGTTCAACATGGGTATCGTGATCATGGAGAAATTTGTATAGAATAACCAAATAAGTAGAACCATGTATAGTTGAAAAAGAAAAAAAGATCCCAATTATGTAAATAAGGAGATTAGAGATAATGTCACCTAGGTAATGACCAATTATGGAACAAAAATAACTACTGATACTCATAATATATTGGTAATGGTCCATTATTACCACAATTTACCAGCACAGCCTGTGTCGTGATGGTATATTAGAAGATTAGAGAAAACTCCTTGACAACAATTTAACACCGGCATCCAACAATACTTTGGAGTTTCATAAGTAAATTGATGATTAATTAGAGTAGAACTAGGGTGCTCCTAGGAGTACCAAGCTCTTTGTACTCTTAACACTAAAATCTATCGGATTAACTTCGAACGACGAATCCAAACCGTTGAAATCCTTCTACCTTACGTGTGACGCATCTACATGTGAAAATTTTAAAGTTTCAAATTAATTTAGTATAAAGTCAAGTGGTCAAAATTAGAATATTTATAAATTATTTAATGCATTCATTTTTTTGAAGTCTTTTGACCAATTGACTTTATACTAAATTAATTCAAAACTTTAAAATTTTCACATGTAGACGCATCACTCGTCAGGTAAAAGGATTTCAACCGTTCAGATTCGTTGTTCGAAGTTAATCCGATAGGTTTTAGAGTTAAGAGTACAAAGGGGCTTGGTACTCCTAAGAGCACCCTAGTTCTACTCGATTAACTAATATTAAATCATTAAAAAAAATCATTAGGGGCGCAAATTAAAATATCAGACTAATGTAATGATAGCCAATACTGTAAAATCAGCTTGTACCTGCTTCAATGGCATTTCGAGCAGCAAGCCTAAAATCATTGACAATTTTTGGGATCTCATCGGTCTCTAATCTTCTCGGTGGCGAGTATTCTGTCGGGTACCGATTGGGAATCTTTTGTGGTGCCAGTAGCTTGTCAGTAGATGAAATTGGGGCTTGGCCATTTGGTTGGAACTCTGCCATGATTAAATTGCTTGTAATTAAAAACTAACAAAAGAACCAAATAAAGAGCACAAGCAAGGTGGTAGACTATCAATGTACCACCAAGTTTCGCAGAATTTATGATTTGTTATCAATATTCATGGTTTAATTTGTAATCTGAAATATTTACTTAGGTGTTAATTGGCCAATATACATATGCCCCATGAAATCAGAATCTAACATGCATTGCTTAAGTCATAAACATAATCTTTTTTGGCACCATTTCATATTAGATTTAATAAAACCTCAGACAAGAGTAAAAAGGGAACTTACGGTACTTTGAAGCCCTTCCAGTATGCCAAATCTGGCAAAAGAATATGCCACCTTTTGCATGAACAACATCAACGATTGGTTTCCATGCTTCCACTTGTTCTTTTGTCCAAATGCCAGGTGCACCTGGCAAGCTGCCAACAGAGTAAATTTGCGGCAAATGCCAAGGATGGAAACGCAAAAATTTCAGTTCAGGGGCCCCTCATAAAATGGTATAGGCACTATTAAAGCTCCACTGGATTACCCAACTTGCAACTACCTAAATCCCGAATCAGTTCCCAACAACGGAAAAACTAACCCTACCTTTCGTAATTAATCCCGCAATTGGGTAATTACTAACTAAAAATTGCACAAAGCTTCTATTGAGTCCATTTACTCTAAATTGTGAAATGAATCATAAATCGTGCTATCAAAGGAGAAAATATTACCCCTGTGCAGTATCAGAAATTTCAGTTGCCTCAGCGATCAAAAGACCACCTGGGGTTGTTCTCTGAGAATAATAGAGTATAGCATGTGGCTGAGGTACATTACCATAAGATCGTTGCCTTGTCAGTGGAGCATGGACAATTCTGAAAAATTGTAAATATCTATGAAATGGAACAAGAAGTCTCATAAATATAAATTACTTATGGCATATAATTAAGCGGAAGTTTTCTGACAAGCAACATATAATGTTTTAAACCAACCTAACATAAATTACTAATGGGATATAATAAAGGCTAATAGTTGTTGCCGACAATTCCATGTGTTCATCTTTTTACTTATTGGAGTTGCTAAATTTTTTGAAGAAAGATTAAATTAACGAGTAAGGTAAGTTTATAGTAATAAAAAATATTGTATTTAACTTACTGATAACAGTGCTGGCATTTACAGCTGTTGCTGATAACTGGTTCATAATATTTTTGCATAATATCAATAATTTTAACGGGATACTATACTGGCACCAAACCTAAAGAGGCGAAAAAAGAAAAGACTTTTATTTCCCTTAATTGTCTCTCAGCAGAACCATAAATCATTTTAACTATTCTATGTCAGAAATTCTCCTGAATTTCTCCTTTTAAGTAGGGGGAGTAAATCGCTCATAACTCGTGACTCGCTCGTAACTCGCTTGTTAAATGTTTGCTAATAACTCGCCCATTAACTTAATAAACCTAGCATGAGCAATCCTTACCGGATCAAACCCAAAATCCAAATCCAATCCTTACCGTATTACATAAAGTCATGTCACATCCAAATCGCTCGCTGGATTACATAAAGTCAAGTCACATCCAATCCTTACCGGATCAACCCAAAATCCATATCCAAATTTTTAGGTATGTGATAAGGAGATAGTCGTGAACAAGTGACATATAGGGCCGTGAGAACCGACAAGAAGATAGCTGTTTGATTTTGTTAAATTTGCTTAAGTGCAATTTTTTTTTTACATTATGTACTATTTAAGTATGTTAGATTATGACAAAATGTTAAATTCTATCAATATTAATTAGGTTTTGAATGATGTATCTGAAACAAAAAAAACTTCAAACAAAATTCAAATTCAAATTGCCTACAAGTTTGATTTCTTAACGAGTTGCTTTATGAGCATGAGTCAACTTGAGCAATTAATGAACCGAGCACTAGCACAGCTATCAACTCAGTATTATCTTCTCAAATTGAGTCGACTTGCTCAATAAGCTATTGTACCGATTACGAGCATACCCCTACTCGCTCGAACTCGCTCATTAATCACCCTTCTAAGTGGTATCCACCAATAAATAAGGTCTTTTATTAAAAAAAAAAATCAAGAATTAAACCAAAACAAAAAAAAAAACTGATTAAATCAAGTGATTAATATCGGTGGCACTGACCTGTGTGAGAGTTGGAACGGGCCCATCTTGTAAGGCGTGAGTACAGGAATTGTCGGTGCCATTGTTCACTGCCTCTCTCTCCCTAACTCTTTTTTATTCAAAAAATATGATCTCTGTGTTTTTCTTCTTCTTTTTGTATTCAAATGCCGTAGAAGGGTCTCTTTTTATAGGAATTCAGATCTATTGTAGTAACCCAATCTTTGAGTTTTAAATCTAGACCGTCCAATTCGAATCTAAGATAATCTATCCGGATCTAGAGCGCACGCATTATGAGAACAAATTCAAATTCTGAGATAATTTCAAACAAAGAATTCGAATCGGACGGTCTCGATCCAAAACCCAAAAATTAGGTTATTTTAGGGGATCCGGACCCAGGAGCCAGTATTGTCATCGATGACTTTACATCAATGAACAGAGAACAAAGAGCCGTCTTTGAACTCTTTCTTTTTTGTACTTTTCTAATTGGCAACAACAAAAACAAAAATCACAATAAAATAAGAGAGGAAGAAAGGTTTAAAAAAGACATTCCTAGTACCGATATTTTTATTTACATCCAACATTAAATAACAAATTCCAATTGTAACTGCGTTAGGTTCGCTGAGAATTTTTAAAAATGTCCAAATCGGCCAAAAAAATAGCCGGTTCCTTTTTTAATTGAAACGGGCTAAAAAATGGCCGGTTCTTTGGTTTTTTTTTTTTTATTTAGATAGTTGATATATGTAAATTTTGTATTTTAGTATAATTTAATGTAGCATACTAGCATAATTTATCAACATCTAGTTTATATAATATTATGCTAATTTAGTTTTATTTAGATTATTTAAGCATGATTAGTGTAATTAGCATAATTTAGTTTATTTTAGTATAATTTAGTGTAATTAGCTTAATTTAGTTTTTTTCCTGATAATTTAGTGTGATTATTTTAATTTAGTTTATCTTTATTCTTATATAATGCATGTAGTTGTCCTGATCCACCAACGGCTGAGATTGAAAGATGAATTTTTGGATTTAATATTAGCCCTTCAATCACATAATTTGTCTTCTTTTAATTAAATACATCTGTTTTATGTGTAGAAATCTAAATTTAATTAAAAACATACTCGCCTCACATAATGCTACATAGTTAATTTGTCACAATTAAAATTAAATAAATAGCGATTTGTTTCCTTATTTATCCTTAAAGCTATCTTTGATTCAAACATATTATTTACAATTCATCAAATCTTATTATTTAATGTGCTAATAATATGACACTTTAAATTAAATCAATATAAAACGTGTAGTCTCCATCAAATAACTAGACATTTTATTTTGAGAAATGCTAACAATTATCTAGGACAATTCGTTCAAGCTAGGTTAACTGATTAAACAATCTATAGAAATTAAAATATAAAACGTGTAGTCTCCAACTCTGATTGTATGGTCGAACAAATAATTAGAAAAAAAAAAAAGGTCAGCTAAATCACCGGGTGCTGGTATTGCGGGGCAGTAATTTTCCAAGAACTGTTCCCGTTCTAGGTTAGTCTCGTTTAGGGAATTTTTTATTTATATAAATTATTATTAAATAATAAAGAAAAAAATAAAAAGAGAATGTGAGTTTTTGATGCAAATTTAACATTACCAATTTAGAAAACGAAATGTGATTTTATATATTGAAGAACATTTTTTTTAAATTTGGTTGCAAATTATCTCTATTTTTATATTAAGTACATAAATGTCTTCATTCGCTTTAATTAATTAAAAGATGAGATTTCAGCCCTCCAATTAAATAATATGTCTTCTTTGAATTCAAAGTATTTTTTTGATAGTTTTTTTTACTTGTAGAAGTCTAAATTTAGTTAGACATGTAGTTGTCCTGAAAGAAGTAAAAGTAGGTCCGATGCCCATCAGACCTACTTTGGTTCGATGGGTGAAATAACCATTCGATTGCATCAAGATCCGTGCGGAGTACATTAATATCTGTGCAAGTATGTTTCAATTTCCGTGCGCACTAATCTTGATGCTAATCGTACGGTGTAATTGAACCTAAAAGTAGGTCCGATGCCCATCGGACCTACTCCTATCTCGTCCTGAAAATAATTCATAGAGATGAATTCCAATTGTAAAATTAACTATCTGTTTTTTTATTTCTCCTTAAAGGTATCTTTAATTCCTGCAATTAAATTATTTTTTTATTTTTTCGTTTCCTCTGTTTCTTTTCTCCTTTTCCCCTATATTTTCGATAATAAAAATAGAAATTATTCAAAAATTTTGAATCTGTAGAGAAAATTATTTTTTCTGATATACTATATTCATTGTGTCAAGATGAGAAATAATCTTTATTAGAGCCACTGTATCTTTGCAAATAGATGAACAACATATTTTGTGCTGATAAAAACAATTATATCTTTCGATCTGGAGAGAAAATGAAGGATATATAAAACTTTCGTGCAGAGAAATGATCTATAGAGAAATTTCATCGTTAAAATAATTTTAATCGAGAATATATTTACAGAGAAAATCCTTATTTGATGAATCATTTAATCATATATTTTCAATTTTGTTTCTGTATAATTATTTCTCCACTAAATATTTGAATCGTTTAATGACTTGTCTTGTTTGTGAAGAAAATTAGATATTAAATTGTATTGTGTTTTGTATTAAATTTTTCAACCCCACAGTCAATACAGGACGAAAAGAATTGTGCAATGAAACTTATAAGTTAAATTTAATTTTTTTTTATTTGGAGTGGTACCAGTTCCTTCATTACTTACTGGTACAGATTTTTTATGTGAGAGGGGCTGATTTGAAAATTAATTTAAATTCTGAGTCTTGACCCGATTTGAAAGGTGCCGGTTAAGTTTTACTTTAAAGCTATAATGCATTTACTTTCTAAGTAATAGTTATGCTTAATAGTTTTGCGAACAACCACTTATATTGTTGTCCTTATGCAAGAAATAAGATATGAACCATATTAATTTAACAATTCTAATTTTATTATTTTATTATATGTTTTGAGCAATTATAATCTACTTTTCATATTTTGTTTGTTCATTTTCATAAATATTGGACTACATCGAAGGAGATCACACTGACAATGACACTTCAAGAACTTTTTTCATATTATATTTGATTTTTTTTATTTGTCGTTGTTTTTTTTTTATTTTGTGTGAATGTCAAATAAAAATGTCTCTTTATATTCTATTCAATCTTATAATATGTTCATGTTGCAACGCACAGGCATGATACTAGTTTTAGTATAAAAGACATGGAAAAAGGATCTAAAACAATATATATAATACTACCATAAAAATACCATAAGTAGCAATATAAATAAACAAAATAAGATAATCCAAACATATAAACCCAACAAAACAAAATAAAAACTAAAACTATCATCTATGTTCATGACCACCAGAGGACAAAAAACTACTAAAAATATGCTAAAATATTGCTAAAATACGCTAAAGATATGATAAAATTTGATAAAGTATGCTAAAATATGATATAATACGCTTATAATACGCTAAAATAAGCTAAAAAACTCTTACAATATGCTAAAATATGATTAAAATGTGATAAAATTTGATATAAGTAAGCTAAAATACGATATAATACGGTAAAATACAATCAAAACTGCTAAAATACGAGCCAAAACACGCTATACTACGCTAAAATACACTAATTATACTAAAACATGCTAAATATACTTAAACATGCTAATTATACTAAATAATTCAACTTATTACTAATTATACTAAATTACCTTATATTATGCTAATTATACTAAATTTCGTTAGATATGCTAAATTTAACTAATTAAACTAAATTAAACTAAATTACACAATTAAAACTAATTAATATTAATTAACACTAATTACAACTAATTGGTATCATGAAAAATATATTATAATTAAATTATATTATAATTAAATTAGTATCATGAATCGGTAGAATCTATACCAATTCTTTACTCATTACAATTTAGCTGTACTTTTTCTGTTTCCCCCTCTCTCTCTTTTTATATTTTCTAGAGATAAATATTTATTTCCTTCAATCAAGTTTTTTCCCGCTCTCTTATATTATCTATCTCAATAACTCCCTCTCTTGTGAGACTAACTCCATTCGGCCATTCAGACAACATATATATATTTTTTTTAAATTACATGTCACATATTTAATTATTCATCCATTTTCATTTTTATATTTGAATTTGATTAGTAATTGTATCTTAATGTTCATATGACTCAATTATTAGGCAAATTATTTGTTCCATATCTGAATTTGTGGATTATCTATTCCATATCCGTATCCATTTTTAAACGGATTTAATTTTAAATTTTAAATTTTAACATCTGTTTACTATTCATATTTATATTCGTACCCGCTCATTGAATGGTGGATGATAATTTAGTATTAGCATTATCAGCTCCAAATTCGCTCCAGCGATTTTGGACTGGATATTACCGCTAGATAACCCAGCAGTTTGGTTAATTCTGGAAATTAAAAAAAATGTGAATATTTTGTTAAACTTTGATTTTTTTTTTTTTTTTATGGTTATTAATAAAAAATCAGAAAAAAAAAATGAACCAAACAAACAAACTATCGACCGAAAATGTATCAAACTAAATAAATTATTTTTTAATATAATCTTGTTCAATGTAACCAAAATGTATCAAAAACTCAATTTAATCAATCTGCATAATTTGAAGTAAATACATTATTGTAGCTTTGGTTGCGTAAATATACATATGATTCTTTTCGTAGTTTCTTCAATAATGCTTTCTGCCAGTTTAAACATTAATTGAAGCATAAGAGTCTAGCTAAATAAGTACAATATTTTACTATTTTTTAAGATAGTTACAAAATCACTTTTTTTTAACCATCCAAAAAACAAAAAACAGTTAAACAAAACATGAGGTATTGGAACTCTACTCATTTTGGAGAAACCAAAACTAGATATGTATTAGCTTAATTATCTCCTTAATTTTATGGAAAGTTAAACAAAAATTATTAATACGTCAAGAAATATATATTTAGGTATAGCCTATTATTTGGGGGAATTGCACGTGTACCCCTAAAAATCTTCAAAATTACGTATTTCCCCTCTAAAGTTTGAAATTACGTATTCCCCCCTCTAATATTCCCCCCTCTAAATTTCAGAAACTAACAAATTTACCTATTTTAATGTCTTCTATATTAAACCCAATCTAAATTTATAAAATACCCATTTTACCCTCTATTAAAAGCATATAAATCTCATTAGACTCAAATTTGAATATGAACGGTTCCTCTACCGTCTGATTTGCTTTTAGATTTGCGCATACAAGGTTAGCACAAATCTATGAAAAAACACGTATATTGAAACGACGTGCACAGATCTTAATGCAATTTGCGCTTATCAAAATTGCTTGAAGATCATTGCACATTATATCAACATGATTATTGAAGCGATTCGCACAAATCTTAATGCGATGCTCATGGATCGGACAGTGGAGGAATCCTTCCAATGCAAATTTGAGTTCGATGGGCTTTATATGATTTTAATAAATTGTAAAATATGTATTTTAAAAATTTAGAATGGGTTTAAATATAAAAAACAATAAAACAGATAAATTTATGAGTTTTTAAAGTTTAAAGGGGGAAATACGTAATTTCAAATTTTAGAGGGCGAGATATGTAGTTTTGAAGTTTTTGAGGGGTATACATGCAATTCCCCCAAGTTTTGTCAAGTGCTAATTTATTCAGAAATATAAATTTATGTTCCTCAATATAGCAATAATGTAGCTCTTCCGGATCCTTCAATAATTTTGTACAATCCAAAATAAGATTAACATTTGATTCTTGCATTATTAAATAAGAAAAAGTATGTTTTTCTATCATTAAAGATGGTATGAATTGTTGCACTATTTGCGAGACATATATCTTTATTATTGATGTTATTATTATTTTTTAAATATTCATTTTTATAAAAATAAATAAATACCACTTCAACAATAATCAACAATAAAAGAATAAATAAGTAGTATTAAAAAATTAAACATAAATAATCCCACTAATAATAATAATAGTAGTAAGCAACTTTTATCTTACATTTTTTTATGCATTGCATTAATAGAATCAACATAAATAATAAAATAAGTATTCATTGATTTCATTTCTTTTCCAAAATAAAAAATGAATAACTATTCATTTTTTATTTTACAATTTTCCGAATAACATAACAACATAAAAGATAAAAAAAAAATGAACATCCACCCTAGCAAGAAAAAAAATATAGTACCTCTGATGAAAGGTGAGTCACCATTCGAACAAGTCCTGAAACAGACAAGCTTCTTAGGACATTGTATAAGTTTGATATACTACTTTTTCATTGGTAACGAACGGTGAGGGCTCAATTTTTCATAATAATCACTAATTTTAATATAGCTTTTTTTCATCATTCAAATAATGTTAATATGACTAAATCAATATCACATTCATAAATAAAATTTGTCTCGATTTTTTTTCATATTTCTTTTGAGTAATGCTTGATATAGTTTAACTTATTGTTTCAATGCACTACAGTTGGCGTAAGATAGGCACATGACCAATAATAGCATGAATTCTTTATTTGTTATTCTCTTAATTTTTCTCATTCTTTTTCTTTATTATTTTTCTACTTGCAGTGGTAATTATTTTTGTTCATTATTTATTCCACTTCTCATCGAATAATGCGTCTTTTTTTCATTACCATGTTCATATCTAAGAATTTGTTCAGAAGTTCATATCTAATAATTTGTTCAGAAATTATATTCATTATTTTTATTATTTTTTGAGTTGTTACATTCACTTCAAGAAAGAAAACATTGACCAATTGGACGAAATTCCGATTTTTTTTCGTCAAAAGCATGTTATTTTGTTACAACCATAATAAGACCAAAAAATACTCTAAAATTTTCTAGAAATTTTCTTCAGAAAGATTAAATTATTGAAAAACAAATAATATTAATATTATATAATTTTTCTTGAGATTTTCTTCAGAGAAATTTCTTTGGAAAAATTCTTTAAATTTTCTTCAAGAATATTAAACTAAAAATTTTTAATATTAACATCATATAAAATTGTTTTTACAATCTTCGTTAGGAAGATTAAATCATTGAAAAAAAATTACATATCATATAAGTCTTGTTGAAATCTTCTTCAAGATGATTTAATGAAATGTTATCCTTATAAAATTTGTATATCATATAAATCTTCTTTAGAAAGATATCTTGAAATTTTCTTATATTAATTTTGTACATTATATAAATCTTCTCATGTTAATTTTTGTACATAATATACATCTTTTTCAAAATGATTTATTGAAATATTGTCCAAGAATATTAAATTATTTAAAAAATTGTACATCATAAAAAAATTAATATGAGCCATATTGCACATATTAAAATAACTATACATAAATTGATAACTTATTCCATTTAGCAATTACTTATTAGAAGTATTATATTTATATATGGAATTGAAATAGAATATATCAAAGTTATCTCGAATCATCAACTAGTAGAGCTCTCATACAGATAACGTGTTATAAAATAAAGACAAAGAATAATAAACAAAATAGAGAACACATAAAAGATGACAATTTCTTTATTCATATATTTCTCATGTGTATATAATACAAGATTACAAAGGCTTTATTTATAGGCCACAAATTGTAAATGAAAAGTCATCTAAATTAATTACAATAATAAATGAAAAAATAAATTCCAATAGTAGTGGAGAAATGAATATTGAAAGTCATGGAATTCGACATTAAAAATTTATTTATATAATTATATTAAATAATCACAAATGAGCAATTTATATCAACTGGATGTTCTTCTTTTAATTCGACGAAAGAAATGGATAATCGGTATAGCCCACAACTGGATCTGGAGTATAGAAGGTGCTCCTATCATATTTATTCAAAGGTGCATCCAATTCAAACCTCTTAGGCAAGTCTGGATTTGCCAGAAAAATTCGACCGTATGCAACCAAATCAGTGTACCCGCTAGAGACTGCCTTGTTTCCATCTTCTCTATCATACCCACCAGCCACAATAAAAGTGCCATTGAATGCTTTCCGCATGGGTAAAAGACTGTGTGGCGTCTCAGCTTTTTCACCGACTTGTATCATCCTTGGTTCTACCATGTGGCAGTACACAATGCCAAATTTGTTGAGAGCATTCACCATGTACAGTCCAAGTGCCTCAGGGTTTGAATCACCTGATTGCTGGTAGTTGGCGAATGGAGAAAGTCTGATACCAACCCGCTTGGGTCCTATTTCTTTTGATACAGCCTCAACAATTTCAAGTGCGAAGCGGCAACGGTTCTCAAGGCTGCCTCCGTACTTGTCAGTACGATCATTGATTTCGTCTTTCAAGAACTGTTCAATTAGGTATCCATGAGCTCCATGAATCTCAACGCCATCAAAACCTACATGATATGGAAAGATATATATTTCATTAAACTGGTTCAACATGGGTATTGTGATCATGGAGTAATTTGTATAGAATAACCGAATAAGTAGAACCATGTGTTGTTGGAAAAGAGAAAAGATCTCAATTATGTAGCACTTTTGAAAGTACAACATCAAACAATTCGAAGTATGAATCCATTGGTAATGGTGATACTAATAATAGATGATGTCATAATATATTGGTAATGGTGATACTAATAATAGATGATGTCATAATATATTGGTAATGGTCCATTATTACCACAATATACCAGCACAGCCTGTGTCGTGATGGTATATTACAATATTAGAGAAAACTCCTTGACAGCCATTTAACACTAGCATCCAACAATACTCACATTAGAGATTTGGAGTTTCATAAGTAAATTGATGGTAATTAATATCAAATAATTAAAAAAACTCGTTAGGAGCGCAAATCAAAATATCATACTAGTGTAATGATAGCCAATACTGTAAAATCAGCTTGTACCTGCTTCAATGGCATTTCGAGCAGCAAGCCTAAAATCATTGACAATTTTTGGGATCTCATCGGTCTCTAATCTTCTCGGTGGCGAGTATACTGTCGGGTCCTTATTGGAAATCTTTTGTGGAGCCAGTAGCTTGTCAGTAGATGAAATTGGGGCTTGGCCATTTGGTTGGAACTCTGCCATGATTAAATTGCTTGTAATTAAAAACTAACAAAGAACCAAATAAAGAGCACAGGCAAGGTGGTAGACTATGACTATCAATGTACCACCAAGTTTCGCGGAATTTATGATTTGATATCAATAGTTTAATATGGAATATGAAATATTTACTCAAGTGTTAATTGGCCAATATACATATGCCCCATGAAATCAGAATCTAACATGCATTGCTTAAGTAAAAAACATAATCACTTTTGTCACCATTTCATATTAGATTTAATAAAACCTCAGACAAAAGTAAAAAAGAGAACTTACGGTAATTTGAAGCCCTTCCAGTATGCCAAATCTGGCAAAAGAATATGCCGCCTTTTGCATGAACAGCATCAACGATTGGCTTCCATGCTTCCACTTGTTCTTTTGTCCAAATGCCAGGCGTATTTGGAAAGCTGCCAATGATGGAAACGGAAAAGTTTTAGTTTAGGGGGCCCTCATAAAATGGTATAGGCACTATAAAAGCTCCACTGGATTGCCCAACTTGAAACTACCTAAATCCCGAATCAATTCCCAGCAACAGTAAAAACTAACCCTGCCTTTGGTAATTAATCCTGCAATTGGGTAATTACTAACTAAAAATTGGATAAAGCTTCTGTTGAGTCCATGAAATGAAATGTAAATCGTGCTAATCAAAGGAGAAAATATTACCCTTGTGCAGTATCTGAAATATCAGTTGCCTCCGCGATCAAAAGACCACCTGGGGTTGTTCTCTGAGAATAATACAATATAGCATGTGGCTGAGGTACATTACCGTAAGATCTTGTCCTTGTCAGTGGAGCAAGGACAATTCTGAAAAATGAAAAAAAAAACTATGAGAAATGGAACAAGAAGTCTCATAAATATAAATTACTTATGGGATATAATTAAGCGAAAGATTTCTGACAAGCAATATATACAGTGTTTTAAACCAACCTAACATAAATAACTGATGGGATATCTATAATTAAGGCCGATAGTTGTTGCCAACAATTCCATGTGTTCATGGTTATACTTAATGGAGTTGCTTAATTTTTTGAAGAAAGATCAAATTAATGAGTAAGGTAAGTTCAAAATAATCAAGAATATTATATTTAACTTACTGATAACTGTGCTGGCATTTACAACTAAAGCTGATGACAGGTTCATAATATTTTTTGCCTAATATGTATAATTTTAATCAAGACACAATTAGGCCCTGACATGCAATGGCATATTATACTGGCACCGAACCTAAAGAGAGGGAAAAAAAACTTTTCTTTCCCTCAATTATCTCTCAGCAGAACCAGAGATCATTTGAACTAATTCTATCTCAAAAATTCACCTGAATTTCTCCTTCTAAAGAGTTGTTTCAGGCAAAAATCAAGAATTAAGCCAAAACAATAAAAAAAATTATTAAATTAAGTGATTAATATCGGTGGCACTGACCTGTGCGAGAGTTCGAACGGGCCCATCTTGTAAGGCGTGAGTAGAGGAATTGTCGGTGCCATTGTTCCCATCTCTATGTTTTTTTCTTCTTCTTTTTTTGTTCAAATGCCGTAGAAGGATCTCTATTTATAGGAGCCAGTATTGACGTCATCGATGACTTACAACAATGAACAGAGTTTGACTCTTTGTTTTTTTTGTACTTTCCTAATTGGCAAACAACCAAAACAAAAGTCATAATAAAATAAGAAGGAAGAAAGGTTTAAAAAAGACATTTCCATTCCTGGAAAGTAGCTCTGGAAATTGGATCCTCCGTGGCCTATTGCTGTCCGGTTATCAGTTTTGTTGTTCAATCTGATCCGGATTCTGATCGGATGGTCCGGATCTAAACTCAAAATTTGAGTTACCTCAGAGGATCTGACTCCATTGAAATATTGAATCCATTCTATGCTGGTCATCCACACCAAAACAAAATACAGATACCAAATCATGTATCATGTTAATAAACACGGCTAGGTACTTCCTCTTTGTTTACAAAGCAGATCTATAGTAGTCGACAGAGAGCCCCGCCGACTTTGAGCACGAATCTCAACTCCCGAATCGATTACCAAATTTTGTTGGTGATATGACTAGAGTGGCAAAAACGTACCGTGCCATTACTAATATGTTATGATTTTGGTCTCATGTTGTACTATGATCAAGTAAACAATTACACGTTGTGCCGTGCCGTGCCGTGCGGTGCTGTATTGTGGCATGACTAAAATGTCAAAAGTGGTTATGGCACGTAAGTCACACTGTGTTAAAAAAAAAATACCGTGCTCAAACATGACATGTCCAAACATGACTATAGTCACATATTACTATTTGATCAAGATCTAACGGTCCTAATTACATGTGATTCGTGTGACCATGTGACGTGCCGTGACCGGATCTTTCGCGTGACGTGCTGTGCCAAATTAAAAGTCAAAATATTAGAAAGTATAAATTAAAACATTGTTTTTTATCGATTACCTAATTAGTTAATGAGTTTAAATCCGATTAGTTATTTAAGTCAAATTTGATATTTTTTTACCTCCTGACAAAAATTCTGAGTCCGCCGAACAAAAGTGCAACTATATTGGCACAACTCTATTGCACTTTATTGACAACTTTGAATTAAAGCCTCAATAGAGACTAATTCTCTGTTATCCCGCAGAGTGAAATATCTTTTCTGCTAACCCACAAATGCAATTTTGTTTTGAGTTACAGTATTCCAATTAAAGCTGATTGCGGCTGAAATCCCCAGTCTTTGACATTTCTCCGCAATCCCCTTTTATTTTTCACAAATGATCTCCTTTTAGTTTTCTAATAGGAGCCGGCTACAACCAATTACAAGCAAAGTTTGTGTTTTCTATCATTAACACTACTTGTGGTAATAGGAGATTGAATATTCTATAATTCATCTCTTATTTGTATGAACACAAGGGATGATGGTTTCATATTAATTAATTTTGACAAAATCAACTTACATTTAATGATTTGTAACTTAATTCAATTTAAAATTTACCAGTTTTTTACATGCTTTTTTGAGTCATAAATCTGTCATGACGTATTCATGATTCACTCGCATATTTTCTTTTATTTAATTTGCCCATCTGTCTCTGTCTAGTTTGATATTTAGAATAAGCACATTCTAGTCCATGCTCTGTACTCATTCTATAGAAAATTCTATTTCCCGTACGCAAGAGAGTGAAAGAAGATAAATTAAGAAACCCAAAAAGAAAGACAAGAGATGATATTCAAATAAATAATTTTTTTATTGCCCACTAAATGTTACAATTAATATTTATAAAAGAGGGTTCAAAAGTCTGCCTTTTTTTGTTACAAGTAAATGATCACTTTTTAGATAATATATAAGAGAGCGGGAGAAACTTTATTGAAGGAGAAATTATTATCCGTAAAAAATATTAAAAAAAAAAAGAAGAGAGAGAAACATAAAGAGTACAATTGAATTTTTGTGGATAGAATGATTGATATAGATTTTACCAATTCAAATTTGAATTGCTTTTTTTTTTTCAGAAATACAAAAATATGTCTGTATTCTTTGTTTTCTCGGTAACTTTATCTTATAATGAGCATAGCTTAAATCAAGAAGTCATAGATAATAAAGTCACAAAAAATCTGAATATATGTTAACATGTGCAAAATAAAAAATAGTTTTAATCGGTAGAATCTATACCAATTCTTTTACTCATAACAGTTCTCTCTATTATTTTTTGATATTTTCAACGGATAATATTTTTTTTCCTTCAATCAAGTTTCTTCCTGCTCTCTTCTATATTATCTATCACAATAACTCCCTCTATTGTGGGACTAACCCCATCCGGACCATCCAGATAACAGTTTTTTTTTTCTTTTTTACAAATTACAGATCCCATATTTAATTATTCATTCATTTTCAGATTTTAAATTTTATTAATAATTGTATCAATGTTCATATAACTAGATTATCAGACAAATTATTTGTTTCGTATCTGAATTCGTGGATTATTTGTTCTGTATCCGTAATCGTTTAAGATAGATTTAATTTTAAATTTTAACATATGTTTATTATCCATATTTATATTCGTACCTACCCATTGAATGGCAGATGCGAATTTAAAGACAGCAATTTTGTACTGGATTTTTGCTGGATAACCCAACAGTTTGGTTAATTTTGGAAATTTCCAAAAAATACGTGAATATTTTGTTAAATTTTGATTTTTTTTTATTGTATTAATAAAATATTTGGAAAGAAAGCTATCACAAATAGTATAGTTATAGCAGAAGCTATTGAACATAGCGTTTTATTTCTTTTTAAAAATTATATTATATATTTCTACTAATTATCAACATTATCTAAAGTTTCATCGAGCAATAAGTAACACCAAATTAATTAAGAAATTATAATATATTCATATTGAACAAGTACAAAGTCCAAATTACTATTCAAAATATCTCTGGTAATAGAACTTAAAAACATAATTACCGCTACCAGTTACACATTATTGCAGACTGCTATTACTACTATAGCAGCCATACCTGAATTAACACACTTTTATCTCATAGCTTAACTTTTATGATCTAGAATCTAATAATTAACATATAGTAATATTAAGGAAAATAAAAAGTAAAAGTGTAAAAAGTAAATGTTGCGAGTGAAGGTGAAAATAATAATTTACTATTAAATAATTAAATTAAAGAAATAAAAAGTGCACTTGTCTAAAGATGAAAATAAAAAACAAAATTGATAACAAATAATTATGTAATAAGAGTATGAAGAAGACATGGCATACGAAAGAAACAATTGAAGTTCAGCTTTGGATCTTTTTATTATAAATGGGCCATCTAACAGGCCCTTATCTCATCCCAAATATCATGGGCTATCTAACAGGCCCTTATCTCATCCCATTTGGGAATAATTCTGCAATAAAATTTTCTAACTCGATCCTTGGCTGTGATTGACGTTGAAAAAGGAGAGTAGACCTCTCGGTAATGTAATGTTGTATTTGAATGGAACAATCGTGCCGTAATGTGACCGAGTTAATTTTTTAAAATATCGAGGGATGGTCATGAATAGTTATGTCACGTGATTTATATGATCAAGTTGGTAACTAAACGTGCTGTAATCAGTCACAATATTAGTCATGTTTGATTATATTTGACTATTATTTTGTAATTTAAATTTGTTTATTGAAAAATTTCAGAAAAGTTTCCAATAAAAAATGTGGAGTGATTCTTTGAAATATTAAAATGAAGAATTAATGTTAGTAAATAAAACATATTGTGTTTCATGCTGTATCGTATCATGACCAAGATGATTATGTGTTGTGTTGTGCCATGTCTTTTATTTATTTTCATTTTAATTAATGATTTTCATGTAAACTAGCTATCGTCTGACCACCCACTATTTAACATAATTATTTAATTGTTAAATCAAATTAATATTTTTGTGTGCAGGAAGTAGAATTCGTGTACCATCTCTCTTTTATAATTAAATCAAGAAGTCACGAAATTTGTTCCTCTCTTTTTTCCCTTTCCATCAATGAACATTTCTTTTGGACCATGCAAGCTATAAATAGTTGATTTTGTTGTGAAGTATATCTTTATGTCAATTAGGAAACCATTTTTTCACAATAAATGAAATTTGCCTTTTTATTGGCCAGGTGTGCTTTGTCTTTTGCTGATTTTTTTCTCTAATTTATTTCGTTGGATCACATCAACAAATGTCAAAATGTATTTTCTCTTAAAAAATATTCTTTCTTTGTTAGAAATGTTCCTGCACCCTTTCCTGCAACAACAAAAGAATTAATGATAGGTGATTCAACCTCGCAAGTTTATTAATTTGTTTTATCCATCATTTTGTTATTTTGTTAACTATTTAGTTATATTTTGTTGTCTCCATCATTTTGTTATTTTGTTAACTATTTAGTTATATTTTGTTGTCTCCTTTGAACTTAAACCGACTTGTGCCAGTCTACCGGTTGATGATATATTACAGGCCGGTTTCTATATCATATGATAAAACAATACGATTCGGACTACTAAGGAAATTATCTTGAACATAATTTTTGCTATGCTTATAAGTTATTCTTTGCAGTTAGTACTAGTTTTTTCTATGCTTATAAATTATGGAGAAGTATACTTTTAGTACTAGTCTTTGGAGAAAAAAAATGGAGTCAATTGATCCTCATTCTTATATAATAGGTCCGCTTCTGTTCACAAGAGAACATGCTGAACTTAAGAACACTCTAGTTCTACTCATTATACATATACATATACATTCAACAAACATAAACAATTAATATACATTACATGTACATTCAATAAATAGAAACAATTAATATACATATACATTTATACGTTACATGAACATGTTTTATATGGAATAAGTTTGTATGAAAGAGATCATTGAATTGTAACTCTAGTCTTTGAACTGCTTCCAAGTCTTGTTAGCCAAAGTATTAGTACTTACAATGCATTATTCTTCTCACATAAGGATGCAAACGACTACGCACCTATTGGTATGTGGAGATCATTAGCATATAGTAGACGGAACTATGTATGTAAGAATAGTATGAAAATATTAAATTACAAAAGAAATTTAATGCAAACAAAACATAAACAAATATCAAATTATAATTAATAATTCAAGTTCAACTCTCACTCTAGATATGAGAGGTTTAGCTTTTCATGGCCATAGCAAATATAGAGAAATAAATTAAAAATAACATAAATTACAACCCTCTTGAAGATGAAATAACCTTACATTCTTAGATGACGCCTCCTTACTCGGCTTCTAACGGCTACTCCTCTCTCCCTGAGTACTTCTAACCTAGCCTAACATTGAAGATTGCTAGCTATATTCTGAACTTAATTACAAATAAACACACACACACACACACACACACACAAAATCCTATTACAAGAGGGGTATTTCTAGTCTTTCCTAAATAGTAGTGGGAGTAGTGGAGATCATGAGGAGCATGGGGTCCATCCATGATCTTGCATTATCTTGGCCAAAAATAGCACATCATAAAAATAACGTAGCTTCTAGAAGACTTCATCTACAAATAGCACTGCAGGTCAGAAGTGCGGATCTTCTAGAAGAAAACAATCTACATACGAGATTCACATATCGAATGGCTTAGAAGATACAATCTATGGATTGAGTCCACGAATCGTGAGGCCTCTGGTGTATGCCGCATGCGGCATAGGATGACCCTGCATGACTTCCTGATCTAACGTATATTCATATAATTTCACCATCTTGCATGTTGTGCACTTCGTGTATGGTATTGCATACACCATGTAATGTCATGTTTTGACGCCATATTCAATAATTGCCTAAATATGACATTTTTGCTCTGATGTTAGTCTAAATACGCAACTTTCTCCAAAACCAACTAAAATGACTCCAAAATACATTTGCGGTAAGTAAATCAGAAAAATTGTTACTTTGCATTCACTTTTCGCTATTTTTCAGAAGAAAAGATAGTGATTTTCGATGTATGTTTGAGCGTCATCATGTAGGTGTGTGAAGAGGTAGTTGTGACGTACAAGATATTAATTACTAACAAGAGTTTTGGTTGAGAGGCGTAAACAAATTCTACATGGCTTCTACTAAAAAACAATGTTTTAAAACGGAGCAAAAGCATAAAAGGTTATTTAAAATGACCGTGTATGAAGGCATACAACTGTACACAGTTCAAAAAATTTAGACCGTGTACAAATAATCGTGATTTATGGACATGGTTCAAATTTTTCAGACTTTGTGTATGTTAGAGTTTTTTTTTTCATGCAAGCACGTACCTCCTCCTATGTTAATATGCAATTTTTTTGCATCTGTATATGATATACTATGTATGGTCGCGTTGTTGCGTTTTATGTACTAGCGGGAAAACCTTACACAATAATGAACTGACCCCATTGAATTTATATTCGGACTTCACCACTGCACCGTGTAGATCGATCCACATTTATTTTATCTATAATCTGGAAGGATTTTGTACTGTTTATCATAATTACCTACCGTGTCATTTTCTTTTTGTTCTGTCCAATTCAAATATGACGGTCAATCTTGCCTCCCACAACACCCCCCCCCCCCCCCCCCCCCCCCGTGCTGTTGACACCTATATATATTTTTCCTGCCTTGTTGCATCAGCCTTAATTTCTCTTGCCTATTGTTCTTAATACTTCCTCTCCGTTTTTTCTGCCTTTTTTTTTTTATCTCCTCCCTCGTATCGTTTATACGTTATGTAACGTCTAACATGTAAACTCACATTTTTAATACTTTCACTTGGTGCACGGAGTAGAAATGTGAGTAGAGTGCGAAAAATAGTACTGTTGGCTCTAATACAGAATGACATGTGTATCGGTTATGTGTTATGACTCACATATCGCACGTCTTGACTAGTTCTCAGCAAGAAATACATGACATGATACGAAAATCGGCTTGATCACCGTACGGCATGGAGCAATATGAAAACATGCACCACATGTTTTTTCCAACATTAGTTCAATACATTTTTTTTAACATCAATATTTTGAAAACTTTTCTGAATTTGTTTCAATAAACAAATATAGATACAAAAATATGATAAAATACGTTCGACCACAGTATGCATGAGCATGACTCGCATGTCGTGAACATTACGTATCATAATATAATGATTTATATTATTATAATTAATCACAATACAAAACGGTACATAAAAAATTAACTTAGGTCGACATAGCACACTTTTCTACTTTAAGTTATGAGGAGAGCCATTTTGTCATTTTGTGTTTTGTTTGGAGTACTTAGGACTGGAGAGGATACCGAGTAAATAATTAGTCAAATGCACATGCCATCTGTGCCAATTGAGTTAGAATCTTATTTTTTTTTCTCTTGAGGGAAGGATTTTATTTCTAGTTTTTAATTCCACCATATTCAACCCGCCGGGATAAATAACATTTCGGCACAAGCCGCGTGAGACGGTGACAGTTGGAAATCCCGCGTTTCTGTCGTATACATCCTTGATTTTTGCATGTTAATTAGTCCTCATAAAGTTCTTATTGCTCAACATAGTTGAAGTCTTTAAGATGTTACTTTTCTTCTAAAGGATTTTATAAAGTATCTACAATGATTAATTAAATGCTGGTGATATTAATTATTTTAGCGATCATACCATATCTCATAAAGGAAGATCTTAATTAGGTATAGTTGATTGTGGCCCCAATATCTTAGGAAGATCTTAAGGAGATTCTGGACCATTCGATAAAGTGATTTTTGTATCTATTTTAAAAAATAGTAAAAAAAAATTTCTAAAAAATATAAAATTTGGTCTCCAAGCATATTTTATTATGAAAGTCATGTTGATCGTTTTAAATCGACTATTCGGACTTTGAAAATGAAGATAAATTATTGGGAGTAAATAGGAGTATAAAAATTTAGATGTATTTGAAGTTTTGAACCCTATATATATAGAGGTTGGCTAATATCAAAATGTTTGCACCATGACTACCGTGCAATCAAGTCTTTTTTTCGATTTTCAAAATTAAAAAAATCGATCCAAACCGTTAGATGTGATCTATATATTAAAATGTACTTGGAGACCAAATTTTATAATTTTTTAATATTTATTAAGCCACTTTGAAAATTGTTGATCCAACGGTGGCTTCTGATTTTACTGTTTGGTTAAACCACTGTTGGATCGGCGATTTTCAAAGTGAATTAATAAATAGTAAAAAAAATAAATAAAATGTAAAATTTGGTCTCCAAGCATATTTTAATATAGAGATAACATCTAACAATTTGGAGCGACTTTTTGAATTTTAAAAATTGAAAAACGACTTGGTTGCACGGAAACTGTGATGTAAACATTTTGATATTAGCCAACCTCTATATATATGTGTGTATGTGTGTTTTTGAAGAAAGTTGTATTACACCACTGTTTCTTACTTTTATTTTTTTTGTTGTGGGGTGGTGGGTGTTTAATAAATGGGCTCACAAACTCGACCTTCAATACTTGAAGCTATATAACCTCTCAAAACAATTATGTTAGTTCGCCGTTTGGTTGAAGTCATTTGCATGATCATACATTCCAGATCTCTATTCTTATGTTAAGCATATAGATATCCTAATCCGTTAAAAGTTTTGATTAAAGTATGAAATTTCGGATTGAATATCAGTTCTCCAATTTAATATTCTGATTCTATGCATTTTTATTATGTTTGATTACATGTAGAAGTCTAAATTTATTTAGACATGTACTCGCCATACATACTCTCCACATGCAAATTGTATTATCTTCCTGCATGATTTCTTTCTATTTTTTAAATATTATTTCAGGAATTTTTGAATTGATTGATAATTGATTGATCATGTCTTCATTTCTTTCTATTTTTTCATATCATTTAAGGAATGTTATTTGTCAGTTAATATGTATTTTGTTTGAGATTTTTTTTTATGAAATATGCTAAAAAGATCAAAATAATATATGTCACATTCAATATATTATTTAATATATCATTTAAGGAATATTATTTATGTGTACATGTCATTTAATATGTCATTTAGTATAACTTTCTTAATGAAAAATATGTCATTTTGTTTGTGATATTTTAATTCTATTATATTATGTACCCATTGCAATGCACGGGCACGGTACAGAGAGAGAGATGTTGGCTAATATCAAAATGTGTGTTTTAGAGCCGTGGTGCAACTAATTGGTTTTCTGATTTTCAAAGTCCAGATTGTCGAGCCAAACCGCTAGATGTGATCTTTATATTAAAATGTGCTTGGTTACAAAATATTATATTTTTTAGAATTTTTTTACTATTTATTAAGTTAAATTTAATATTGCTGATTTTAATAAAAAAAAATGAAAGATTTCTAGATCATTGAAAACAATGATTTTAAAATTGTCTTAATAAGTAGTAAATAATTTAAAAAATATATATAAAATTTGGTCTCCAAGGACATTTTAATATAAATTGAATGTTGAACGATTTGGATCGACTGATTGGACTTTGAAAAAGTAAAAATCAAAACGTTTGTTCCACAGCCTAGGAACAAACGTTTTGATATTAGCAACTCACTATATATATAGTGAGGAGGGATCCACTTGCACTCTTTTTTGGAGACACCGAATTACACCCTACATTTTCAAAGTCCAAACAGTCGATCCAAACCGTTCAACATGATAAAATATATTAAAATGTTCTTGCAAATAAAGTACATTTGTTTGAATTTTTTTTACTATTTATTAAGATGGCTACAAAAATTCAATGGTCTGCAAACAACGATTTTTTAAAATACTTAATAAATAGTAAACAAATTTAAAAAAATGTAAAATTTGATCTACAAGCACATTTTAATATATTCATCATGTTGAACAGTTTGAATTGATTGTTTGAACTTTAAAAACTTTGAAAATATAGGATGTAATCCAGTGTCATAAAAAAAATAATGTAAGTGGATACCTCCTATATATATATATAGAGAGAGAGAGAGAGAGTAAGGTTATTGTGCATTGCGAATTAAAGGAGGTATTTTAATTCACGCTCATATCGCTATTTTCAAAGTTCAAATAGCCGATCTGAACCGCTCAACATGTTCTCCATATTGAAATGTGCTTGGAGACCAAATTTGACATTTTTTTTGAATTTTTTTTGAATTTTTTTACTATTTATTAAGCCACTTTGAAAATCGCTGATCCAACGGTTTCACTGTTTGGTTCAGCCACCGTTGGATCAGCGATTTTCAAAGGGGCTTAATAAATAGTAAAAAAATTCCAAAAAATATAAAATTTGGTCTCCAAGCACATTTCAATATGGAGAACACGTTGAGCGGTTCAGATCGGCTATTTGAACTTTAGAAATAGCGATATGAGTGCGAATTAAAACACC
Source organism: Carex arenaria (assembly GCA_964058825.1). Taxonomy (NCBI): domain Eukaryota; kingdom Viridiplantae; phylum Streptophyta; class Magnoliopsida; order Poales; family Cyperaceae; genus Carex; species Carex arenaria. The sequence continues at coordinate 149,757 of CAXKVW010000019.1, read as the reverse complement.
TCTTTAATTCGCAATGCACAATAGCCTTACTCATATATATATATGAGTAGAACTAGGGTGCCCCTAAGTTCACAAGCTCCTTGGTGAACACAACTCTACAACCTATCGGATTAATTTCAAACAATGAATCCAAACCGTTAAAATCCTTCTACCTTACGAGTGATGCATCTATATGTAAAAATTTTGAAATTTCTAATTAATTTAGTATAAAGCCAAGTGATCAAAATTAGAAGGTTTATAAATTAATTTTAATGCATTCATTTTTTGGAAGCCTTTTGACTACTTGACTCTATACAAATTTAATTTCAAATTTTAAAATTTTCACATGTAAATACATCACTCATAAGATAGAAGGATTTCAACGGTTTAGATTCGTTGTTTGAAGTCAATTCGGTAGGTTTTAGAGTTGAGTTCACAAAGAGGCTTGGTGAACTTAGGAGCACCCTAGTTCTACTATACACACACACACACACACACACACACACAGATTGACTAATATGCTTTCGGTAGCACTTCAGTAGAAGTGCAACCAAGTTGTTTTTCAATTTTCGAAGTCCAAAAAGTTGATTCAAACCGTTAGATGTGATCCCTATATTAAATGGGAAATTTTGTTTTTTGCCACTCTAAAACTTGATATTTGTCAAAATGCCACTCAAAAAACAATATTTGTCAAAATGCCATCAAAACTCAAAACCTATTTTAATTTTGCCATTATCCCTCTCTAATTTTTCAAAATACCCAAACTGCCCCTGTCAGATTTTTTTTTTGTTTTCGAATTTCAAATTTTTTCGAAATTCAAAATTTTCAAATTTCAAATTTTTTCGAATTTCAAAATTTTCAAATTTCAAATTTTTTCGAATTTCAAAATTTTCAAATTTCAAATTTTTTCGGATTTCAAATTTTTTTGGAAAATCAAATTTTTCGAATTTCAAATTTTTTTTGAATTGAAAATTTTTCCAAATTTCAAAATTTTCAAATTTTTTCGTGGCAGCCTCCGGCTCGGACTCCCCACAAAAAATTTGATTAAATTTGATTTTCCAAAAAAATTTGAAATTCGAAAAATTTGAAATTCGAAAAAATTTGAAATTTTAAAAAATTTGAAATTTCAAAAAAAATTGAAATTTCAAAAAATTTGAAATTCGAAAACAAAAAAAAATCTAACAGGGGCAGTTTGGGCATTTTGAAAAATTAGAGAGGGATAATGGCAAAATTAAAATAGGCATTGCATTTTGACAAATATTGTTTTTTGAGTGGCATTTTGACAAATATCAAGTTTTAGAGTGGCAAAAAACAAATTTTCCCATATTAAAATATGCTTAGAGACTAAATTTTACATTTTTTGAAATTTTTTTACTATTTATTAAGCCACTTTGAAAATCGTTGATCCAACGGTGGCTTCTAGTTTCACTATTTGGTTAAGCCACCGTTGGATTAGCGATTTTCAAACTGGCTTAATAAATAGTAAAAAAATTCCAAAAAATATAAAATTCAATCTCCAAGCACATTTCAATATGGAGAACATGTTGAGCGGTTCGGATCGTCTATTTGAACTTTGAAAATGAAGATATAGTGTCATGGAGTAAAAACTTATTTTACTCCATGAAACACCATACCCCAGCTCTCTCTCTCTCTCTCTCTCTCTCTATATATATATATATATAGATGGGCTAACTTGTTTTGGGAAGTAAAGAGGTTCTTTACTTCTCACTCGTTTCTCTATTTTCAAAGTTCAAATAGTCGATCCGAACCGTTAGATGTGATCTCCATATTGAAATGTGCTTGGAGACCAAATTTTACATTTTTTGGAATTTTTTTACTATTTATTAAGCTACTTTGAAAATTACTGATCCAACGGTTTCACTGTTCAATATGAGCCACCGTTGGATCAGTGATTTTCAAAGTGGCTTAATAAATAGTAAAAAAATTCCAAAAAATGTAAAATTTGGTCTCCAAGCACATTTCAATATGGAGATCACATTTAACGGTTCGGATCGACTATTTGAATTTTGAAAATGGAGATTTGAGCGGGAAGTAAAGAACCCTCTTTACTTCCCAAAACAAGTTAGCCCATCTCTCTCTCTCTCTATATATATATATATATATATATATATATGTTTTCATAATGGAAGTAGAATATTCATGCCATTTGTATTGTACAACGTTGAGAGCACAAGTAATTGAAATGTTTTAAGGTAGGGGCACAAGAATTAAATTATATATTTTTCGCGGCTGTAATAACAAAGGCCAATTAATAATAAGATATTAATTAGATAACACAATTGACAACAACCCTCCAATAACAGGTTTACACTTATTTTTTTTTTCTTTTAATTAAACAAGAAGGACTTGCATACCAGCAAGAACCAAAGTCAACGCTACCAAACCCCAAAAAGTCGTCTCACAAAAATTCCCCCAGACTTCTACCTCTTCTCCAAATAACATAGACATAACCACAGGAGGAAAAATTCTCAAGACCAAAAATTCAGAAAAGACCTAGTAAAGGCTTTCAATTTAGACCTTATCACCACCGGCCTCGGATGGCCGATGCAAGGAGCCAGGAAGAGAAGGCAAGATCAATAAACTCGAACACAAGACCGACAGTTGCACTGCCGGTTAGGCCGGCATTTGAGGAGAGTCCGGGACCTTTGACGCTAGCATCGAGCTTATTTCCGGGGGAAGCTGATGAGGTAGATGCGAATGAGCCCAACTGTTCATCATACACCCAATTGTTAATAGGCACAATTGGTGGTGCCAGTGTTCATGCTGGTGCTGGTGCTGGTGCTGGAAATGATCGAGGTGAGAATGATAGAGGCAGAATGGGGGCCAGTATACTGACAAGCCAACAACAGCAGCATTTTTTGCTATCGCCAGGATTTAGCCCAACGCCATTTTTCGACTCACCTGGCTTCTATCCACATCAATTGGTAAGTTATTTTGGTGCACCTTAGATTTTAGTTTCATTTGCCACCTCTTTTGAATTAAAGGGCTTATTAAATTGGCCTATATTTCCTGTAAAATATTTTGAAAAAAAAAAGTTGAGTCCAAAAATACAGGATGTTGCAACAAATTAAATTTCTTTCTACTGTATTTTATAATGGAAAATAATTTATCATGTGATCCTTGCCATTAGAAATGGTCTGTTTTTGTTAAGTTTAAATGAAGTGCATCTCTTGATCAGAACAGTACAAGAACCTCTCAATGCATCAATCTTTATACCTTGATAAAGTTAATGAAATTTGATTAGAATTTCTGCTTGCAATTAATCAATTTTCAAACAAAAAATTCAGCAAAACTCCGGGATGTCAACTGGCCAACAAATGCTACCACAACCTACCTATCCTCAGTTCAAGCTTCTTTCTCAGCCGGAGTACTATCCCTCCTCTTCTCTCCCCCATAACTTCTCTCAATTCCAAGAGATGCCAACTCATACCGCCTTTAAACCGCAGCCCAACAACAACCGGGTCCAACAGGCATCTATTACAGTCGACAAGCCAGCCGATGATGGCTACAACTGGCGCAAATATGGGCAGAAAATGGTCAAAGGAAGTGAATACCCACGGAGCTATTACCGGTGTACACACACCAATTGTCCAGTTAAGAAAAAGGTCGAGCACTCGGCTGAGGGTCAGATAACTGAGATAATTTACAAAGGAAAGCATAACCATGAGAAGCCGCCCAATAAGAGAAACAAAGAGGGTAGTGGTGCGGGGTCAAATGACATGAGCGAGTACACAGATTCCAAGAATCAAGAGTCTGTTTCGAGTGATTGCGAGGAGGAAGGAGATGATGGTGATGATGGAGATAACGATGCAAATAGAAGGTATTAATTATTTGTCTATTGCTTTTGTTTCTGTATGTCTACTCCAGCATTTGCAAATAGCCACATGTCATGTATCACAACAATTAAGTCCAAAAGTTGAATTATATTGTCTCAAAATTAGCAAAAGGTTAAGCTCCTAGAGAAAATTTAAGTGGTGCACCTGTCCGAAGATTCATCTTTTCATGTATATGTTTCATAGAGATCTTCTTATTGCAAGTTATTCTAAAGTATCAGTATCTTTTTTTTCTTTAATTTATTGTTCCCAACTGCCCATATGATTTCTTTAGTTCTAAACATTTTCTACAGCGTATTTCAATTATTGGAAGTATATATTGATTTTGTATTCCCTAACTGACTTATACCCCCATCACTTCTCTCCCTCTCTCTGATAAATTAGAGAAAGTAACATTCCACATGTATCCATAATGTTCTAATTAGATTATTTGAACTGAGCAGAAATGTTCCATCTTCATCACAAAGAACACTGACAGAGCCTAGGATTATAGTGCAAACAACAAGCGAGATTGATCTCCTAGATGATGGTTACAGGTGGCGCAAGTACGGCCAAAAAGTCGTCAAAGGAAATCCTCATCCAAGGTAGTATAGTTGTTAATTAAACAAATATGATAGGTTAATTTATTTCTGCTATTATTTGATGTGTGAAGTGTGAACTGCAACCAGCAAAAAGTAGCCAGGTACTGAAGAGTAGCACTCGGTACTGGTAATTGACACAAGTTTTTATGTACTGGTAAAAAACACAGTGATAATTAACTAAGATGGAGATTAGGTAATTACCAAATAATAGTCAATAGTATTGGTACAGTTAGCGTGTTATTTCAAGCTATGTGACAGCTACTTTTTTTTAATTGAATACCAGTACCAGCTTTGTCTTTACAGTACCATCTTAAAATAGATAATTTACATTTGATAATTAGAACGTGCCATCCAGCTGCTTAATAAACTTTTTGTCAACTCTAAATTTAAAACATATTCTAAGGATTAATATATCTTATACATTGCATACCCATAAAATGAAAGTCATGTTGACAAATGCATATAAAAGAATTAAAAGTCAAAACTAACTCTTTTGTTTTGATTATTGATTAATTCAACTTGAGCAATGACCTCAATTCCAATATTGACCTAGTAGAGGTGTACTTCTTACAGGAGTTATTACAAATGCACTTACACAGGCTGCAATGTGAGAAAACACATCGAAAGAGCGTCGTCAGACCCGAAAGCTGTCATAACTACATATGAAGGCAAACACAACCATGAAATACCAGCTGCCAGGGCTACCGGCCAGAGTTCGTCAAGTGCTGTATTTCAACCTAATAATAACAATCAAAACAGATTAGAGAATAACATGCCCAGTAATCAAGATTCATTTAGGAGAACTACAGACTTTAGCAACATGCTACAGTTCAAGAAGGAAAATAACATGATCTAATATTCTAATATATCTGTTAGTTATTTCTTTGACTTCAATTCTCAGCAAAAGAATTCTGTCCCCCTTTAATTTTTTTCTTAAGTGAGGTGATTTGAGAGGGTATGGTTTTATTTTTTTTCAAATTTTTTGGTTTCTGGTTTTGGTTGGAGTTTATGTAGCATAATTCTTTTTGCTTTACTTTTGTACATCCATGATTTTTTTTTTTTTTTAATTTGGTCATTCTCTACTAAGTGTATATTCTTTCAGGCGACATGCCTTTTAATTAATAAACACTGTAAATTGAATCGAAAAAGGACAAATTCCTGGTATATACAACAATTTTATATTTTGTATATTTATTTGAAAATGTGTGAATTCATTATATATATTGGTATCAATTCTTATATTTAGTTGCCTTTGCTGTTTGCATTTTTGCCAATTTTATTATTTTCCAAAATTCCAAATCGAGAATTATTATCAGAGCCATAAATAACCGCAGCTTTGTTGCGCCAGAGTATAACATGCATTGTGAATTAGCAATTTTTTAACACTAAAAGATCCCACGACACTTTGTTGAAATATAAAATAGAATTCAAATTATAATAGATAATTTATTTACTATAATAGAAGAGAATAGTGTATCATTATTAATAGAATAAGAAATAGTGTCTTGTAATTAATAGCAATAGGGAATCGTGCATTTCAACAGCTAGTTTTTTATTGTCTTTTAAGTATAAATAGACACACTTGTAATCAGAAAAATAAAATTGCAAATACAATTTGTTTTCTTAATCTTTTCTCTCTGTCTTACAAAAAAAAAAAATAACACATTTTTAATTGCTGGAGGAATGGTTGACCTGCCTGGATTTTCTCTGAACCATCTTTTTTTTGTGCTGATAATGAATCTAACAGCAAAATGGGCCCAAAAAAGAAACTACATTTACTTGACAAAATTTTCCAACTACTTTTGCAAAAAAAAAAAAAAAATTATCCCCAATTTGTCGTCACCAGCCTTCGTCGCTTTGCATTTTCAGTGATAAAACTATAAATCCCTCATATACATATGCTGTGACAAAAGATAGAACTAAATTTGACATTTTTTTGGAACATATTTGACAATGGTATGCTCAGGGGCAGAATCAGACTTTCTGACTATGGGAGTCAAACATGAATTCTTTTTTCATACACCTCTATCTGATATAGTGGGGATCAATTATATAAAATTTTCCTACTACGAATGGGATCAATTTCATACTATCCATAGTATTTTTCTTTAAAATATATTAAAAATAAGATGTGAATATAAAAAAAATTAAAATTGAATGGGGTCAACTGACCCCATTCAAGCGATGTCGATTCGCCTCTAATGGCGGTTGTTGTCTCTCTACGGAACGGATATGTACGTATCAGTTGCGGTCCTAATACAACAGAAAAATTCTGAATGCAATCAACAACCATGTGCTTTTATTCACATAAATCTGCACCTAGCTAGATCTGAAATCAATAAAGATAAATGAATTAAAGTAGGAAAACAGTGAGAGACGATGAGCAACAAAATCTTTGTTAGGTACTCTGGCAACATTGACATTTCATTCATTTTCTGGGACTACGTCAGGGGCCTACTCAATAATCTTTTTGTTGGGCATTAGGTGCAAGCATAATCTTTTTCGACTGTTCAAGTAATGAGCTTTTAGCTAAAAATTGTGCAAAAAGTTGAAATAAAAAGAGGGAAACGAATAAATAATGCTCTGTTTGCAAATTCAAATGTCTTGTACGAAAATATTTCTGTATTTCTTATACTATGTATAACTGGCGTTTCTTTACCCATCTGCGCATTCAAACCCTCAAAATACTCTTTCTTCTATGCCGATGCTCAATATATATTACAAACCCAACTTACACTCTTTTTACAAACTTCATAAATTGTAAAAGGTGAAAATTTAAAACCTAACCAAGACTATAACAGAGCATATGGTCTCCTCAAGCCTCAAGAGCCCTTTGCTTTCTCTCCAAGATCTCTCCATATGAATCAAAGTCTGAATGATCACAATTTTGTTTGAAGCTCTTGTACACCATACATGTGACAATTGTATCAACCCCTATAACCAAAGAGAACATGTAAGCAATCAACAATCCCTCACATAATCCTCCGATGTGTAAATTGCCGCTAGTTTTAAATGGCTTCACTACTCTAAATTGGAACAATGCTTCTATAGCCGCAGTAGCAATACTCGCCGGTAGGGACACTGCAACAGCCGTGGCAGTACCACCTCTCAAAAGAACAAGAGACTTTATTATAGCCATGTATCCACCACGGTTCTCCACTGCAGCGACTACACATGCTATATTACAAGCCACAGAGGTATTTGCAGCGATTATGGAATAGAGAATCACACCCAATGCGGATAAGGCGAAAATAACATGACTTGTAGTCAGGTTTAGTGCACCAAAAGTATTGAACAATAAAAATAAGAAAGAGAAAACAGCTGCATTGGAAAAGAGAACGACGAACAAGTTAAAGAAATGTGTATGTAACAATGATTTATAAAGTGTGCATAGATTATTTCTATTAGAAGGGAGATGAATTATTGTTCTGATAACGAAGGCTTTGCAGAGAAGAAGGGATGAAAGAGAGAAAGGGAGAGTGAGGAAGAAGGAGAAAATGGCTTGAGAGAGCTTTGAATTGAGGAGAGAAAAGAAAGGCCAGTTTGAAGGGAAGCCGGCTGAGTCAAAAATTAACCGAAGACGGGATGAAACAGCCAAATGTAATGCCGGTTGCGGTAAGAAGGGGAGTGATTGAGAGAGAAGAAGAGACAAAGAGAAAGGGAGGATGATGAAGGAGGCAACAAAGGCAAAGTGGTAGTAGTTGTTGAAGAAGGCATGGAGGGACCTTCTTAAAATCTTGGTACCACTATCCATGGTTTTTGTGCTAAAACTTTAGCTGGTTGTAGCCTTGTGGGGTTGTTGCTTGATTTGAGAGAGAGCTCTGGTATTTCAATGAGAGAAAGAGGGGGGGAGAGGAAAAGAGTAGAGAGGGTGCACTGTCGTTAAGATTCTTGTTCTTTTTGTGTTTGTATGAATTGTTCCTTACGAAAGTGTTTCAAAGGAGTGTTATATAATCCGGTATGATCTAATTTGGTTTTAGCGTTGATGTCAAGGAGAAGCTAGATTTATACATTTTATGATTGATGTTAGTTACATATGGTCATTACTTGGTATATATTAGAGCACAATTTGGTAGAAATATCAAATATGCTTGCATGACACTTAACCTTTCTTGATCTATACTTTGCAATTAAATTATAAAAGCTTAATTGAACATATATATATATATATATATATATAAGAGTTACATTTTTGTTTAACGTAGATAATTAATCTCTTCATTAACCCAAAAGATAGACCTTTTTTTCAACATTTGCACAACAATATAGATGAAACAATTATTAGCACATCTTGGAATTTCTACTTTCAAGGAGCAATGTTTCGATTCAATATAAATTGCATAACATTTTCCATAAAAGCGTACGCATTAATTTTATTATATGTCATTGTTTATGATCATTAGTTTGGATGTGGCATTCTAAAAAAAAAAAAAAAGTTTGGATGTGGCATAGGCCAACCGCCGGTCCAACAACTTCAACGAGGGAATGTTTAAGAAGGATTCTATGTGGCAAAAAGCTTTGATTATATGTACGTGCCTCTTAAAAGTCCGCATTTTACGGGACAACATATATATATCGAACTACTTTTCTTGTCAATTTCAATTAATTTTATTCAAAATTGTAATGATTATGAGATATTCATTTTAAGATATATTAAAGTATTATTTTATAAGGGTAGGATTCAAATATCTCATGCCATTCATGCTTTAATCATGATTCACATTCTTATATTTATTTTTAAAATGTAAAAAGTCAATCCGAAGAGTTCAACATGATCTCTATATTGAAATGTACATTGAGACTAAATTTTATATATTTTTTTAAAAGTTGTTTACTATTTTTTTAGATAGGTACAATGTCACTATTTTTAGAAGATTTTGGACCAGTTATAGAAACTAGAAATTCAAATGATATCTGTGTGGGAGGTTGCAAGCTTGAAATTCAAATGAGAAAATTCCTTGAGGATATTAAATAGTTTGGTAGTTTAACCTCCAACATTTACTCAATGAGAACCAACATTTAGTATAGTGACAAAGGCAATGTCCTCCATGTGGGAGGTCGCAGGTTCAAAACTCGGATGGGATAATCCTTATGGATGTTAAATAGTTTGGTAACTTGACATTCAATCTTTACTCAATGAAAATCAGCATTTGGTCTAGTGACAAAGGCAGTGCCCTCCGCGTGGGAGATCACAGGTTCAAAACCCAAATGGGAGAATCCTTGTGGATATTAAATAGTTGAGTGACTTGACATTTAACCTCTATTCAATGAGAACCAGTCTTTGGTCTAGTGACAAAGACAATACCCTGTGTAGGAGGTTGCAGATTGAAAACTCGAATAGGAGAATCCCTTATGGATAGTAAATAGTTGGGTGGCTTCATCTCTAACTTTTATTCAAAAAATTTCTTCATGTAGGAGGTTGAATGTCCAAAACTGGATGAGAAAATATCTTGTTGATATTAAATAGTTTGGTAACTTAATCTCTTAACTTTTACTTAGTGAGAACTAGTTTTTTGATTTAGTGACAAATACAATGCTCTTCGTGTAGGAAGTCACAAATTTGAAAGTTGGATGGGTAAACCACTAATAAGATGGGGATGAAACCTTCTCTTCAGAAATCTTTACTTTGTTTTCAAGGTAGTAAAAATAGTAGCCCCACAATTAATTAATGTACCATCTACAATATTCTGAATGCAGATAATAGCGATCTTTTCCTTGCTGGGTGGTTTGGAGACACCGGTCATGCTAATTACATCATTAAATTTCTAATGTTGGAATTGAGCACTAACAATTTGGATGTATACCACTAATAATAATCTTTGGTTTGGTAATTATAAGTTTATAACCCTTTCCATTTTGACATGCCCGCTAAAAAAATATAAGATTCTCTTGACGCACCAATCTTGATGCACATTCCATTTTGGCAATGCCATGAGTGTAGGAGGTCGCAGACTAAAGACTCGAATAGGGTAATATCTTATATATGAATATTAAATATATAGTTGGGTGGCTTGATTTCTAACTTTTTATTAAAAAAAACAAAATTCTTGTGGGAAGTCGCATGTTCGAAACCGGATAAGAAAATTTCTTATGGATATTAGATAATTTGGTAACTTGATCTCCAACTTTTACTCAATGAGAACCACCATGCATTTGGTCTAGTAGCAAAGACAATGCCCTCCATATAGGAAGTCACAAGTTTGAAACTCGAATGAGTAAATTCCTTATAACTAATAAATAGTTGAGTGGTTTGACATTTAGTCATTTATTAAAAAAAATAAGAAATGCAAATTTGAGATACGATTGAGGTATAAAAGACATAAAATATATGAATCCTCCTCACACAAAAAAATAGTACAATCCTATATCAACAAGAATTGACCTAACTTCATAATAATTCGAGAAAAAATCATTTATCAGAAATAGTTTATCGATAAATATAACATAACATAGCCTAATTTCATTGGAAACTGAAAGATATTTTTATTGATAAATCTACTTAATTACCTTTGTAATCAACGAAATCTTCCACTCTAATTCATTATTTAGCTCAAAATGATTGTTGTTTTATATATATCCTATTTAACTGTTCATGTAACCAATTCTTTGACCAAAATTATCAGGAAAAAAAATTACTAGTGAACCATGCTGTGAAGCTTATATCCCCATGGCCACACATGGAGCTAGTACATTATGAGCCACATCTAATCCGATGTAATATATGTCTGTTCCTCCAAATCCACCACTAAGATGAGGATGAAACCTTCTCTTCAGAAATCTTTGCTTTGTTTTCAAGGTAGTCAAAATAGTAGCCCCACAATGTACCATCTACAATATTCTGAATGCAGATAAAAGAGGTCTTTTCCTAGGTTGGTGGTGAGGAGACACCGGTCATGCTAATTACATCATTAAATTCCTAATGATGGAATTGAACATTAACAATTTGGATGTATATATACCACTAATAATAATCTTTGGTTTGGTAATTAACCCATTCCATTTTGACCAGTGTTCTAAAAAACGTCCATTTAGACCGATTAATCGGCCGATTAGTAGTTGACAGTGACCAAACCGTTAAAGATTTTTCCAACTAATCAGCCGAATTTTTCCGATTATAGCCAATTATTTGCGATTAATCATTTGGTGGTACCATATCCGTCTGACGAGTACATACCATTATTTACAACACTGATTTTGACATGCCCTCTAAAAAATATAATATTATGACCGCTAATAAAGGCTATTTGAAGTGTTTGTACTAAGATTATCTCTTGACGCACCTCTCTCACCTCTCTCATTAAAAAAAATTATATATAGTATAGGGTCAAGAATCAACCTAGCCCAAATGGGAAAGCCAACTTGGTAATTAATCAAATCCATTATGAAAATAAGAACCAAATTTGTGTTATAAAATGTCTTTGTTGGTTGAACAGTGAAGAGGTTCGGTCGGTGTATCCAATAAAAGATAAAGTTTAGTTGCTATGAATAGCATAGGGTCTTCTGTGCTATGGCTCCAAAAACCAATCGTATAAAGTTCAAACTTCAATCTAACTAAGTAGTCCAATAAATGACTTTTTTACTATTTTTGAGACTTTTTTACTATTTTTTATAATTTATTAAAGATGAAAAAAAAATGACTTAAAAATAATTAAAAAATTGTCAATATTTTAGGTCTAATTTCCATTTTTCATAAATAATAAAAAATAGTATAAAAATTTCAAAATTAATAAAAATTGGTATTCTATAAGTTCATTATATAACTAATTTACTAAGCTACTTAAATTAAAGTTTAAAATTTATACGATATATATTTTTAAGCCATAACACGAAAAACCTTATATTATTCATAGCATCTAAGCCTTTCTCTTCAATAAAAAGTTCAAAAACGATATATGCAGCTCTTTTATTTTGTCATTGGTTACTAGGTTGCTTTCGCGTATATAATGGCTTTTTTGTTTATGTCTATTTTTGAGGAGATAGGAGTAGGTCCGATGGGCATCGGACCTACTTTTAGGTTCGATTAGTTCTAAAACCGTACGATTATTATTGAGATTTGTGCGCACGGAAACAGAAAAAATACTTGTACGGATTTTAATGAGTTTGCACGAATTTTGATACAGATCTGATGGTCATTTCACCCATCGAAAAAAGTAGGTCCAATGGGCATCGGATCTACTCTCAATTCATTTTTGAGAGGGACAACCTATGTATGTTGATAATTAATTCAATTATTTTAGATAAATATATATATATCATAGCCAATTGGCCCAAATCCAGTTGATATATATTCTGTTGATAATTAATAGCTCCAAGTTGCCACATGAGCAATGGATAAGGACACCACACAGTTGCCCATTACCTTCAATTGCTTGTCTGCTTAGTTAGTTTCTTTCTTTTTTTAGTGATTTATTGTTTTAGAGGCTGGGTTAGGGGTGTTCATCGGGTCCGATTTAATCGGTTTTAAACTGAATTGAGAAAGTTATATTTGAACGGTTCGGTTTTTCTGATTAAATGGATTGATTTGGTTTGGTTTATTTTTTTTTTAAATCGGTTTAATAGTTCAGTTCGGTTTAGACATTTTAAAATCGGTTAGATCTAGCCGATCAAAATTTTTAAACACATCCTCCGTTCAAACCAAATATTTCAAAATATTAAAAATTAAGACATAATTTATATTGTTTGTTCGGTTTAAAACCAGTTAAACCAAATCAAGCAAAAAAAAAATAATTCATATTTAAAAAAACAACAAAAATTAACAAAAAAAATATTTACTTTTATGATTAATATTCTATGTTTGTTCAATCGAACAAACTGATATTTACTTCGGTTTTTTCGGTTCGGTTCTTATTTGGTTCTTATTTTATTTCAGTTATGTTTGGTTTGATTTTTAAAAACCGAATAAACTTTTGATTTGCTTATTTTAATTCGGTTTGAACCGAACCGAGTTGATAAACACCCCAGGCTGGGTTGGATGAGATTTGAATTATTTTTGTATTCGACATACAAATATATATATTTTGGAATTAGTTGTTTCAGATTCGGAAAAAAAATAAAAAAGATTGAGACCGTTTTGGGTCTCAAATTAGGACTGATTTAGACAGTTTTGAGATCTCAGCTGATTAATTAGATTGATTTTAAATGAATGATTCTTTTTAGTTTAATTCTATCAAGAATCAAGACTCACTTCAAACACTCTTATATTTAATTAGTAGCGGAGAAAATGAGCAACAATGCCTTTTCCGAACCAACCAAACAAAGTCCAAATTGACTCCCTTGTTTGGCAAAATCTTAGTTACGGTTTCTTTTGCCATGGGCTTCTTGCCTTCTTTTGTCTTCAAGACTTAGCCTCCAACTTTTTTCATAAGAAAATAATTTTATTGCATATTTTCACATTTAGATTGTTGTGTTATTTAAATAATGTATCGTACACATTTTTTTTATTAAGCAACAGAAAAAAATGAATTTTCTCCTTATTATTTTCAGACACTTTTTTTTTTCTTTTTTTAATACTCCAGCAATTTATCAAAAAAAAGTATCAAATTTTTTTTTTATCAAACACGTACGGTCTCTTTTGCGATCCTCTTAACTCAAATTTTGAATTTAGATGTGGATCGGACGATTAGAATCCGGACCAATCTAATCCAATGTCAACTGCACGGAGCTTCTTTAATATCGTGCTAAAACATATCCGATGGTCCGAATCTAAACTCCAAATTAAGGTTACTTTAGGTGATATGAATCCATTTTCTGTCCATCTTCATCACCAAAATCACTTCCATAAGCAGAAGCTAAGCCAGAATTTTAATGAGGGACCCAAAAGATAAATTTGCATTTTAACATGTAGTGCAACTTCTAACATTCTTTTGGAACTAAATCTATTACTTTTTCTTCTAGAAAAAGCATAAACATATTTTTCTTTGTCCCAATCATTTAAATTAGCGGCGGATCCACTCTCAATGAATGAGTTCAATTGATCTTTATTTATTTTTAAAAAATATATACTTTGACACGACTTTGTTATATAATTTATAATAAATAGTTAAATACTATGAATACTATAGAGTTCACCCTCATATTTTTCATGAAAATTTTATATGATTGATCTCCATACAAAACTTCTGAAGTTTGACATCCATAACTTGCAAGTCTGCCTCCGCCTCTAGTTCAAATGTTTTTTAACCGTTCAGATTTAAAGATGAAATTTGCTCTTCTCTTCTATTTTCTTCAAATCTAAACCGTTGAAACTATTTGAATTGTTGCATGAAGGACTTGCTTTTCTTGGAGAACAGCAACAGATTCTCGTTTCTCACCCATTTTTTGTCCTTACAATCAATGAATTTAAAGAAAATTGTATTATGCGCAAAGGCGGAGCTACATTCAAGGAGTGGGGTCAATTGACTCCTATTTATTTTGAAAATTTTTGCACTTGTACATAATTTTCTATATAGTTTAGAGTAAAATACTATAGATACGGTAATATTGATTTTCATTCACATTTGACTCTCATAATTTGAAAATCTGAATTCGCTCCTAAAATAACACAAATTTTACTACTAATATTCGTGTGGTACTGTTTCTTATCAATATATATTTTTTAATCTCGAGTTTTATAAGATCAAGATGATCTTTACTTTGCAACATTAATGAGATGGTGTATTATGATCATCCCTTAATTTGTTTCGAAATCCTTCCTGCTCACAATGGTCCCTGTATTATTAATATAACTTGAACGCAGACTACTGACTAATTTCTGTACGTACTTTTCCAAAAGTTATAATTTATGTTGTTATTTTTTTTTTTTTTGAAGAAAAATATGGGTCTAGCCTGTATTTCATTCATAATATGGTCCATTACACAAGTGATGTAATAGTGAAATAAAAAAAATAAAAACAAAAAGAGCAGTTGAGCAACTAAGTAAGAAAATGTAAAGTGAAATAACAGTAAAGGAGGAAAGAAAATAACAAGAAGTGAAAAAGATTGCAGTGAAGTCCCTAAGAAAACATGAATTGTTAAGTCCAATTGATGAAGCTGCACATCCTACCAATAGCACCACTCTCCTGTGCTATCCCATCATACCAATAGCACAATTACGGTTGTGCTATGGATTTTTTTCAGCATCAGATATGCTGATATTTTGCTTCACCATCTTCACTCTTTTTTTACCAGTAAGTTTGCCTCCAGTTTCGGACTGCATCTACCTGTACCAGTGGCATGTGCCCCGTACCAGTTTTGATCAGAAACTGCCCGAGCCTGGTCGACTTTGTTGTTTCATTAATGATAGGACCTTCAATTGCCAAGTTGCTTTTCCTTCAATTCCATGATTTCAGTCAACATGAGAACACGAGTGAATGCGTAAGAGTTGTACCAGGCCATATGCGTACCAGTCCCCTTTCCATCCTCTACCATTACCAGTAATTATTCTTCCCCCACCAGTGCAACATTTTTGTTTACTTGGTGCTGAAAGCCTGAAACAGAACTAAGACCATACCAATACCAGCAGCACGTGTACCAGCCCCCATTCCAACATCCCGGCCTCCTTGTTGTGTTCATTTCTCACTGTACCTCCTTTGTTTTATCATTGCTATACCCGCGCAGCGCAGTGCAGCAATAATTTAAGATTTTTTTAGAATTAAAAGTTCTTCTTTATAATGAGTACGGGATTTACAAAATTTAATTTTGTCTCTGTGGTAAATTGGTAACAGGGTATCATAACTGGCCTGTTAAGCTTTATTGAACTTAGTTCTTTGTTAGAAATTCCGGAATTGTGGTTTTCAGCACCGTAATAATATCCACATTTAAAAATAATTTGACGAAAAATATATAATTCAGATATAATGTAGATTTATTTAGAAATATTTTATTTTCTTATAATAGAAAATGAAATATCAAAATGCTAGAATTTTAGAAAGCAAAAAAGGGTTTGTGAATACCACAGATGATATCAGTATAAATGGTGTATTCTTATTGAGGCTGTTTCTTTTTCTTTGAAGTAACTGAAATAACTGGTTTTGTTTCTATTCGAGCAGTTCTTCACACAGAATACAAAACTTAGCTTATTTCACTTGTTAACAAGGAAAAATTACAGAATTCACTCAAAGATGACTCCATATAACATGACCAAGAGCAAATTCCTGGGCTCCATCTGTTAAGTTAAACCAAAGATCTCCTCCTAGAAAACCAGATTTTATTTTTCATTTTGGAGACAATCTGTGAGACTATGAACAATTGTGCCCTAAATTTGGAAATTATATTATTTGATACATCATTTTCATGTTTTACCAAGTTGCTGATGCCAAAGATGCAGACTTGCTTGTTAGTAAAGGAATACTAGGACATCATTAAGCAGATGAGGAAGAGGTATCAGTCTGTTCAAGGAACTATTATCTAAAGAACATTTCTCAGGATTTGGATGTTTATTATCAGAGTCATATGAAATGATTGCAAGGTTGGTTTCGGTGTGAGAATATCACAATATATCTCTTTAGTTATTTTGATTCCAATTGTAATGGTGACACACTCTGTTTTGCAAATACTATTATCAACCATCTGAGCTACAATACAAGAAGAATTGCTGTATTTTGTACGTAGGAGGAATGATGTACCCTCTTATGCCAGTACAATTGCTCTAGTTCTTGTATTTACAGAGCATTTTTGGGCCTCGACTGATTTGTACATTCCAAGAAAATAGTAATGATTCACATTTGAGTTAATGAAAATTTTCTGAACAGCACTACTGAAAAACTTAATTTTCTGTCGCCAAGAGAAGAACAAGGCTTGAGTTCCACAAGGTAAGAGAGGTGGGCAGGAGAATTTTCCTGCCTACCTTTCATTAAAAGAAAGGGAAAATTTTACAGATTCTGGCATGCACACAAGGTAGCAAAAATGAAAAGTACAAACCAAAACCAAAACATTACTTTTTTCATAAATTGGAATATACTAAGCATTAAATTTGAAGGGACTGTTTAATACAGACGAACTGATATACCACTACTGGCCTCATTATCAATAAAGAAGCCTGAGGTGCAAGTGATAAATCTAGACCTTTCTTTTAACTTAGCACAAATCTCAAAGCAGACCCCCTATAGTTTTAATAGACACCGGATTGAGTTCGACCCAGCTGAAATTAAAAGGGCACCCTCACCTTCAGTACCAAACTACCAATAATAGGTATCTAAATTTTAATCCATCTTTTGTCTGCATTTTGCCTGAACTATATGGGAAGGTCCGATTATAAATCATCACTCTTATCTGGAACTAATAACATAAAAGCTCAAAAATAAAAATAAAATATAGAAAATTTACTTAGCCTGATTTTCCTTCTGCAAATAAAAATTTGGACACTTTGTTCCCACAAGGACCTAGGAAAAGAAGCATATTAAACAAATCTTTTAACAAAACAACACTACAGTCAAAATAAAACCCGATACCCTCTAACAAGTCCTCTGATTTGTAATATACTACTGCAAAAATCAGAATCATAAGAACTACATATATTATCCATGAATACCTAGACCTACCAAAACCAAACACAACAGAGAATTTTCCTCTCCTGTTTTTTTTTATTTCAGAAAGTGAGGATTGAGTAGTCTAGAGACTTCAAGAAAATCAACTCGATCTTTCCCATCAAATACTTTCTTCAATTTCCCATCACATACAATGATTCTTTTCTTCTCTGGATCCTGCTCAAAAAAAGAAGCAAACGAGAAACAAAGAATAAAAACTCAATGCAAAAACGAATTCAACCTACCAGCTAATACATTTTATTTACTATTAAACATTGAAACTTGTATATGAATACAAATACAAAAAATAGAGTAGGTTTACTCTGGGAGCCAAAAAGTAAATCTTATATTGGAGAAACTCCTAATCTTTGAATATGAAACACTTTTACAGTATACAAAACAGTAAGTACAGGTTATAGAATTTTTGGACTGCAACACATAGGATAGGTGGTTAAGTTGAAGGACTTAACTTTGTAAAATTGAGAATTTCCAAGAAACAAAGGAACCTAGACATGAA
Source organism: Carex arenaria (assembly GCA_964058825.1). NCBI lineage: Eukaryota > Viridiplantae > Streptophyta > Magnoliopsida > Poales > Cyperaceae > Carex > Carex arenaria. Next base: position 131,324 of record CAXKVW010000019.1, on the reverse strand, counting down.
GTTGGAGAGAATTGATAGAAAATAGCCCTTTGAACAACCAACACTATGCTAACAAGGGAGATGTTATGTTACTATTGTTTCACAGGCATATGACAAAAAGAGGTTCCTTCATAACATGGTCATTTTGTACAGTTACAGGAAAGTGCAGCAAACCAATCTGTTGGCATTTATGGTATCTGTACTTATCCATTCTCAATAGAATTTTTATATATCAAAACCATCTGTTTGCACTTAATATGAAGTGCCTTTTCACCATACAGTAATATCGACCTTCATTCGTAGCATAAAAAATTTATATGATCGACCTTCATTTACATTTGACTCTCATAACTTGAAAGTTTAAATCTACTCCTGATTACATGGATGACAAAATAACACAAATTTTACTACTAATATTCGTGTGGCACTGTTTCTTATCAATATATATTTTTTTATCTCAAATTTTGTAAAATCAAGATGGCATTTGGGCCCCCCCACCCCTCTCCTCGTCGTCCTCTCCCGTTCTCTCCGCCCTGTCATCTTTACTTTGCAACATTAATGAGATATTGTATTATGATCATCCCTTAATTTGTTTCGAAATCCTTCCTGCTCACAATGGTCCCTGTATTATTAATATAACTTGAACTCAGACTACTGACTAATTTCTGTACGTACTTATCCAAAAGTTATAATTTATGATTTTTTTTTGAAGAAAAATATGGGCCTAGCCTGTAACTTCCTTCATAATATGGTCCATTACACAAGTGATGTAATAGTGAAATAAAAACAAAAAGAGCAGTTGAGCAACTAAAGTAAGAAAATGTAAAGTGAAATAACAGTAAGGAAATGTAAAGTAAAGTGAAATAACAGTAAGAAAATGTAAAGTGAAATAACAGTTGAGCAGTTATCCAAAATTTCATCAATTCCCATTAAAACCCAGTGTGCCGAACAGGGCCTAAAGGAGGAAAGAAAATTAATAACAAGAAGTGAAAAAGATTGCAGTGAAGTCCCTAAGAAAACATGAATTGTTCTATAAGTCCCTACCAATAGCACCGACTCTCCTGTGCTATCCCATCATACCAATAGCACAATTACGGCTGTGCTATGGATTTTTTCAGCATCAGATATGCTGATATTTTGCTTCACCATCTTCACTCTTTTTTTTACCAGTAAGTTTGCCTCCAGTTTTGGACTGCATCTACCCGTACCAGTGGCATGTGCCCCGTCCGTACCAGTTTTGATCAGAAACTGCCCGTGCCTGGTCCACTTTGCTGTTTCATTAATGATACGACCTTCAATTGCCAAGTTGCTTTTCCATCAATTCCATGATTTCAGTCAACATGAGAACACGAGTGAATGCCTAAGAGCTGTACGTACCAGGCCATATGCGTACCAGTCCCCTTTCCATCCTCTACCATTACCAGTAATTGTTCTTCCCCCACCAGTCCAACATTTTTGTTTTCTTGGTGCTGAAAGCCTGAAACATAACTAAGACCGTACCAATACCAGCAGCACGTGTACCAGCCCCCATTCCAACATCCCAGCTTTCTTGTTTTGTTCATTTCTCACTGTACCTCCTTTGTTTTATCATTGCTATACCCGCGCAGCACAATGCAGCAAAGTGGACCAGAGGCTACACCTAAGTCTTGAAGTCTTGAAGTCGTGCGGGTTACACCTATGCCGCATGCGGCATGGCCCAGAGGCTACACGATCTGTGGACTCAATCTGTAGACTATTTTTCTGAGCCGTTAGATCAACATATCTCAGACGTAGATTGATGTCTTCTAGAACAACAAACTGTTGTGAAACCCCATGCAATTAGTTGAGCTATTTATATACCAAGTATAAATGTAATTTGTTTATTCAACAATTGTGGGACCCCATGCAAACATCCAAAACAGCAAACTGGCTTATCAGTTCAAGTAGATAATCTATCTGCTAATTTTATATGGAAACTTCTAGACTTGAACCAAAATGTACTTGAAAGACAGAGTCTTTGTCGAATTTTCTCCACTAATAAAGATTGCATTTTCTCGAATATAGATGAAAACAAAATAATTTAATACACAAAAGCAGAAGTCGGCAATTGGAGGACACACAATTTATGCACCAATGTGGTCCCAAATTGGAAGGTTTGTAAATTACCAATAGTTGGATAAGAAAACAGCACGACAACACAAAAATTCTACAATCATTAGAGTATTTGTGTAAAACAAGCTTCGATGAGTGGGGTAGAGATTTATCTCATGGATCCCTGGCCATAAACATGGCGGATTTGGGGTTAACGACGAAACCCTTGATCCGAGGAAAGTTTCTGTCGCCATCGCCATTAACAGAGCTTCTGTTTAGAGAAGGAGATCTAAAACTGAATTCACTTCCTCTTTCCCTATATCGTTCATTGTAAATCTTGAGCCACTCCGACTCTCTCTACTTGTCATTTCTCTCAGCACACCCCAAGTAAAACGGGAATCAGATGCTAAAAATCTGCTGTTATTCCGATTCGAACTGTTCAAATTTTTCAATGCACTAATCGCAGGAAGAAAAAAATTCATACGCGAATCTCAAAAAATACTAACGGTTCGCATTGGAATAACATATTCCTGTTATTCCATTAGAATAACAGCAGATTTATTTCCTGAGTTTGTTTTACTATCTGGGTGGGGCCCGCCTCGAGTGCGACTGGAATTCGCATCCTCTGAGATATCTCAAACTTTGCGTGATTTTTTGGAATATCTCAACCATTTAAATATATTTTGCACGAATCTCAAAGCTCAAATAATACTGCCCCGAATAGGCACTGGACACGTCGGTCACGCAAAAATTGAGATATCTTAGAGGATATGCACCCCTGCGGCTGGCCACGTCTCCTAGAGTTCATTTTTCTGAATTCGCATCCTCTGAGATATCTGAAACTTTGCGTGACCTTTTGGAATATTTCAATCGTTCAAATATATTATGCACGAATCTCAAAGCTCAAATAATACTGCCCCCTACGTTCCCCTGAATAGGCACCGGACACGTCAATCACGCAAAAATTGAGATATCTCAGAGGATACGCACTCCATTTTTCTTGTCCAATACTTTTTTTCAACCCCTCTATTCCTTGAAAGAGGTCGCTTCAATGGGCATCGGACCGAATCCCAGTAAAAATCATTCGGCTGACATTAAGAGACGTGTAGAATTTTCGATCGGGTTAGAAAGATTAATTGCACGAATCGTAAAGGATATCGAACAATTCATACCATTGCAGAAGATAGGACTTGGTCCGATGCCCATTGGACATCAAACCGATTCCTCTATCCGTAGGCTAAGTGCGTATCCTATGAGATATCTCAATTTTTGCATGACCGGCGTGTCTGGTGCCTATTTGGGGAAATGTAGGGGCCAGTATTATTTGGGTTTTGAGATTCGTGCAGAACATATTTGAACGATTAAGATATTCCGAAAAGTCATGCAAAGTTTGAGATATCTCATAGGATGCAAATTCCCGTAGGCTGGTAGGCATCATATAGACCGGACACCTCCAGTTTGTAGAAATAAATCTGCTGTGATTCCAATGGAATAACAGGATCCTATTATTCTGATCTCAACCATTCAAAGTTTTCCATGCGTCAATCTCAATGAAGAAACTTTTCTATACACTAATCTCAACAAAGTTTAATGGTGGGAATCTCTGTTGTTCCATTGGAATCACAGCAGATTTATTTCCCCAGTTTGTGGTGTGTGGAGAATGGAGATGGATACAGGATAACTTTTTTATATATATTTGATACAGGATAATTAAATGTAGAAGGGGTATAGGACAACCGGATCTCTAAAGTAACACAAATTTTTAGTTTGGATTATGACTGTCAGTCTGAATCTGAACTAATTCGTTCCAAGGTGAAACGAAAGTTCAGATTCGTGCTGCTGCAGAAGCAGATTGGATGGTCCGAATCTAAACTCAAAATTGGAGTTACTTTACGAATCAGAATATAGGTATAGGCTATCTTAGACCTGCTGCTGACCGAAATTTTTATTAATCGAAATAAAATTTAAAAATATCGAAAAAGAAGAGAGATTTCATAAAATCTCGAAATCTAAGTAGAATGGGTTAAATTATCCCGTCTCTACGGACGAGACAATTTATCCCGTCTTACTTAATCAAAATTCCGTCTCCAAACTCAATTAACTAAATCAAACTAAACAGTAAAAAAAAAATAGATAAGGGACGAGACAAAACATCTCATCCGTGCTAAAAAAAGAAAGAGCTTAAAGTCTAACACCTTCACGTATACCAGTTTCGTGAACCTCCTTTGCAAGAATGAAAGAATGATTGATGCAAGGAAGGTTCTCATGGGTATGATAAACTGGGGCATCACTCTAGATGTAATAGTATACACCACTTTAATTAAAGGATTTTGAAATTGGTGACCTATATTCAGCCTATAACATGCTCGATGATATGAAAAAGAAAAGGCTGCAGTCTCATGCAGTCACCTTTACCACATTTTCCAGGGACGGAAAAATCTGTATCGTCCCTGGTCTTTTTTTTTTTTTTTGGGCACAGACGGGATACTTCGTCCCGTTCCTCATTTTTTTTATTTTTTTTACTGCTTAGTTTGGTTTAGTTAATTGAGTTTGAGGACGAGATTTTGATTAAGTGGGACGGGATAATTTAACTCATTCTATTTAGATTTCGAAATTTTCTAGAATCTCTCCTCTTTTTCAATATTTATTTTATTTTATTTCGATTAATAAAAATTTCGGGTATTACATCAACCAACGGATGTGTGTCATGAGAAATTTTTTATCTTTAGAAATGATTAAATTCAGATGTATAGAAATAAAAATAGTGTCTTGTTTTTAATAAATATATTTAGATCTAAATTAAAAAATTATCTTGAATATGAATTATTGAGTCTAATTCATAATATTTGAATCGGACTTAATAAACTCGATCTTTTTATATTTATTGAAAACAAAGCACTCTTATTATTTCTGTACGTCTAAATATAAAAATAACTTTTATAGATAAAAAAAATTCAAATGTCTTGTTTTCTGGAATAGAGATTTCTACTTTTTCTAGCACAGATATTGAGAATGTTTTATATTAGAAATTATTATTAAACAATATAGAGAAATATATTGAGTTCAGATATTAAGGATCCGATCTAAAATCGTAGCTTACGATCATCACAAACTAATTCAGAGTTGGGCTGAACTGACTCGTTAGCTCGTTGGATTTTATTGGAACACTATCACACAAATTCAACAAAAATAAATAATAAAGCCCATCAAACAAACCATAGTTTGTATCAGATATTCATTTCTATAACTTGAGCAGTACTCTTAATTCAACTGCAACTAAATAAATTAACTACCATAAACTAAGTTTGCAACTAAATTCATACATACCAAAATATCAAATTTTCAAATTCATACAGACAGTCCATAATAAATTAATGCATACCAAATTCACACAAATTAATACCAGCTCAAACTCGTTCATTTCGAGCTGAAATAGTGGCGGACTGGTTCGTGAACAACTCAGTCTACTAATGAACGAATTATTAGCAAACCAGTCAAATACGAGTCACGATCGATCCACGAGCAACGAGCTTTTTTGCCACCTTACGCCAATCCAAAAACTTTTTCAGATCCAAGATGGAAAATAACCGGCGACTTTGTGCATTGTTTGTGAAAAAAAAAAATACACTTTAAAGCCAGACTGCTAATTTGACTCCAAAATTTGAATCTGAGTTACAAAGTCGGCGCCTTTTAGGTCATCCTACTCAATTTATTTTTCTATATTATTTATTATTTAATAAAAAATTCTAAAAACATATTACTTAAATACTTTTTTGCAAGAACTTTTTATTAATATAAATTATTATTAAATAATATAGGAAAATTGAAAGGGTGTTTTTAGATGATATAGATGTATCCGAAAAAAGTTTCAGCTTCATGCTTCGCGTTCAAGGAATCGAATATTTTTTTTTTCAAATCCATCTATACCATAAAAAATACCACGTTTTTTTTTTATATTATTTAATAATTTCTACTAATAAAAATTTCTCAATTTGAGAAAAAAATGCAGACTAAATTTTTTTTTCCACGAAAGTGCGTGTCATTTTCTCTTGTATCTTTTTTTTGTTTTTGTTTTGAGTAGAGTTGGGGGTTAAGTCTCCCAACTATTTAATACTCTTGATATTATAACAACGGATTTCTTCTATCTGGATTTCGAACCCATAACCTCTTGCATAGAGATCATCCTGCGTCTCTCTTTGTCAATTGGTTTTGGTGAAAAATATTGGTTGTGGAGAAAACTCAATAGACAAACAAAGATAAACAGATTGTCACATGCCAATCTGCAAAATAGGTATATTTTAAAAACAAATCAATATTTCTCACACCTACTTTCACGATACAATTGAACATTCATTTTAGTATATTTTCATAACTTGTATATATTTATTAGTACGAGTTTTCTTAAATTAATTTGTAAATTTTTGTATTTGCAAAATTTCATCACGTATAATTCTGTAACAAACGAAAGAGATTCTAATACTGTGAATCAGAAATACTAACAAGGGTGTAGTATTGTTAGTTAGGAGGAGCATTTTAATATATTCTTATCAAACTAATTTATGTCACCCATGATATTACATGTCGGCAATAAATAATTATTTCTCTGTTATTTTACTTTATTGTGTAATCATAATATAATTAACATCATATTATTATTATTATTATTATTATTATTATTATTATTATTATTATTATTTTACTAAAGGTTGGAAGTCAAATTCCAACTATTTAATATTATTTTTCATTCAGATTTCAAATTTATAATTTTCCGCATCAAAGACTATATGCATTTATCACTAAATTAAAGACTAGTTTTTAACATCATATTTCTACTATTTTTCATAAAGTCACTGCATTGGGCGAATTAAAATGAGATAGTCAAGTAATATGCATAGTCAGAAGCGGATCCACATTGTACCCGAGAGGGGAAATTGCTCCTCCTGGATTTTGAGTTTTAGTAGAGATCTATTAGTTCCGATCGACTCTGCTCCTCCCTGAAATATTTTTTTGCCCCTCCTGAAATATTTTTTGCTCCCCTGAATAAATTTTGGATCCGCCTGCGAAGTAATACTACCAATTTGTATGTGATAATTTGTATAATTACTACAAATTATACTCACAATCTGATCAACGTTTTATATTACAAATTATACGTAGAAAATAACAGAACTAAAAATTATAAACGATGGCCATATTATGAGTTATCAGACTTTTTGTGATGCAGGATATCATTTTACCGTAAGATAACCCTGATAGAACAATTCCTTAAACTTAATTTTATTTCAGTAATGAAACGGACTGAGACCTTTATTCGAAAAAAAAAAAAATTAGATGAAGTAGATCTGCCGATACCTGGTTACCTACAGACGGGACGACCTCCATGGCCATCAATTTATAAAAACAATTTCTCTGTACCTAGTTACCGGATTTGAAGAGCAGCGAATTTCGTTTCCGATTACCAGACCCAGAAAAAGTCTCTAGTTCCCAGCTCGTGCCTTGATCAGTATAAACTACAAAATCATTATTTCCAGCCTCAGAAAAGTCTCAAGTCCAGTGATAAATTCTATGCATCCCTGGATGTGGCAACACACTTACAAATTGGCCCACATTCTTTGAAATCTCATCTGGATGTGGGACCCTGTAAAAGGAAATTTTTACACGGAGTAGTCAAGAGTCAAAACTAGCGAAATCGAAGACGGATCTTTCACTCATTTCAGTATTTCACCCTCATCTCATTCAACCCGACCCGAACAAGCCGAAGCATGTGCTGATGTGCCATTCACAGTTGCACATTTGGGCTGCTTGCTCTTTGTGGATCGGGTTTGTTATTTACTTCGATCCAACCCGTCAAGGGTTCTTGTTCTATCGAGCCAAGCTCCAGTCTCCATGACTTAATTTCCTGATCTGATTTTCGAATTACTTCCTTGTTAGAGGTTTATTTCTCGATAGAGATGATGGGTGGTACTTGGATCAGCCTTATTTTTGCGCTAGCTTTTCTATTGCGATGTCTCAGTGCCAGCCCTGGAGATCGTGATTCGATCTATAGGTAATTGCTCTTCGTTTCAATTTGACCGTAAGGATTTGTGCTTTTATCGTTTACTAGTGGAATGAAACTTGTTGAAATTGAGAAAATTTGTTGAAAGATAATTCTTTTCCTAGCTTGCTGCTGTGTATATTTGTTACTTGTTGAGTTCGAAAGCACAGTTAGAGCTAATAAGCTCCAATTGATAAATTTATGGTCTACAGAGAATTTTGAACTTAATTTCCTTTGCTGTGGAAATGTCCAATGTAGGTGCAAATTAAAATTTGCCAATCCTTATTCGTTGAACTTTTGATCATTAATGGACTTATCTGTCTTGGGCTCAGCTGATCTTTCAAGTTTACATAAAATAAAAATTATCAGCAATCACTGGACTTCACATTAATCCCAATAGCTTATGTTTATAGTGTTCTTGTAGTTCTTCTGTCAAGTAATAAGTTCATTACGAACAGTCTGAAAATCAGATGAGATTGAAAAAGAATGCAGGTACAAAAGGCACAGATTAGAATAGACCTTCTTATATCATGTACAAAAAAAAATTCCAGCAAAATCATGAAGAATTTATTCTCTTTTGAACAGCAGGAATTGTGTGTGGCAATGTGAGACGGAAGGGTTTAGGGTCACTGCAATCCCTCATTGCACCAATGAAACTGTAGAAGGTGTATGGTACGCGAAAGAGCCGCTTTACACACAATGGAGGCAGCTAAACTGTTAGGGCGACTGCCGGTACGACTGCATGATGCAAAGAGAGGACGAGAGGCGGCAACAAGGGCTCGACCCTGTCAAGTACCAGGGCAAATGGCCGCCCTTTTTACGCGTATTTGTTTTTCAGGTGCTAATTGTTTCCTTTCTTTTGATTGTTTATTTGTTTTCATGCTTGAGCTCACAAAAGTTAATTGTTATGGTCCATTATGGCATATCATTCCTTGCTGGTATTTTATTATCTTTATTTATTTCTTTGTTGGTGTTTACTTGAGGTGGATAGATAACCTAGGGCTCTATTGATGTTGTTGTTTTTCTCTTTTGCTAAATGCAAGTTTGATATCCTGTACAGGACCAGTAAGAATACCCTAACATGTACCAGTTTGATTTGAATTTAACTAACACTAAAAACTGAGTAGAACTAAGGTGTTCTTTAAGTTCACCAAGCACCTTTGTGAACTCTACTCTAAAATCTATAGGATTGGCTTCAAACTATGAATCCGAACCAATGAAACCCATCTACCCTACGAGTGATGCTTTTACATGCGAAAACTTTGAACTTTCGATTAATTTAGTATAAAGTCCAGCGGTAAAATTAATCGAAACTTTCGATAAATTAATTTTAATGCATTCATTTTTTGAACGTTTTTTGACCACTTGACTCTATACAATATTAATTCGAAAATTTATAATTTTCACATGTAGACGCATCACTCATAAGGTAGATGGGTTTCAAGTTTTCAACGGATCAGATTTGTTGTTTGAATCCAATCTGATAGGTTTTAGAGTTGAGTTCACATAAGAACTTGGTGAACTTAGAACACTCTAGTTCTACTAGAAACTATGACATTCATTTTTTACACGTAAATTAGTAAAGTTCTTCTAATCAAGGTTATACCAAAGTGGATTAAGATATTGTGCTTGTTAAGTCCAGTACCAGGATGTACCTGACCAGGGGCGGAGGCAGGAATTTATGGAATGGGGGTCAAATTTTTTTTTTTTAATAAGAATGGTGAGTAAGAGAGAGATAATATAAAAAAGAAGTGTCACATGTGAGATTTTGATTTTTTTTTTATTAAAAAAAGTTCAAAAATGCTAGAAATTTCTCAAATCATACACAATTTTTTTATTTTTAAAGAATGGGGGTCAATATTATAAAATTTCATAAAAAATATGGAGGTCAATTTCTTGTACCTCTAGCATTTTACTATAATTTATATACAAAAATAAATTTTTAGTAGTATGTTTTGAAAAAAAAATGGGGGTCAATTGACCCCCATTGTTCAATATTAGATCCGCCTCTGTACCTGACGGTGTTGTACGTTACTGTTCAGGCTTGTATCACTGACATTTATCTCATTTACTTCTTCATTTTTCTCTTTTGTTATCTCGATGTTGAATTATTTGATCTTTAGTTAATGCTCGGTGCTTAGTCACCTTAAACATGAAGTTTTAGCTGAATGATGGTGTCTCTGACGTAATCTAAAGAAGATAAAGATGTCATATCACATTAACAGAAATTTTAATACATGCAACTCTGTGCAAAACATATTCTAATACCTGTTTTAAACTAATTAGGAGCCTCTCTCGGCTGCTCTGTCAGCACTGAATCTGCTGGTGTATTTAACTGGTTGGATATCCTACTACAAGCTAGTAAATTACAACCTGCCTCTGCGGCCTCAAACTAAGAGGTCATATTACGAATACACAGGCTTGTGGCATATCTATGGACTTCTATCTATCAATGCTTGGTTCTGGAGCTCTATTTTCCATACTAGGTTTGTTGTTTTATCTATTATGCAAAATTAGTTTTGTATGCATGCGGGACTGAATTGTCCACCTCTTCTACCATTATTTTCACATATTATGCATTTTACGCTTCAACTCCCTATCTAAATTTTCTAGTTCCACCCCTTGGCATTGTACTATGTGGTTACCATACTTAAATCCTTAGGCCCATTGCCCCTTAGGTTGGATTGCCATTACTACAATCAGTAGCACGAACTGGTACAGTTTGTAGGATTAGAAACATCCATGTCCTTTGGGGTTGCCGGATAATTAAATAAAATGATAAAAGTTAAAACATTTCAGGGAGGTACAGTAAGCACCCAAGTTAACAGATGCATTTTTGCTGACTTTTACACAAATATCATTAAGGAAACAATTTATATACTGTGGTAAGTAGAAGCTCCACATTTTTGTAGGGATATTGATTTGACAGAAAAATTGGATTATTCATCTGCTGTGGCCTTACTTGGTTTTGCCTTGATCCTTTCCTTACTATGAACTTTCAATGTCAAAGATGAGGCTTCTAGGGTAATGCTGTCTGCACCGCTACTAGCATTTGTCACAACTCACATTTTGTTTCTCAACTTTTACGACTTTGATTATGGTAAATCATTTCTCTTTATCCTTTCAAATATGACAGTTTTTATGCAGTAACCTTTGAATAAAAGAACTAAGAAATAGCAAAAGAGCGCATACAGTGTCAGTTAATTGCAACTCGTTCCTTTGTTGGGAAATTTAAACAGAACCCTGTTGTTAGTGATTCTCTAACACCAGTGCATTTGTATCTTATTATTAATAATGTGTAAAGCCATGAAAATGACCAAATTATCTCTCGTTAATAATTTTTTTTTTCAAATTATCATTTCATTTATTATCTTAATGAACTCTGTCAAAATTTGGATGTGAGCTGGTTTTAAAATCGGACCTCTCATTACAAAAAAAGAATTAGGACATGCACTTGAATTCCTCTTCATTAGGGTTTTTCACAGTTGTTAAAGAGGATGGGTGTTTTGTTTGCAAATAGTCATAAAATGAAGCTGCCTTTTGTTGTACATTTCCATGGTCTAGACTAGAGAGTATGGACCAGCTGCATTTCAGTGACCATGCATGAACTCAATACTTAACAAAAAAAATATTATGGGTGCACATGATTACTAACCAGTATATAAATACCACAAAGTTATTCATAATAATGCTTCACATGAAGTTCTAGTGCTGTCCAAATTTGCATCAGTACACTGTAGCTGGGCAATTGTGCTTATTTTAGACTTCAGTTTGACTTTTACGATCAACTTTTCTCCAATCATTCAATCTTAACACACTTTCAAAGTCAAACAAACCGAACGATTAATGCCAGCCTTTATTTTTTATTTATTTTTTGTTTTATTTTAATTAAAGGGTCCTGGTACACCCCAGCATCTTTTAGATGCTATTCTCAATAATTAAACCAGCCTATCAATGTAGAGAGACGGAGCTCATGCCACTGTGCTAAGCCTTTATCGTACTGGAAACCTAAAAAATGAATGATTTTTCTGCTATATCATTATTTCTTTTATGACACAAGATGGAACATGAAAGTCTGCTTACTAATGGTTGCAATAGAACTCACTGCATGGTTGGTTTGGGGCGGGTTGACTTGGCACCCAGCCCGCTTCAAGCTCTGGTTTGTGGTAATTGGAGGTGCTCTTGCTTCACTGCTTGAGATTTTTGACTTCCCTCCATACCAAGGATATGCTGATGCACACGCGCTCTGGCATGCTGCCACTGTCCCTCTCACATTTTTGTGGTGGAGTTTTATTAAGGATGATGCCAGGTTCAGAGCCTCCGATCTCGTCAAGAAGGCCAAGTGAAGTAGTAGGCAACGCTTTTTAATTTTTAGTGCTTGTTGGTTCTTTTTATTTACTCCATTTGTGTACTTTATTTTTATTTTATTTTTCTTTTGGGGGGGTAGTCTCACTGGAATTTATAGCTATATCTTCATTTAGTTGCTGCTACACTGACAAGTTTGGAATTAAAATAATTTGACAATATCTAAATTTTTTATTCGAATATAATTTAAAAGAATTCATTCTTTATAATTTATATAGTATATCAAAATATTGATCTTTGTACAAAATAAAAAAAATACTTTTTCGTAATTATGTCAAAAGTAAGAAAATTATATTTTATTATTAAAATTCATTAAATTAAAAAATAATTCGAGGTACAGAAGGAGAATAGTTCAGATAAACGGGAATATATTTGAAGAATTTGTTACTATGGCCGTTTTTTTATTAATAACCCCAAAAAAATATTAATAAAAATAATCATTCATTTTAAAAAATTTTAAAACTAACCAAACCGCCTCACTGAGGGGAGGTCCACTCTTCATACCAAACCGTCCCCGGCAGTTCGCTATTTGCCCTATAAATAGGGTTTTTCTCTCTGCTATCCCCTCACAATTTGTTTCAACACCCAATTTCTCGAACTCAGCTTTCCAACAGTGACTGAGGCGATTTCTCCAACAGTGATTGAGGTATTTTCTTACTTATTAATTTATTTATTTTTATATTTTTAAAAAACGTCAGAAATTCTTAGAAATTGTCAAAAAACTGTTAGAAATTGTTTAATCCATCGTGCTCATTTGAAACCTTAGCTCTTACTATGACACCAAAACCTGAACTCCGGTATGAAGGAAATCAGTCCAAACATAATGCTCGTAGAACCTTAGCCGATCAATTTTGGACGAGCGACACCCGTAATAGGAGGCATTTAGCTCGTATCGGGCTGTCACCCAAAGATGTTGAAGACATCATGAACACTGACGATCCGAAAGTTAGAGAAGTGTTTGAGGATATGTTTTCCGATATCGACCTTCCACCTGAATGAGAAATGTGCGCCGCATGTCATGTCAAGGGAGACATTGATGGCATGTTCTAGTGTTATATTTGTGGCATCATAATTCACCCCAAATGTCTCGATAAGGATGCAAATCTAGCAAATGACTATCGTTTTGAAGAGTGGCAGTGTGTTAAGAGTATCAGTCGACCTATGAAGATTAAGAAGGAGAGTTCCAGAACTCCCAATCAATAGTCTGGATTTTAGTATTTTTATTTTAGGGATGTGTTTGAAGTATTTTATGTTAGAAGATTGAGTTTAAAGTATTTTATGTTTGTAGGGTGTAGAAAGTTGCATGGTTATGTTAGCTAATGATGCGGATACATATATTAAGAGAATGCTCCTACATGAGTTCAGTGCTCTAGTTTCCAAATGAACATGAGCAGGGCATTGCTAAACTTTGCATACCTTCCGATTCACCCTTAACCAGACCTACGTTCATGATCAGTCAGTCAAGGTTTTATTATTTGATTGTGGAGATGTTTAATTCTCGATGGGCGTAAGCCCCCGTCGTTAATTATATCAGAAAGATCTTTTGGGTCTAACTGAACACCTCGTTCATTCCAGAATTTGTGCTTATTTGGTGTAAACTGAGCAATAGGGCTAAAAAAGGCTCATGTATTATCATTTTGGTCATGCGATTGGTTCTCGTTCATCTTGGACATCTATGTTGTCATTCATATGTGTATGTGCATGTATATATGTGTATGTATGCTTCTATGTCTATGTTCTTTTGAGAAATCATATTATATATGCAAAGAGGGGTATTTTAGTCATTTTGTAATATCATGAAAAATATTCATACATGTTGTCATTTTGATTATAATATGAGATGCATAATATCTTTTTATGAAATCTATGCTTTTATTATGAAATTATGTCATTTTGATTATGAAAAGGGCATTTTGGCCGTTTCATATTATGGCTGAAGTTTGGACATGTTTTAATCTGGTTTAAAATGATAGGAAATTTGATTTGGGTTCATTTAGAACTTGTTTGAGTTGATTTGAATTTGAAACGAAGAAGTTATGAAGAAAAACGACTTGTTTGTAAACTTTTTTTTATATTCTAGGGACTTGTTTGTAATCTCTGGAAGGACTTGACATATAATTTGGGCTTTGTATAGGGTTTATGCTGAAAATTGGGCTTTTAAGGACTTGTTTGAAGGAGTTTTCATCTGACATGGACCTATGTGTAATATATCAAGGGCTGTGCTGTCAATTTGACATAATCAGAGGAGTTTATGTGTAAAAAGGCATTTATTTATTTAGTCCTAAATTATTTAGCAGATTCCTTGGACCATTGGATTGGGTTATGATCATCAAGATTTGGATATTGGACTTTGAAATATGTGCTGAGGCTTTAAGATATGTGACTTGGGCTTATGGACTTTGAAATATGTGCAGAGGCTTTAAGATTTGGGCTTGATATATGACTTGGGCTTATGGACTTTAGTCATTTATTTATTATCACATGGGCTTTGAACATTCATTAATTCAATGTTGGGTTTGGGCTTGCGTTGCAGGGCGACCTGGTTGTATTAATATGGCGCAGGGCCCAGCTGTCAGGAGCCGTTGAATTGAAATTGAATCATGGCCTTTAGATCAAGTTCTTGCGTCAAGAGCCACCATTTGAACTTTTCCCTTAGCGCCTTCATCACAAGACATCCATTGCATCAAAAATCATGCAAGCCTGATGGGGCTTAGAATGCACTGGACAGTTCCATTCCCGGTTAAGTTTAGCGGCTCCGGCATAGCTCCGGTCACGGCAACATTTAAAGAAGACTTGGTTGACATCGTCCTGACATCAGAAGTGCGATGGTTGTCTTGTCGGCTGTCGGTGATCATCCGTGCGGTGGTTTGCGGCTGAGGCTTAGCATATCGGTACCGATTCAGGTTTACCAATTCTCAGCCGTCTCATAGCCACTTGGTTGAATCAATCGGTAACTTGGCACCGTATTGGGCATATAAGATCATGATGGACATTAATTTGAAGCTTGGTATCGATTTGGACAATATATGTTCATTTTGATCTCTGACTTGGTACCGATAGGTACTGTAGCGCTCCAGAGATGAAATTGAGCTCGGATTTACATTTATTTGGGCATAATCATAGTCACATGAAAATATGAGACGTGGTGTAGTTCATGATTTTGATTTTAGAGACATTGACAATATCAACTCATTTACATGTATTGTTTTTATTTGCATATTTTTATCTTCAGGTTTTTTTGTGAAGAAGCAAGCTAATTAAGATCATAGATATGCAATATGATGTGTTGAGGACATTCAGGATAATTTTCATAATTTTCTGGATTTTATTCATATTTTTAAAGATTTTATTCTCACTGACAGAGGTATATGTGTCCAACAGTGCAGGAATTTTCTTATTTATTTTTGAATTAATTCAAGAATTTATTTTGGGCATTATACAAATTGTATTTGAACAAATTTTATGTCTATAATAATTGGAAGAGAATGTAGTTTCTTAATATAATTTTTATTTCACATTTCAAGATCATTAATGGCATGAAAAAGCCAATGCTACTGATACAGGTTTAGTTTCCAGTTTTGACAGCATATGCATTATTTGCATTTTTGAAATCTGAACTTTGAAAAATCATATAAAATCAAAGAAAAATCAGAAAAATATGAAATTTGTGGGGATTCTGTGTATTTTTAAATCCTTTATTTGACTGTGAAATCCAATTTTCATTCTAGTCCTTGCATTTGTCAGAATTGTCAGATTTGATAGAACATGCTGTATAGTACATTTTTGCACTTTGTACTATACCAGTGAGCTTCTCATATACCATAGCTGCTGAGTACAGAATTGGTACCATACCAGGGACTGGTTTAAGAGGTTTTGGACATAACACAGGTTCTGGTTCGAGTCCATAGCAGGTTTCAAGGGGCTTAGTGCCACTGTGTTGGTGCAAGTATAGATCAAAATCAAATCAAAGAAGCTCCAAGTTTAAACTTCATCAAATTGACATGAACAAAGGCTGTCAAAGCCAATATTTTGCAGAGAGACCCCTACTTTTTAGAAATTTGCATTTTTGGTGCTCTTTTCATTTAGATTTGGACATGATCATTGAAACATCATGATGTTAAGAGCATGAGTGGCCATGGAGCATTCTATATTGCTGCCTACACGTCTTAACATTCTGTTTCTCATTATATGCACATTAATTCGTTTTTTTTTTCCTTTGCATCATGCAATCTAGTGCATATGGTTTGTCCTTAGTCTTGCATCAGAGATCCAATCCACTAGTGTGCATATAAGTCCATTTTAATTGAAGAAATAGTAGAGGAAACCAGCTGGCTTGACCTCACTACCCTTCCTTTTATTATTTTCCATTTTTTTTATGTTGATTCCTTAATTCTTTATACCAAATGACTTCAATAATTTGGATATTAGAAGAAACTAGCTGGCTTAACCCCTATATCTTCCTTATATTCATCATTTGATTCAGAATTAAAGAAACTTATATCAAAGAAAAAGATCAAAAGAAGAAAGAAATGATAAAAGGAGAAAGAGAGGATTTGATCATCAAGCCTTGTGCCAATGCACAAGGCTGTCTCTTTTACACCTCAAAAAAGCTATATCACAGATCAGATCAAGAAAATAAGAAGGATCAAAGAGATCGGCACAAAACAGTAAAGAAAATGCTATAAAAGGAAGATTTTCAAATGAACTTTATTCACCAATGGAGTTGTTACATAACCATAGCCTTCAAGGTTTTACACTATCTATGCTATATACCTATGAATTGCAGAAAGAAGATCAAAGCTTGCTATGAATTAGAGGAGGAAGGAGAGAGACAGAGCTCAAGTATATGAGTATAGATTTGAATATAGTGTATAGGCTTCTATCTCCGTATTTCTTGGTGTCATTGGCACTGGCTATGGGTGGGGGTGGCTTTATATAGGCCATGAGCCTGGTGTAGGGTTTGCATTGCTGTGTTTTTACCATCATGCCCTTTCCATGCTTGATCAAGGGTCAGGATTGGTTCATCATCATCTCATACGCCATGCTGGCAGGAGGTCATGCATTCATGCATAAATTCTTCATAATCTTCATTTGTATGATTGTCAGCCCTTGGATCGGCTCTGGACATTGTGCATTGCATCATGGCCTTTGATTGGCCGGCTATAGAAAGGAAATTCGATGTGCATGCTCCTGACATCAAGGAGAAAAGATTCTTTCTTTGTCTTAACATGTGCCCATTCCAGTTTTCCGTATCCAAGAGCTCAAAGAGATGACAGATAGTATTGTTTTTCATCCTTTATCATGTGCCAGGGGTGCATTTTACCCTTTTGGTTGATGTATGTGTCCTTTCAAGCGATGCCGTGCCCAGGTGCATACTCTATTCATGGGCCGACTTTACATGTTCATTTGTCAAATTGGTAAGCCCATTAGCATCGCCTTATACTTGAGAGCATGTCTTGAAGCTCTCAGAGTCCAATTTCACCTATCTCGGCCATTATATTCTTCTTCTTCATCCGATTTCCAAGTATAATTGGGAGAGAAGAGAGGTATTCGGGCTTGAGAGAAGGTCAAGAACAGTAGAGGGAAGAGTGAAAATTCGGGTTTATTAAAGCATTTCTCCAATCCTTCATCCGTTAGAGAGCATTTCAGAGCACAAATCTATACTGGGAGTGGGGGAGGAAGAAGGGAGGTGATGACCCGCTGACCCGTTTTATTATTTCCTTTTCTTTTGATTAGTCTAGATTTTGTATGGATTTGGTGCAACGTGCACCGTACATCATTTCAACAAGGTTTACCGTGCGCTGGGAGCACGTGAAATGAAGGGGTTGAGTGCCGGGTTTTAAAACCTGAGCAACACCTTATGTAGACCCAAGTTGTACCCAGAGAATTCTGGATGAGGTTTCAGACCCCTGTGCTTGCGGTACCAATCAGGGGCTGCCAAGTCAGCAATTATTATGAAAATTCATAAATCTCCAACCATTTTGAGTTATAATTCACATAGCGTATCAAAATTCATTGTATTTCATGAGGAATTAGATTGTGAATTCCAATACATTGTTCTTAGTCAATTTTAAAGAGCTTTGATGTGTTCTTGGTATTTTTCAAGCATTAAAATATTGTCATTTTCATTTTAGTGACATTTTATGGTACAACAATGTTATGCTGTATTGTTCAAGAAAGCAACAAAATAATATGAACAAATGGTTTAGGTCTAAATAGTAATTTTTCATAGAACTAGTACAATATATATTATCTTGAAGGCACAAGTATGGTATGTTTAGACACCGTACGATGGGGTTTTGTTGACATACTATAAGTTATTTTTAAAATTTACAAGAAGACCCTTTCATTTGGTTTTTAAAATTTACAAGTGGAAGGTGGCTGGACCCTATTTGAAAAGGTGAGTTGCGAACGTTTTACTTAACGCTCGTATTCTAATTTGAAAATCTAAACAACCGATCCGAACCGCTCAACATTTTCTCCATATTGAAATTTACTTGGAGACCAAATTTTAAATTTTTTGGAATTTTTTTACTATTTATTAAGTCACTTTGAATATCGCAGATCTGGGTGAACAGTAAAATTTTCTAGACCATTGGATCAACGATTTTCAAAGTGGCTTAATAAATAGTAAAAAAATTCCAAAAAATGTAAAATTTGGTCTCCAAGCGCATTTCAATATGGAGACACATGTTGAGCGGTTTGGATCGATTGTTTGAATTTTCAAAATAAAAATATGAGCGTGAAGTAAAAATGGCCTCTTACTTTACAACTCACTATAGCTCATCCCTATATATATATAGTAAGGTTACCATGCTTTGCAAATTAAAGTGGGTATTTTAATTTGCTCTCATATCTCTATTTTCAAAGTTCAAATAGTTAATCCGAACTGCTCAACATGATCTCCATATTGAAATGTGCTTGGAGACCAAATTTTACATTTTTTGAAATTTTTTTACTATTTATTAAACCACTTTGAAAATCGCTGATCCGAGGTCCAGAAATTTTTACTGTTCATCCGGATTTTCAGATTTTCAAAGTGGCTTAATAAATAGTAAAAAAATTACAAAAAATGTAAAGTTTGGTATCCAAGCACATCTCAATATGAAGAACATGTTGAGAAGTTCGGATTGACTATTTGAACTTTGAAAATAGAGATATGAGCGCAAATTAAAATACCACTTTAATTTGCAAAGCATGGTAGCCTTACTCTATATATATATACTAGTATCGTTCCCATGTGTTGCAACGGGGACATATTATAATATTGAATAGAATATGAAGATACTTTTTTGTTTGACATTCACACAAAATAAAAAATATATATATTTAAATGAAAATAAAAGATACAGATGAAAAAAGTTCTTAAAGTATCATTGCCAGCGTGATCCTCTTTGATGTAGTCCAATATTTTTGAAAATGAACAAATAAAATATGAAAAATAAATTATAATTGCTCAAATTAAAAATATATAATAACATAATAAAATTAGAAATGTTAAATTAATATGGTTCATACCTTATCAAGACTCATAATTTAAATTAATTTTCAAACCAGCTCCTCTTATATCAAAAACATGTACCAGTAAGCAATGAAGGAACTGGTACCACTCAAATTCAAAAATTACTAAATTAAACTTATAAGTTTCACTGTACAATGCTTCTTGTCTTGTGTTAACTATGGGGTTGAGAAATTTAACACAAAGCATAATACGATTTAATATGTAATTTTCTCTACAAACAAGATAGGTAATTATATGATTCAAATATTTAGAGGAGAAATGATATGTAAAGAAACAAAATTAGAAAATATATGATTAAATTATTTAAATAAGAATTTTCTCTATAGATATATTCTTGATGGAAATTATTTTATTATGAAAATTTCTCTATAAATCATTTTTATATATGAAAGTTTTAGATATTTTTCTAGATCGGAAATATATAATTTTTTCCATCAGTACAAAATCTACTCTTCATCTATTCACCAAGATACAGTAGCTTTAATAAAAATTATTTCTCCTCTTGACACAATAAATATAGCATATCAGAAAAAATAATTTTCTCTTCAAATTTAGAAAGATTGAATAATTTGTATTTTCTCTACATTATTTATGTAGAAATTTGAAACCTTAAAATATAAGTTTTACTAATATAATATGAAACCTCGCTCCGAACTCTATAAGTTTTCTTGAATTAATGAAACTGGGCACAAAAATCCTTTTTAACCAAAAAATATATAATATGAAACTTATTCATAAATTACACAAAATTTTATACATGAGATATCTAAATAACAAACAAAAATTTATTTTTAACTTTAGTATTAATATTTTCAACCAAAAAATAATATAATATCAAACTTATTCGTAAATTACACTAAATTTTATACATGACATATCTAAATAAAAAAAAAAAATTTTAATTTTAGTATTAATAGTTAAAACGTTCGTTATTAAGATAAATGTATTTTAGAGTATGTATTATGCCGATTTTTTTAATAATCGAAATTAATTTTAAAAAATATCGGAAAAGGGGATTGAATTGGATTTTTTTTCAAAAACCATAAAACCGGGAAATTAGGACGGGAAAAAATTATTCGTCCCTGATAATCTTAATACGGCCCCTGTTAATCACTTAAAAAACGAAAAAAAAAAAAAAAAAAAATTTCACGGACGGAAAATTTTAATCCGTCCGTCAGGATGTAAATTATAATTGTATTTTATAATTTAAAAATATATATGTATTTTATAACAATATATATGTATTTTATAATTTAAAAATTGTGCACACATTACATCTATTTGCGTTGTTTTGTTATTTATTAGAGGCTTCTTCTAGCAGTAGAGCGAGACAACAAGCTAGACATTCTACGTCTGACATGCAGCAGGTTCGTTGATCTTTAAAATTCAAGTAAATTTTTTTATCGTTCTTATTTTAAATGCAATACCATACGTTTGTAATATATGATGTTATCTTTTTTTTTACAGGATCCTCTTCTAGTTATAGTCGGAGATTTTGATATTATACTCACGTATTTATTTAGAAATTTTTATGCATGAATGGTTTTGTAATTTGTTTGAATTTGGTCTTTTTCTTTGAGTTTGCAATTTTTTCTTCCTTGCTCGAACCTTGAAGTAATTAGTATTGATGATAGTAAAATAAAATTGAAGGAACATAAACTAACATAGTTCTTATCACAACAAACTACATAGTCCTTAGCACAACATAAATACATGTATTTACTTCAATTTTATTTTACTATCATCAATACTAATTACTTCAAGGTTCGAGCAAGGAAGAAAAAATTGCAAACTCAAAGAAAAAGACCAAATTCAAACAAATTACAAAACCATTCATGCATAAAAATTTCTAAATAAATACGTGACTATAATATTAAAATCTCCGACTATAACTAGAAGAGGGTCCTGTAAAAAAAAAGATAACATCATATATTACAAACGTATGGTATTGCATTTAAAATAAGAACGATAAAAAAATTTACTTGAAATTTAAAGATCAACGAACCTGCTGCATGCATGTCAGACGTAGAATGTCTAGCTTGTTGTCTCGCTCTATTGCTAGAAGAAGCCTCTAATAAATAACAAAATAACGCAAATAGATGTAATGTGTGCACAATTTTTAAATTATAAAATACATATATATTGTTATAAAATACATATATATTTTTAAATTATAAAATACAATTATAATTTACGTCCTGACGGACGGATTAAAATTTTCCGTCCGTGAATTTTTTTTTTTTTTTTTTTTTCGTTTTTTAAGTGATTAACAGGGGCCGTATTAAGATTATCAGGGACGGATAATTTTTTCCCGTCCCTAGGGACGGGATAAAATTTCCCGGTTTTATGGTTTTTGAAAAAAAAACCAATCCAATCCCCTTTTCCGATATTTTTTAAAATTAATTTCGATTATTAAAAAAATCGGTGTATTATGTCCTTAATCAGCTTATGCATACAAGAAAACACAAGTTTAAAATTTTAAAATCCAATGTTAATTTGACAACAAAATATTTTATTCTTGCTCTTTCAAAAATTCTCTGGATACACAATCCCCTCTCCGTCAGGATTTTATTATTGCTATTTTATTATTGCTATCCCACAGGATTTTATTAGTTCTCCAAATAAAGTACATTAGCAGGGAAAATTTTGTATCTATCTAAAAATAATAATAAAAAGTTTCAAATATAAAATTTGATTTCCAAGCAAATTTTAATATGTAAAATTAATAGCAATAATTAAATAAAATTTTAAAATCCAGGAGAAGCAATTGTCACCTGGCTCAACCTAGATCTGCTCCTTCATTAAAGATAAAAAATATGTCATAACTATTATAAAAAAAGAAATAAGAAATCAAATACAGTGCTCATGTCCTTAATAAAAAAGAAGATAAAAATAAAGATTTCTATTTATTGATGGTGTATTAAGTTTAACAATCCAAATAGTAGGATGCAAAAAGCCAATAACTATGATATCTTCAAATTTTTTATCAAATTATTCTTGGATAATAAATGTATTATTGGGAAATTCCTAAATATAAGGTACATCATTCAAAACGAAAAGAATTTGGCCACAATCTTCTTTAATGCAACAATTCAGACCCTTAAAATCATACAGTAGAGGTGGGGTCCGTATGAAAAATATCCGAACAGATACAAAAAAAAATGAAATTTGACTTACAATTTTATCATGTATTGAGTATTACAAGTTTGTAATTCTTCTCTTTTGTGAACTAAAAAGGGTCTAAAAATGACTCCAAGTCAAGTTTATATTATCTGGAAATGAATATTATATTTTAGAAACAAAAATAGAATTGAATTAGAGCCACAAGATGTGATGATGTGGTGCATAGCAATAGAGGCGTCGAGTGAGTCCACAATGAAAGACCATTATGGGAAATAAATAAATAAAGAAATAATTTAATTGTAGGAATCATAGATAGTTTTAAAGAGAATAAGGAAACAAATTGTTAGAGATCATTCAATTTTAATTGTCACAGACCATACAGCAGTATATGTGGTGAGTATATTTTTAACTAAATTTAGACTTCTACATATAAAATAGATATATTCAATCAAAATATGATATATTATGTGATTGAAGGGCTAATATTAAATCTGAAAGTTTAACTTTCAATCTCAGCCGTTGGCGGATCAGGACAACTACGTGCATTATATAAGAATAGAGATATATTAGCCAATCTCTATATATGCGTGTGTTTTATATAAAAAATAGGAAATTTAGGTATATATATCCATCATAACTTATTAAATTAGATATTTACACATTTAGCTTACAAATGTTCATTTATCAACTATGTACATAACTAGTATTGTCCGGTACCGGTTATAACTCTATGTTTCAGATTTTAGACAACCATTGTAGAAACTGTGATTCATAAAAATCAACAAGAAAGTATTTATTTAGCAATTAATATAATATTTTTAAAATATTGAACTTCTCATTCTTCCTGTTCAAAAGTACATTTAAAATGCTAAATTTTGGTTAAATTTATCGAACAAAAGTCAGGTCAAAGTCGTTGTTAGAATTTAAAAGAACTTAAAACTTGGTCAAATTATTTTAATGGTAAAATCCAGCTACAACTAACAAATGCTTCACTGTGTGCTACACACAAGTCTTTCCTTTCTTTGTCCTTTCTTTTCACAGGCACACACAAGTCTTTCTCCTTTGTCCATTCTTTTAATCATATCAATCTTTCATTAGTGTTCATCAGAACTGTTATAGTCCGAATTTGTGGTCCCTCATATATATCATTTATTCCTTGACAATTTGGTCCCTGCTTTTTCGTTCCTAAAAAGAAATGGTACTGCGTTGCTTAACTTTAGAAAAATTAACGTGATTTTTGACGGTCGACCATTACAATAAAGTGTAAAGGATAAGAGTGAAAACTATTTTTTCCACTACTAGAATTCTAACTTTTTCCATGAGCCAGAAAATGGCTTTTTCCATGAGAATATTCTTGGAAAAAGCTCTAAAATGGCTTTTTCCAAGGGCTACTTTTGGAAAAGCTACCGTTGCTAATACTCTCCTTGGAAATAGTCAGTATTTCCAAGGGCGCCGTTGGAAATGCTCTATTCTGACTTTTTCCATGAGACTACTATTGGAAAAAGGGCGCATAGAAATACTTTCAAACTTGACCACTGTCTGGAGTATTTCCAAGGGGAGCATTCTGGGGCCCACTCTAGTATTTCCAAGGGGATCACAGGAGGGACCCACCAGAGTATTTCCAAGGGGAGGAAGCGTGGGACCCACCTTAACATTTCCAAGGGTGAGGCCCCTGGGACCCACCTAAGTATTTCTAAGGACAGTTTACGTGGGACCCACCCCAGACTAGTGAAAGTAAGCCCCACTTGTCAGATATTGACACAATTATTTAAATGGTGGCGTGCATTTATTCCATGAATATACCCTTGGAAATACTGCCCTCCTTTGTTGGTACCAGAATGCTTTCATTCAACAACCCTCCCGGTACCAACTCAATAATAGCAATAAACATTAATGAACATAGTAATAGCAATAAACATTAATGAACATAGTAATAGCAATAAATATATACATACATCAATCTGTACATGAATTTAAACAACTGGCAGTATTACAATCACTTTTTTAATATGGTTAACAAGTTTATTAGCATTTAACATCATTTTTTGTTCTTAGATATGAGACTACATCACTGACATGTCCAAAACCCGTTAAGAACATCACGAGTTGATCAAAATTGTTAAGAATATATAGAACTATATAGTGAACAATTAAAATGATAGTAGACAATGGACTGTTGCCCCTAGTAGATTTGATGCTTGATGCTGGTCTGAAAAATTAAAACATGTTATGATTAGTTAATCGGACTAAGAGTTTCAGAATTTAGACATTTGATACTTGTATTATACCTTAGATAAGCATAATTTAGTCCTTTGCTACATTTACAACCAAATAAATAAAACCTGACATCAGGGATTCCTTGGAAATGACTTCATTAACTGATCTCTAAACAACAATAAACTGATTTATTACATTTTCAGGTTTGGCTATAGTTAACACTCGAATATTTTGTTTAAAAGCATACAAATAAAACAACAATAACAAAATTAGCCATAAGGTTAAAAGAATCAATATATATAACTAAGGCCTCATCGAGTATTCCTTTATAAAGTAGTAAGAATCAATCTTTTTTTTCTTGTCCTTGTTTTTTTTAACGGTCGACCATGACTCTTTGGTCCCGGCTTTTTTTAATGATTTTTCCTTTCTTTTCACAATCACACACGTCTTTCTCCCATGTTCTTTTTTTTTTTTCATCGTATCAATATTTCTTTCTCCTCCCTCATTTTAATATATTTATTCCTTGGCTCTTTGGTCCCATTACAAAAATTAACATGAGTTTTAGCAGTCGACGATTACAATGCAATGTATAGGATAAGTATGACCTATTTATATAGACAAATGTAAAATGAATTAATATACTATGTATATTAATGGGGTTTTATACACCCAAAATAAATTATGTCAGAATTTATCTGCGACATTCCACACAAAAAATATTATTTTAACACAACTAGTTCAAAGACCAGCTTTTTCTTTCAACAATTCTTCAAAATTAACTAATTAAACAAAAATAACCTTTTAAAAATCATCCGTTGCACCTAATTTGTTACATATTTATGGTGTGCAGAGAAAGAAATATTACTCAAAAAATTGAATTGCCTTTTCAACATCACCAAATTGAGCCATTGCAAGGTTTGAATGTTGGAAATGTGAATGAAAACATTGTGTCCAATGTTTACTTAAACTGTTTTTTTTAATAGGAAAACGGGGAGTTAGCAAAGGAGCATACCAACTTAGGGGCTTGTTTGGCGCGTTACTGTGCGCGTGGGAAAAAAATTCACTAATTAAGATTGAATTAGTTTTTTCCCCACCAGCACAGTAAAAATCAGTTCATAATTTTTCTGTTCCAATGTCCATTGCCCAACCCATTAGCATGCCGAACAAGGCCTTATAGTTTTGCGAACAATGCAAGAAATATGCATTCGTTTTATAATTATAACCAAATAGAGGATCTAGATGAAAATATATAATAAATTCACATAGCTCAGAGTATAAAATGCTGAAGAACTGAGAAAGGAGACCTTGGTAGAGGTTTTGGAGAGCAAAATGATGAGTAAATGTAAAGCCAACACTCATTCTTGTACTATCTTGCTTCTTCTCTGTCTAGTTCTCAGCGGAATGGGTGCAAATTCCAGTCTTATCGTCAATGCAACAGTAGGGAGCGCATGTAGACTGCTACAGTGCTACGGTAAATAATTTTTCTCGTGTTCGTATGAAAACGTAAACTTTGGGCTCAAATAAAAACTCATGAATCAAAATGAGTGAGTTAGGTTTGCCAATCGATTTTCTTCTTTTGTGTTTTCACAGTGCATGAATGTAGTGTATATAAGGAATTCAAAATCCATGTTCTTATAAACATAGACAGTGCAAGTTGTGGTTCACTGGATGGAAATCAATTTACAATTAATAATTCTATAAACAGTGGACATGCCATATGGTTTGGTCAGTATTTTTCTGAATTGTAAGGAGCTCTTGTTTACCATTCTTTTCATTCCGTTACTATTTTGTCTTGTAACTGTGTATTTGAATTGAAATCTTTAATTTACAATAGTCAAGTACTTGGTGGGCATTTCGCAGGTGACTCATCTGGCTGCACGACTAATTATCCTCCCATTGAAACATCGCCAGGAAGCTGCACTGAGTTCTGCTGTCCATGCAAATGAGGTGTTGCAATTCCAGGCATGCTTGTAAGATATTATCATTACCTTCTATATTTCCAGTCCATCTATTACTTGTATATGCTTCTTAATACTCCGTTTTTTTTTTTTTTTTTTTTTTCTGAACTTCCTTTTTTTCTTAATAGGATGAAGATCTCAACGGCAGAAGCAAAATTACCATTGTTAGAGAGATAATAAATTACTAGATTATTTATAGATCAAGCT
Source organism: Carex arenaria (assembly GCA_964058825.1). NCBI lineage: Eukaryota > Viridiplantae > Streptophyta > Magnoliopsida > Poales > Cyperaceae > Carex > Carex arenaria. The sequence continues at coordinate 103,849 of CAXKVW010000019.1, read as the reverse complement.
ATATTTAGTTGCGAGTTAAGACTATCGACATATTCGATTAGCTTCTTGTATCCGTCACACAGTACGTGTAGCTTGTCTTAATAAATAAAGTAATAACTAGTAAGGTGGTACTTTGACTATTACTGAGTAATTTGGATAATTTTTGTATTTGCCAGTATATCTGGACCATTTCCTAGTAGACAAAATGTGATCAGACACTGTTCGGAAAACTACCGTTATACAGTTAGAAGACCGTGTTAGCGAGTGTCGTGTATAAATAGGGGGGTATGTTGTACACGATTCTCAAACCATGTCTATATAGTACTAACATACACAGTTAATAAAATCCAATTGCGTCCGATCTAAAAAACAATGCGCTGCAAATGGTGGTATCCACATGGTCAAATTAACTGTTTACAATGACTTGGTTTACATACATAGCTTCTATAAGTCATCCGTGTATTATTTTGAACAAAGTACACGGTTTGTTATTTGGAACCGTGTATGTTTTGTGTGTGTGTGTTTTTTTAAATGATTTACAATTGACTAACATCTATATTTGATAGTCACTAAGCATACAATTAATATTACACATCCATCATTCATTAAATATTCAATATGACAACATACGTAAAATAATTATTGATATTCATTCAACATTCAACAAACAGAAACAATTATTATACATATATATACATTCAACAAATAAAAATAATTAATATACATATGCATATATATCTTACATGAGCATGTTTTATATTTTATCTGGAATAAGTTTGTATGAAATGGGTCACAAACAAACTGATCTTGAATTGATAAAACATTTTCTAAAGGTTAAATCATGAATCAAAGTCAAGTTCTCAGCAATGTTTGAATAATCATGTGACAGTGTTCTTACATTATTGCTGGTCTACTAGACAGAACTCTGCACATCCAGCTAGATGTTTGACCATGTGCCCCCACCTGTACGCGCCCAGTCAACATCTCTGTAGCTTTGACTACCAAATTGTGACAGTGGGACCCCCACGGCCCAGGCGGTGGGACACGGAATCAAATCCTCTGCCCACTGGTGGGTGGTGGTAGGATTTTTGTAAATCTATGAAAACTAATCAATCTTAATCTGCCACGTTTTTTGACCTCTCAATGATGGTTTCAAAATAATTAAATGCCTAGTCTGTCATCAATATTTATAGGCTAACTTAAGTTTTCTAAGCACAACAAAATTGACTCAGGTAATGAACAAAAATAGAAAAAAATAATCCAGTTTGATTTTTATTAAATAATTAATAATACCACAGATTATTTAGAAGATAATCATTATAATGAATATAAAAAAATAAATTATTAAAAGAACATCACAATATATTCTTCATATGAAAAGGTAAGTTATTCATAGGAGAGTTTCAATACAACAAATTTAATGTGTAATATGAGTTATAAATTTTCAAATAGAAAGAAAAAAATAAATAAACTTTGGACATTTTGTAGCACAAAATCTCATAGCATTAGAGAGAATTTTTTATTTTTAGAAATTATTATTAAAGTATATTAGAATATTGATTCAGTACATGAATTTTTTTTATGTCTAAGAAAGCACCGAGGAGGAAGTCAGATTTAAATTTTGGAGCTAAGTTAGTAGTTTGGGTCCAAGGCTTGAGTCTGAATCACTAACTCGGCTCCAAAGTTTTAATCCAAATTACTAAGTTGGCTCCAAAGTTTTAATCCGAACCACTAACTTGGATAAAATAAGAAGGGGCTTTTTATGGGGCAATTCGGGAAATAATAGAGGTATCTCTCTGTTAAATTGGTCGGAAGTTTGTTTGCCAAAACCGAATGGGGGAATGGGAGTTGCAAACCTTTTGTTTCAAAACTGGGCACTGTTGCTTCGATGGTGGTGGCGACTGTACTGCCGTCAAGATTCGCTATGGTCTTAGACAATCATTCCAATCAAGGCTTTAAACTTGAGGCAGCCGCATAAGATTTGGATTCGTCAAGGTTCCTTCTTCTGGAACAATTTACTGAAGATCAAACCTTTATTTGAAAGGTCTACCAATTGGAAAATTGGTACAGGGTCAGCGATATCATACTGGTTTGATTCTTGGACTTACCCGACATTGGCTTTGCTGGAAAATCCATCTTCTTCAAACCGATCATGGTCTTTACAGAAAGCAATTGAGGAAGGTCTACATAACCCAATTTCTGACACAGGGGAGGCACAGGATTTACTGGTTTGGTTAGGGGGGGGGGGGGGGGGGGTGATTGTATCAGGGGGCCTAACCAAATGGAATTTCTCATTCGGAAGCTTCATATACCTCCCAAAGTTCAGATCTTTGCCTTCTTGTTGCTCAAAAATAAACTTCTAACTCATGAGGTTATGGTACAGCGGGGTATAAATTGTGAGATGCACTGTATAGTTTGTCATAACTGTCCACTTGAAACATCGCTGCACTTGTTTTTTCGATGTGGTTTCGCACAAATTTTTTGGTCCAGGATTTCAGAAATCCATGGTTTCAGAATTATACAGTTTGGAGGGACTAATGTGCAAAAAATGGTTCACAATTATTGGCAGAAATCCAGAAGGGTGCTGAGTCGGGATAAATGGGGGGCTTACATCTTTGCAGGTTGTTAGGTACTGTGGAAATGTTGTAACAATAAGATTTTCGAATCAATCAGTACAGACCCAAGATGGGCTGCGGAGTCCTCATTGAGAGAGGCACATCTTTGGATTAGATATAGTTGATTTAGTCCCTATCAGTATTGTGGAAATGTTGTACATTTGGGGTTTATTTGTTTTTTGTTGTAGTAGTGTATATATTGTTGTAATACTGATAGCCTCTATCAGTTTCTCAAAAAAAAAACTTGGAGTCTTCTAACCATCGCAAACCTCATGTACTCAATCTATTTTCTTATATTATTTAACAATAATTTATAAAATTAAATATTCTCTCTGAGGCTTGACGACACCAAATCATATAGCGAAAATTACTATTTTTTATAATGGAAAATGGCGAAAAACGAATGCAAAGTAGTCATTTTTCTGAAATATTTACCGCAAACGTGTTTTTGAGTCATTTTGGCAGGTTTTGGAGAAAGTTGTGTATTTAGGCCATAAACAGAGCAAATATGCCCAATTTAGGCAATTATTGAAGATAACCTCAAATAGGACATCACATGGCGTATGCAATAAGGAGCATGGAATGCACAACATCCACGATGGCGAAATCTGGTGAAATTCCGCTAAGTCAGGAAGCCGTGCAGGTTCACCTATGCCGCATGTGGCATAGGCCTAGTAGCCGCACGCGATGCGGATTCAATCCGTGAACTGTTATTCTGCACCGTTAGATGGACATATCTCAACCCTTGATTGAAACCTTCTAGAAGCAGTGGCCCTAAGTCTGCCACAAGGCTTCAAGATTGAGTTGATGCCAAGTTTTCCATTTTTGGAGTGCTAATTTCTACTCTAAAATCTAGAGATCATGTTCCCCACTACTCCCACTACTCTCTCTCCCTTTAGGAAACCCTATATAAACCCCTCTTGTAATGGAATTCGGTATGCGTGTTTGCTTGTGATTAAGTCCAGTACTATAGCCATGAATTTCTCACCGATTATGATAGATAAGCTAGGTTAGAGTGCTAGAGAGAGAGGCCTCTTGGAAGTCAAGGCAAGAAGGCATCATCTAAGAAGTCAAGGCTCTTCTTTTTCAGTAGGATTGTAATATATGTTTTCTTTATTTTTCTTCTCTTTTGTCATGGCTCTAAGAGGCTAAACCTCTCATATCTAGAGTGAGGAATTGAACTATGAGTCGATTAATAATATTTTAATTTTGTTTATATTTTGTTGTGTGAATTTTTATTGCGCTTTTATTTCTTTCTAATCTATTCGAGCATACATAATTCCGTCTACTATATGCCAATGACTTCTATATGCCATGTGGGGGAGATCCGTTAGGTACTTGTGTGAGAAGGACAGTGCGTAAATGGTTAAACCCCAGTTAACGAGGCTTAGCAACGGTTCAAAGGCTAGGGTTAGAACCCAGGGGGTTCTCTTGGCGGGGTAGGTTAGAAAGTATTTTAGGTTAGGTTTACTTAGCCGGATCGACAATAGAAATTGCATAGGGATTTGGAATATATTTTAGGGAAACTTGTCAAAATGACACTCTAGAACTTGATATTTATCAAAATGCCATTAAAACTCAATATCTATTTTAATTTTGCCATTATCCCTTTTAATCTCAATTTAAAAATTTCAATCTTTCAAAATACCCAAACAGCCCCTGTCAGATTTTTTTTTTAGAGAACCAATTTAAATTTCAAATTTTTTCGAATTTCAAAATTTTCAAATTTCAAATTTTTTCGAATTTCAAATTTTTCGAATTTCAAATTTTTTTGGAAAATCAAATTTTGAAAATTTTGAAAATTTGAAAATCAAATTTATAGTTGAAAATCAAATTTAATCAAATTTTTGAAAATTTGAAAATCAAATTTTTTTGGGGAGTCTGAGCCGGGGGCTGCCACGAAAAAATTTGAAATTCGAAAAAAAAATTGATTTTGGAAAAAAATTTGAAATTTGAAAATTTTGATTTTCCAAAAAAATTTGAAATTTGAAATATTTGAAATTCGAAAAAATTTGAAATTTAAATTGGTTCTCTAAAAAAAAAAATCTGACAGGGGCAGTTTGGGTATTTTGGATGATTGGAATTTTTAAATTGAGATTTAAATGGATAATGGCAAAATTAAAATATGCATTGAGTTTTAATGGCATTTTGACAAATATTTTTTTTGAGTGGCATTTTGACAAATTTTCCTATATTTTAACTACAGAGTAATATAAGGAAAGAATATAATTTCGTACTTAAAATACTTTAGTCTTGGTAGCTCAAAAGCTAATCGAAAGATTGAAAATCCTAAACATAACACATAACATAATATCATGGTGCCCTGCGTCTAGTGACAGTACCGCATGTGGGTTGGACCGCTGCCTGAATAAATCATTATATTAGACTCATAGGTCGTACTGATCTCTAGAGAATCCCTATACTCTACCGATCACCTGTAGCGCACCGCATTAAATCTCGCTACGACTCTTGTCTTATTTTAATTTACTTTAATTAATTACCAACTTAGAAGATAACAACAAACAAACCCCCTAATCAAACAACAAACTCGACCTAGACTAAGTAAAATACTTAGATCTTAATATACTATCCCTGTAGATCGATACCTGATAATACTACGCGATATGATTGTATACTTGTAATCTAAGTCGAGAGTGTAATCAAAGTTAAAACCCTATAAAGTGTAATCTACGGAGTAATCAAGCTTACTAAGTGAGTCTACACATATTAATGACAATTGATTATTGTAAAGATCTTCATTGAGAGTTAACACAACGTGGCATACACAGATTAGTTAGTTTTTATAGATGGCAGGAAAATCCTACCACCCTGCAGTGAGAAGAGGATTTGATTTGGTCTCCATTACTTGGGCCGTGGGGGTCCAATCGCCTGGACCGTGAGGATTTTATAGAGACTTTAATTTTACTCTTATTCATTGGATTGAGGTCATTAATTTTCACACCACTCACTGTCTAATCAAATTAATTTCCCTCATCTCTCTCTTATTCCTCTTTATTTCTTCATATTGTCTAACCATGTTGTCTTTAGTGTTTTTTACACGACTTGACACTTGTAACTATCATTTATTCCATGACAATTTAGTCCCTACTTTTTGAATTGGTTCCTAAAAAGAAATGGTACTGCGTTGCTTAACTTTAGAAAAATTAACGTGATTTTTGACGGTCGACCATTACAATAAAGTGTAAAGGATAAGAGTGAAAAATATTTTTTTTCTTGTCCTTGTTTTTTTTAACGGTCGACCATTACTCTTTGGTCCCGGCTTTTTTTAATGATTTTTCCTTTCTTTTAACAATCACACACGTCTTTCTCCCATGTTCTTTTTTTTTTCATCGTATCAATTAATATTTCTTTCTCCTCCCTCATTTTAATATATTTATTCCTTGGCTCTTTGGTCCCATAACAAAAAATTAACGTGAGTTTTAGCAGTCGACGATTACAATGCAATGCATGGGATAAGTGTGAAAAAGAAATAAATAAAAAATAGAGTTTATTCTAATAGTACGTGTTTACAAATGATATGACCTATTTATATAGACAAATGTAAAATGAATTAATATATATACTATGTATATTAATGGGGTTTTGTACACACAAAATAAATTATGTCAGGACTCTAATCTGCGACGTCCCTCACAAAAAATATTATTTTAACACAACTAGTTAAAAGACCAGCTTTTTCTTTCAACAATTCTTCAAAATTAACTAATTAAACAAAAACAACCTTTTAAAAATCATCCGTTGCACCTAATTTGTTACATATTTATGGTGTGCAGAGAAAGAAATATTACTCAAGAAATTGAATTGCCTTTTCAACATCACCGAACTGAGACATTGCAAGGTGTTGAATGTTGGAAATGTGAATGAAAACACTCTGTCCAATGTTTACTTAAACTGTTTTTTTAATAGGAAAACGGGGAGTTAGCAAAGGAGCATACCAACTTAGGACTTGTTTGACGCGTTACTGTGCATATGGGAAAAAAATTGACTAATTAAGATTGAATTAGTTTTTTCCCCACCAGCACAGTAAAAATCAGTTCATAATTTTTCTGTTCCAATGTCCATTTCCCAACCCATTAGCACGCCGAACAAGGCCTTATAGTTTTGCGAACAATGCAAGAAATATGCATTCGTTTTATAATTATAACCAAATAGAGGGTCTAGATGAAAATATATAATAAATTCACATAGCTCAGAGTATAAAATGCTGAAGAACTGAGAAAGGAGACCTTGGTAGAGGTTTTGGAGAGCAAAATGATGAGTAAATGTAAAGCCAACACTCATTCTTGTGCTATCTTGCTTCTTCTCTGTCTAGTTCTCAGCGGAATAGGTGCAAATTCCAATCTTATCGTCAATGCAACAGAAGGGAGCGCACGTAGACTGCTACAGTGCTTCGGTAAATAAGTTTTTCTCATGTTCGTCACGTAAACTGTGGGCTCAAATAAAAACTCATGAATCAAAATGAGTTAGTTAGGTTTGCCAATTGATTTTCTTCTTTTGTGTTTTCACAGTGCATGAATGTAGTGTATATAAGGAATTCAAAATCCATGTTTCTTATAAACATAGACAGTGCAAGTTGTGGTTCACTGGAAGGAAATCAATTTACAAATTACAATAGTTCTATAAACAGTGGACATGCCATATGGTTTGGTCAGTATTTACAATTTACCATTCTTTTCATTTTCTCTTGTAACTGTGTATTTTGAAATCTTTAATTTACAATAGTCAAGTACTTGGTGGGCATTTCGCAGGTTTTGACCCATTGTGCTCGGGTAATTATCCTCCCATTGAAACATCGCCAGGAAGCTGCACTGAGTCCTGCTGTCCATGCAAATGAGGTGTTGCACTTGCACGCATGCTTGTAAGATATTATCATTACCTTCTATATTTCCAGTCCATCTATTACTTGTATATCCTTCTTAATACTCCGTTTTTTTTTATTTTTTCTGAACTTCCTGTTTTTCTTAATAGGATGAATATCTCAACGGCAGAAGCACATTAAATTACCATTGTTAAAGAGATAATAAATTACTAGATTATTTATTGATCAAGCTATATTTAGTTGCAAGTTAAGACTATCTACATATTCGATTAGATTCTTGTATCCGTTACACAGTACGTGTAGCTTGTCTTAATAAATTATAAAGTAATAAGGTGATACTTTGACTATTACTGAGTAATTTGGATAATTTTTGTATTTGCCAGTATATCTGGACCATTCCTTAGTAGAGAAAACGCGATCAGACAATGTCCGAAAAGCTAATGTTATACAGTTACAAGATCGTGTTAGCGAGTGTCGTGTATAAATAGGGGAGTATGTTGTACACGATTCTCGAACCGTGTCTACATAGTACTAACATACACAGTTAATAAAATTCAACTGTGTCCGATCTAAAAAACAATGCGCTGAAAATGGTGGTATCGACACGGTCAAATTTACCGTGTACAATGACTTGGTTTACATACATAGTTTCTATAAGTCATCCATGTATTATTTTGGACAACATACACGGTTTGTTATTTGGAACCGTGTATATTTTGTGTTTTTTTTAAACGATTTACAATTAGCTAGCATCTATATTTGTTAGTCATTAAGCGTACAATTAATATTACACATCCATCATTCAATAAATATTCAATATGACAACATACATAAAATAATCATCTATATTCATTCAACATTCAACGTTGAATAGAAACAATTATTATACATATATATTTTTTTAACAAATAGAAATAATTAATATACATATACATATACATATATACCTTACATGAGCATGTTTTATATTTAATATGGAATAACTTTGTAGGAAATGGGTCACAAACTGATCTTGAATTGATAAAACATTTTCTAAAAATTAAATCATGATTCAAAGTAGAGTGGAAAAAATGGAATGGCGGAACCGGTTCCATCACAGAACTGAATGGTTACGGCACATGTGACTGTTCACGTGCCGTGACCATCTTTTGAAAATTTGACACGGCACGGCACGTCACGCAAAAAATCTGGTCACGGCACGGCACGTGGTCATGCGAGTCACGTGTAATTAGAACTGTTAAGTCTTGATTAAATGATGAATCTTGAATAAATTAACCTAAATTATGAAAAAATAGTTAAATGTGAGAAACGTGACCAGTTATGTTTGGACACGGCATGGAGTCACAGCGTGACTCGCGTGTTGTGACCGTTCGCATGCCGTGACCATCCCTCCACATTTTAGTCACGGCATGACACGTGTAACTGTTCACTTGATCATGTCACGGCACCAAAGTCACGGCGTGTTAGTCACAGCACGATACGGCACGTTTTGTCCACACTCTAATTCAAAGTCAAGTTCTCAGCAGTGTTTGAATAATCATGTGACAGTGTTCTTAAATTATTGCTGGTCTACTAGACAGAACTCTGCACATTCAGCTAGTTGTTTGACCATGTGCCCCACCTGTACGCCGTAAACACGCGCCCAGTTAACATTTCTCTAGCTTTGACTACCAACATTTCTCTAGATTTGGTCTCCATCGCCCGGGCCGTGAGGATTTTATAGAGACTTTAATTTTACTCTTATTCGTTGAGGTCATTAATTTTCACACCACTCACTGTCTAATCAAATAAATTTCTCTCATCTCTCTCTTATTCCTCTTTATTTCTTCATATTGTCTAACCATATTGTCTTTAGTGTTTTTTACACGACTTGACACTTGTAACTATTTATATTTAATACATTTTTATCATGAATTATCGGATATAACTAAAAATTGATGAAATATCGACAAAAGACTTTGGCATGACTTTTGCTCCATAAAAGTCGACTTTGACTAAATTTAATAGTAGTCTCCGAAGGGAACATTGATTACCGAATGCTGGCATATATTACCTCGTTGAAACGGTCGGTCACTTGGACTAAAGAGGTCAGTAAGTCAGTATTCAGCTAAGAATAGGGACCGGATCTCATCGATCAGTAGCAAATGCTGGAATTATTCATGAGATATCTTATCTTATCGTGTCAAGTTAAAATTTGAATAACCTAACCAGATTAGGTGAGAGAATACTTACTGATGACTCATGTCATCAGTAGCAGCAATAGCAGTACGTAGGCCGTCCAATTTGGATCCTATGGTTCAGATTGAATTATTATGGACATATTACAAACTCTTTAATTATAAGACACATATAAGAGTAGAACTAGGGTACTCCTAGGAGTACCAAGCTCCTTTGTACTCTTAACTCTAAAATCTATCGGATTAACTTCAAATGACGAATCCAAACTGTTAAAATCCTTCTACCTTACGAGTGATGCGCCTACATTGGAAAATTTTAAAGTTTCAAATTAATTTATTATAATGTCAAGTGGTCAAAATTAGAAGGTTTCTAAATTAATTTTAATGTATTCATTTTTTTGGAAGCCTTTTGACCACTTAACTTTATACTAAATTAATTCGAAACTTTAAAATTTCACATGTAGATGCATCACTCGTAAAGTAGAAGGATTTCAACAGTTTGAATTCGTTGTTCGAAGTTAATCTGATAGATTTTAGAATTAAGAGTACAAAGGAGTTTGTTACTCCTAGGAGCACCCTAGTTGTACTACTAGTATACTTTACAAATGATGTGACTTCTTTATGTAAAGTTAAAAAGAATGATATATATATACACTATTTTACATAGACCTATTTGCACATATTAAAATGTTTAAGATTATTATTTCCCATTATTATTCGAGGGACAATAATCTCCAAAATAAAAAAAAATAAAAAAATATATTAGGTACATGCTTATTGAAAATGAGGGATTGCAAAGAAGAAATGACGAAAAGAAAAGACAAAGGGGAAGACTTGTTATTATGATGCCCTTAATTACAAGGGGTATGTTTGGATGCACAAGAATAGCTACTGTTTTTAGAATAGCATTGCTATTCGGAACAAGGTGCATCCAGACGAGAAATAGAGCTATTCGGAATAGCTATTGTTCTTAGAATAGCATTGCTATTCGCTATTCTTACAAAAACATGGAATAATATTTGTTGCTTTCAATATTAATACTAATCTAATATTTAAACTAATATTATATTACATTTAATATTTAAATTAATATTATATTATATTATATTTAATCTAACAATATATTATATTTAATCTAATATATTAGTCATTTTAATATTTAAATTAATATTAAATTATATTATATTTAATTTAATATTTTATTTAATACTAATCTAATATTTAAAATAATATTATATAACATTTAATAATTAAATTAATATTATATTGTATTATATTTAAACTAATATTTTATTCAATACTAATCTAATATTTAAAATAATATTATATTACATTTAATCTAATATTTTATTTAATACTAATCTAATTTTTAAATTAATATTATATTATATTAATATTTAAACTAATATTATATTACATTTAATATTTAAACTAATATTATATTATATTTAATCTAATATTTTATTAATACTAATCTAATATTTAAAATAATATTATATTACATTTAATATTTAAACTAATATTATATTACATTTAATATTCAAACTAATATTATATTATATTTAATATCATATTTTATTTAATACTAATCTAATATTTAAAATAATATTATATTATATTTAATATTTGAATTAATATTATATTGTATTATATTTAATCTTACACAGAAATTATTAAACAGTAGCTATTCCTTCCAAACTCTATTCCAAATATGCAATCCAAATAACTTTTTCACTGTTCTGAATAGCTTGAGTTAGCACTGTTCTTAAACAATAGCTATTCTTATTTACTATTCTAAACAGTAGCTATTCTAGTTATTCTAGAGTTCATCCAAACGTACCCAAGTAGAATAGCGAAGGTCTTCGAAGATGCATCATATCCTTTTGTGCAAAAGGCACTGGGAGGTTTTGTTGAATGAATCAACTATGCTAATTAATGGTGATAATTGCATAAAGAGGATTACTTCGAAGTCGTTGTTAGAATTTCATTTCACTGTATCAATCTTTCTTTGTGGTCCCTCATTTTAAGATTATTTCCACCTTAGGTCTTTGGTCCCTTCCTTTTCGTTTTTATTTTTTTATTTATTTTTAGAACATTTCACGTAACCTTTAATGGACAATTAGAATGACTTGTACTAATGGATAAGTGTGAAAAAATAAATCAATAAATATAATTTACTCTTAGTGTTTAGTGTTTACGAATGATGTGGCTTCTTTACATAGAGAAAGGTACACTACTAGAATTTCAACTTTTTCCATGAACTGAAAAATGGCTATTTTTATGGGCTAACTTTTGGAAAAGGCCCAAAAATCATCATTTCCATGCACTACCCTTGAAAATGCTCCTGTCGCTAATACCTTCTTTAGAAATAGTCAGTATTTCCAAGGGCGCCGTTGGAAATACTCATTTCTGACTTTTTCCATGGGACTGCTCTTGGAAAAAAGGTGCATGGAAATACTTTCAGACTTGGCACTGGCTGGATTATTTCCAAGGGGAGCATTGTGGGACCCACTTCAGTATTTCCAAGGGGATCAGATGAGGGACCCACTTCAGTATTTCCAAGGGGATTAAATGAGGGACCCACCAGAGTATTTCCAAGGGGAGGGATTGTGGGACCCACCCCAGACCAGCAAAAGTGGGCCCCACCTGTCAGATATTGGCGCTATTATTTGAATGGTAGTGTGCATTTCTTGCATGGATATACCCCTGGAAATACTGCCTACTTTTTATGGTACCAGAATGCTTTCATTCAACAATCCTCCCGGTACCAACCCAATACTTTATAATCTAAAATTCCCATTATAACTGATAACACATCTTACAAATAGATAGAAAACATATTGAGAAAAAAAGATTACAAGCATTTATTAAACACAAATCATTAACATAGCATAATTAACACATTGTATCCAAAAAATGTGGAAAACCCTTTACAACATAGCAATGTGTACTTGCACACTACTAATATACGCATAATATATCCACTATGATACGAGTTAAGAAAAATATACAGAATAAGTTACCAAAAATATACCCTAAACCCATTCACCTAGTTTGCTTGTATGTTAGGACTTGTAAATTCACCAAAAATTGTATTTTCTGACACCAGAAGGTCTGGTTCAGTTTGAAAGTAGATTGTCTCACCATTCATCACCCTTGCAATTACATCATTTCCAAGTGGAGCTTGATTCAAGAGTGCTTGAAAAGACCCCTCCCTGATTCAGTTGAATAGGAAAAGAAAGACCCTATGTACACCACATATATAGAGATAGCATGTTATATTTATGAGTGTTTTTGCATGTACATCCTCAAAATATATATATATATATTTTTTGCAATTTGAGCATTGGAATTACAAATTTTACTTGAAAAGAAGGCAAATTCTCAGTTACACCTTGCTAAGTTCCAGAATTGTTGGTTGAGCCTAAGTTTAACAATGCACATCATGTTATATTTATAGAGACAACATGTTACATCCTTGGCATTTTATGTTATAATTGTATTAACAACAAGGAATACAGAGATACCTCTGAATGTATCACAAGAAAGTGCAAATACACACAATACAAATGAATGTACCATTTTACTGATAATGAGTCTAAGATACTTGTGAAATTTTCTGGTTCTGGAGCACTTGTATTGCTTTCTAAAGCCCCTTGTTCATCTGTCAGAGTATTCTGATCTTGACCAACAACAACTTTTTTCTCATTAAAATAAAATGAAGAAACTATTAATTGTTTCTTTGGATAAGTTAAATTTGTAAGTTACTAATTTCTTTTATCTTATAACCAGAAAAGTAATACCATGTAAAGAACCATATACATGTTTATATGATTTAATTGTACTATAAATATGCCACAAAATACATTATATACAATAAATATTAAAAAGTAATAAAAAGAAAAACAAAACAAACCTACAAATAGCCACCTCTGCAGTAGTTTATGCCTCTTTGTTTACATTAACTGAAACATATTTAACAAAAAAACAAAAATATTACTATATGTGCATTGATTTTGCAGGGGTATTAAAAAAAATTTAATATATGCATTAATTGAATTTTGTTAGGAAGCTAATGAATATTGGTCTTGTGCAATATATAACATTGCATGTACTATATTAGAATAAACTGGCACAAACTTAACTGTATTCATTATTAGGAAGTTAATGAACAGCACACATTTTAGAAACTTCACCATATTGAAACAACCAACGTAGAAAAAGTTTAATAAGACCATAAACTGTATTGAATAAGACTATAACCTTGGCGCGAATTAAATTGTATTATATTTAGCATGCTCCAGAGGTATTTATTGAATAAGATCATAACTTTAAGTTTTATCCATTTTTATTTGTTAAGTTAAATGTGTGGTGTTTTTTATCATTTTCTACCAACTTCAAATTCCATTTATGGGCAAACTAATACACATAATTTTTTGTACTTTATATGAATTTAAAGAGTGAAGACTAACCTATTTACCTGCAAATTTTCATAATTTTTGGATTTTTGTTTCTGTAGCAAACAATATGTACAAGAAAACTAGATTAAATGTAAAGAGATGATAGAAAGCCTGATCCCTAGAAACCTTCTCTCATACATAACCTTTACTTTAATATTAATTGATCACTAAACACAACATATCCAACTAACCAATCAACTAAACAACCAACTAAACCTACAATTAATTATCGGTTATGATCTTTAATATAATATCACTCTATACTATACGATAAGTTCAAGTGCTTGTGAATCGATTGTAAAGTAAACTATTAGGGTTATAAAAATTATTAGCTTTGATTTTGACCCATCAATAACCAATCCTACTATAAATCATATATACCTTTGACATCCTCAAATGTATGATTATCAGTAACTATGAATGTATATTTGGGTGGTTTAGTGTATTGTGATCCTTCCGCACTGTACTTGAATTCCCCCCACCCCCACAAACAGTGTAACACCGAGCATTATTGGTCAACAAAATACATTTGTCAAATTGTAAACCTTTATGCGTAATCTACTAATTGTAAAAATGAATTACTAATTTAAATTAAGAATTTAAACAAAAAAAAATACATTTTTCTACCTCTTTTTCCCTCTCTTTTCTCCTCTTTTCTTTTTATCTTATGTTTGAATTGAGGCAATTGTAAGTGGGAGGAGAGAGAAGACATGTATATGGGGGTTAGGCTGAGTTTCCTAGTGAACCGTCCAGATTCTCTGTGGTTCAGTAGGGGAGTAAACTACCCATATTTTCAGCGGTTGGGTTATTATTAAAAAAAGGGTATTTGTGGATTTTTTTTTTTATGAATGAAAATTTCCTCATTTTTTGTGTATGTAATTATTTTATACTTGTTGTGCATCACAAGTAATTGCGTGCAAAACCCGTCTGAATCAACTTTTAAATTAATTTAAACCCAAACATCAAAACAATCACGAACCTAAATGATATGAGACATCAGACAGTTCGGATTTGAGACAATTAGAATTAACTCGAACTAACTGGACTCAGACATCAGACGGTACATTTTTATTATGCTGCTCTCTTCAAATATTGAATTTCTATTATAATTGTTTTTTGGATTTCACTTACAAAAAATATCAATTAAACAAAACGTAATATTTATGTAGTTGGGGATCTATAACCGAGTTCATTCATATTATCCTCTATCTATTTAATTCCTGCGAAATTTAGCCCCAGTGACTAAGGTGGGCCACACATGTCAGGTTGCTGTTATTTGTGCCCAAATTTTGCACCGATCGAGAGCATATTCTGCCAACTTTTGCTAAGTGTGTTCTTTATATGAAAATTCATGATATTTTGTGTAAAATATAACCATGAATTTTATCTCAACAAAATCATTGTTCATATTTAATGATTTTGAAGAAATTATGTTTTCGAGATATTTCCTTCATTAATTTTCTAAAGAATTAATATGGTAAATTCTCTACATATATTCCCAATATTTTAGGGTTCAACAATGCCAAAACTTGTATCCTTCTAACATCTTTAGCTAAGATTTCCAAATAATATCAAAATTAAACAGTACAAAGCAACTTATGGTTAAATATACGTACCTGTAAGGTTATTATTACAATACTTTTGTGTAATAACTAATGCATCACAGAAAATTTTAGCAAGTGTAAAATATAAAAAAAATATTATGTAGCAATCTAATTCTATTATATTTATTTGACTCGTTATTGATACATATACTAACTGATTTTAGAGGCTAAAAAATGGATAAATCATATTTTCCTTGAACAGTGAAAGGTCTTCTGCATTTATTGAGAATGATGTACTAGGGGTATTTTTATAAATTATCAGGGTCCGTTGTCTTTTATTCAATAATGATGTCACATCCTCTCCATATGTAGCAAGAGGTCTCTCCATAGAATCTCACAAAAAATCCTCACTAGCGAGAAGTGAGAAGTGGTAGTCCCTCCATTTGAGAATTGAGGCTTAATCTCTAACAACAATGCCTCCCTCCCACACACACACTGCACCATTCCTTTCACTTAGTATTACCTTCTTTCTATTTTTCTTTTCTTAATCCATTTCCGCTATCACAAATTTCACTGATCGTGATACCCTTCTTCAATTCAAATCACAACTCACTGACCCACTTGGAGCTCTCTCCTCATGGAGCAGCAACACATCACTCAACTCGTGCAAATGGCGGGGAGTCACATGCGGCCAGAATGACCATTCTCGTGTCATAGCATTAGATCTTGGTTCTCTCGGTCTTTCCGGCTCACTGCCTCCATATGTTGCCAACCTCACTTATCTAAACCGGTTTAATGTTCCAAATAATTCCCTAAGTGGACCCATTCCTTCCGAGCTTGGCCTTCTTCGACACCTTCAATACCTTAACCTAAGCATGAATTATTTTCAAGGAGAGATCCCATCCAACCTATCTTCTTGCACAAATCTTGAGGTGCTTAGCCTATCAAGCAACCGACTTGGAGGTGAAATTCCACCAAACCTAAGCCAGTGCAAGAATCTTAAGATTATCGCACTCACTGACAATGCAATTGAGGGGGCTATACCGGAAGAATTTGGGCAACTCCAGAATCTCACAAAAATATTCTTGCAGGATAACAAGGTTACTGGTACCATTCCTTGGCGGCTGGGTTTGAGTTCCTCCCTAACTCATGTTGTTCTTGCAAATAATAGTCTTACTGGTGAAATCCCACCTTATCTTGCTAATAGCACTTCATTGCATGCTCTATATCTCTCGCATAATAAACTTATTGGTGAGATACCTCCAACTCTCTTTAATAATCCAAATCTTGCTTATATTGAACTTATGAGTAATGAATTTTCTGGTCATATCCCACCATTCTCATTAAATCCATCACCAATTATTTATCTTTCTCTGTCTGTAAACAATCTTACGGGACCCATCCCATCCTCAGTGGGAAATTTAACTTTGCTTGAAACTCTCCTTTTGGCTGACAATTATTTGGAAGGGAGCATTCCACAAGAATTACAAAAAGTTCCCAATCTAAAAAAATTGGATTTATCCATAAACCGCTTGTCTGGACCAATTCCTCATTTTGTGTATAACATCTCTTCTCTAGTTTATTTGGGTTTAGGAAAGAACTACTTCTCTGGAGAACTACCACAAGATATAGGTTACACACTTCCAAATCTTCAATACTTAATCATGTCATCCAACAAATTAAAAGGTCCAATGATCCAATCCCAAGTTCACTAGCTAAACTTTCTGGACTTGTCACTCTTGATTTAAGTGATAATGCTTTCACTGGAGTGGTTCCAGATTTAGAAACACTGATTAGCCTTCACGAATTAGATTTGGGGTGGAATCAACTGGAAGGCAGTATAACAACTATTCTTCACTCATTAACAAACTGTCCCGAGTTGGTGAACCTGTATCTAGAGGATAACAACTTAGAAGGAACCTTGCCACGATCAATAGGTAAGCTTTCCCAAAATCTTCAGTTGATGATGTTAGGTGGAAACAAAATTTCTGGGACCATTCCGATTGAGCTTGGTAACCTGACGAGTCTCTATACCCTTTTTATGGATCGAAATTTGCTTTCAGATAGCATTCCTCCTTCTATAGGAAATCTCACCCAATTGGTCAACCTTAGGTTGTCTAGCAATAATCTCTCGGGTCCTATTCCATCTTCTTTGGGAAATTTGGATCAATTAGATCAGATTTATGTGAATGAAAATCAGCTGAGCGGCAGCATACCCAAAAGTTTTGGAAATTGCATCCGTCTGAACAAGGCAAACTTCTCCTATAACAACCTTCAAGGTCAGATCCCAAACGAGCTTGTTAGCATTTCATCATTCACACAAGCCTTAGACTTGTCACATAATTCCTTAACAGGACCAATACCTCTTGCAATTGGGAAGTTGAACAATATTGGAGTTCTAAATATCTCTCATAATCAGCTCTACGGTGAAATCCCATCTAGCCTTAGCAATTGCCTTATGTTGGAGTATCTTCACATGGAAGGCAACCTCCTTGAAGGGAGCATTCCAAGCTCATTCACAGCTTTGAAAGGTCTTAACGAGATTGATCTTTCTTCGAACAATTTATCTGGAAAAATTCCTGACTTTTTCAAGTCTTTCAGCTCCTTATATTATCTTAATCTCTCTTTCAACAATTTTGATGGGTCAGTACCTACTGGTGGCATCTTTAGCAACCCAAGTGAGGTATTTATTCAAGGAAACAAAAATCTCTGTGCAAATGACCCCAATATCTTTCAAGAAATATCATCATGTCCTGCACCGCCCTCAAGAAAATCAAACTCTCATTTATTGATGATAGTGATGTTAGTTATTGGAACAATTGTTATTCTAGCCTTTGTTGTATCATCACTGCTCCTTTTATGGAGGAAGGCTCACAGAGGAGTTCTCCCTCCAGATCGGGCAAAGGAGAAATTCAGAAAAGTCTCTTATGCTGACCTTCAAAAAGCAACCAATGGATTCTCTCTAGGAAACTTGGTGGGAAGTGGTCGTTTCGGTTCAGTGTACAAAGGAACGATAGACTTTGAAATCAATCAAGTTGCTATAAAAGTTTTCAACCTTAATCTTCGAGGAGGATTGAAGAGCTTCACCACCGAGTGTGATGCTCTGAGAAACCTTCGGCATAGGAATCTCGTTCGAGTTATTACCTGTTGTTCCACCACAAATCTTCATGGAAATGACTTTAGAGCACTCGTTTTTGAATATATGCCGAATCGTAGCCTAGAAGAGTGGTTGCATCCAAAATCTTCTGGTAAGGAACTTACCCTGGCCCAGAGGATATGCATAGCAATTGATGTGGCTTCTGCTCTAGAGTATCTTCATGATGGATGCGAGCTTCCTATTGTTCACTGTGATGTGAAACCAAGCAATATTCTACTGGATAATGCAATGACTGCTCATGTGAGTGATTTCGGTATAGCTGAGTTCTTGGTTCGTAGCATGGCGAATATGAAGAATTCTTCAAGCTTGCCTGGGCTAAGAGGTTCTATTGGTTACATAGCACCTGGTGAGATCAATTTATATTTCAATAATTAATTTCTTTTTTTGTATACATCGATCAACATAAACCCTGCAAGACCTACTTAGTTGTTTTTTCCTTTTCCATCAATAAATGCTTCAGTTCCTATTTCTATGGCTAATAACATTTCTTTTCCTATTTATATTTCATTAATTTTTTTTTTTTTGTATACATCGATGAACATAAACCCTGCAAGACCTACTTAGTTGTTTTTTCCTTTTCCATCTATAAATGCTTCAGTTCCTATTTCTATGGCTAATAACATTTCTTTTCCTATGGATCATGGGGAAACAACTGTAGAGTATGGAATGGGTGGCAAACCCTCAACTGCGGGAGATGTTTATAGCTTTGGAGTATTACTGCTAGAGATGCTTACAGGGAAAAGACCTACTGATGATATTTTCAAGGAAGGTTTAAGCCTGCCATTGTTCGTTAATGAAGCATTTCCAGAAAGAATCATCGAGATTATGGACAGTGCAATCTTGCGGATGATGAGTAATGTAGAATCAGATCTTCCAGACCAGAGAACAATAAGGTGCGTGATCCAGTTAATTAAGGTTGCTCTGTCGTGCACAACACAGTTGCCAAATCATCGGATTAAGATGCAACAAGTAGCTGCTGAGATTGCTTCCATTTGGCAAGTGTTTTCAAATTTGTCCCTGAGTGAGCATTGAAAGAACAAAAAAATAAATAGAGTTTTTTTTTGTTTTGTTGAAACAATAATTGAAGGATATATTCAAATCAATGTAAGTTGCAGTATTTAGTGCTTATTCGAAGAATTGAACTTGTATTATAGTACTGTTGGAATAAGTTTGTCAAGAGGATGTACCATTTGGCAGTAATTAATGAAGTATGATGAGTACCTTGTATATGTACGAGGATTTTCCGAGGATAATAGTGGAAAATTACTTTGAGTTTGCCTTTTCAATACGTGCAACTTTGGGGTGAGTTTTATTTTTTATTTCGAATCTTGAATGACACATTCCTCATCGAAACGTACTGAAGTTCATAAATTTTAAAGGGGAAATTATATATATGGGCTAAATAAATTCCATCCTACCTATGGCCAAAAGTGCTTCAAAGAGTTGGTTGATTGGTTCTCTTTGGCTGCAAATTTTTTTTTAAAAAAGGCTAATGCCCGTTTCATTTAGAAATGAAACCTGAGAGTTTACAAAAGAAAAAATAGAAATTTAAACATAGGCAATATAAGGCAGGAAATCATTATCCCAACAGCATCAAAAGTACGTTAAGCAAAATAACTAGCAATGTAGCATATAATGTCATAGGATAGTGAGCAAGGATCTGGTCATGTGGAGGTGTCTTCAGAGATCCATCTATCATCTGCTCATCCTCAGAGGCCACCACTTGGACTGGAACAGCATCCAAATCTTGCTCATCTGCTCATCCTCAGAGGCCACCACTACTGGAACAGCATCCAAATCTTGAGGCAGCCACTGTTGAGCCCCTTGCTGCATCTCCTCTGATAAATTTCCAGTCCAATACACAACCGAAGAGATAATATTTTGTACATGTTGAAGAGAAATTAGTTATTTTGTAAAGAAGGGAAGGCCAAGCGTACCAAATACTTCACTATAGTGAATTAGAGGTTTCAAATACACAATTACAAGACAAAATTAATAGAAACGAAATTAAATTAATGTTAAATAAACAAGAGCTGATCGTTACCATTCAGAAAAATACTAACCAAAATAATGGCATGTTCGTTGTTTATAGAATTAATTAATGAAACTATGTAAATTGCTTTCTATCCAGTGAACCTGAATGGATTTTGAATTCCCAAGCCTATTTATACACTACATCCGTGCACTGTGAAAACACAAAAGAAGAAAATTGACTGGCAAACATAACTAGCTCATTTTGATTCATGAGTTCGCTAATTGAGCCCTAAGTTTACGTTTTCATACCAACATGAAAAAAATTAATAACCAGGGTAAAAACTTTGAGCTTTAGTTCGGAAGCATTACTTGCATAATATTATTGCACATGTACTGTAGCCATCTACGTGCATGCGCTTCTGTTGCATTGGCACATGTACAAAAGTGTGGGTTGGCTTTATATTTAGGGCATGTTCGGCATCAACAAAGAAACAGGAATGGGCTTGGGAACATAATTTTTTTGAACTGAATTCTACTTTGAGCGTGAGAAAAAAAAAATTCAGTGAGTGAATTTTTTTTTTGCCCACACACACAGTGATTTGCCGAACAGGCCCTTACTCTTCATTTTGCTCTCCAAAACCTCTACCAGTCTCCTTCCTCACTTCTTCAGCATTTTATACGTTGAGCACTGAGCTATATGAAATTTATTTTGCATCTAGACCCTCTATTTGTTTATATTTTATAATTGGTTTGATCTTTTGCCAACCCTGTTAGTATACATAGTATATTAATTCATTTTACATTTCTCTATATAAATAAGTCATATCATTTGTAAACACTAATCAACATAAACTCTAATTTTTATTTATTTCTTTTTCACAATTAT
The DNA here is from genome assembly GCA_964058825.1 of Carex arenaria. Classification (NCBI taxonomy): domain Eukaryota; kingdom Viridiplantae; phylum Streptophyta; class Magnoliopsida; order Poales; family Cyperaceae; genus Carex; species Carex arenaria. The sequence goes on along the minus strand of CAXKVW010000019.1, from coordinate 82,217 downwards.
CCTTCACACTTTATTGCAATCGTCGAACGTTAAAACTCACGTTAATTTTTGTTAAAAGTTAAGGGACCAATGAACCAACGAATAAATAATATTAAAATGAGGGATGAGTAAGAACGATTGATATGATGAAAAGAAAGGAGAAAGACTTGTATGGTTGTGACTTGTGAAAAGTAAGGACAAAAAAGGAAAGAGGATATGGGCTCGATTTGATGAATTATTGGTCACCTGTTCTTTCAATGTGTGAATGCAAAGAGGATATGGGCTCGATTTGATGAATTATTGGTCACCTGTTCTTTCAATGTGTGAATGCAAAGAGGATATGGTCTCGATTTGATGAATTATTGGTCACCTGTTCTTTCAATGTGTGAATGCAAAGAGGATATGGGCTCGATTTGATGAATTATTGGTCACCTGCTCTTTCAATGTGTGAATGCAAAGAGGATATGGTCTCGATTTGATGAATTATTGGTCACCTGTTCTTTCAATGTGTGAATGCAAAGAGGATATGGGCTCGATTTGATGAATTATTGGTCACCATGGATACGATCAAAGATACATGGGAAGCATCCAAATTGCGATACAGTTCCACTGTAGGACAACGGAAGACTTGGCTGGTCAGGTTCATGGCGGTTTTGTGGTCCTTGTGGAGGCAACGCAACGAGCTAATCTTTCAAGGCTCAAGGCTGCCGTATTGGCTAGCAGTGAACAGAGCAGATGAGGACTCCAAATTGTGGCTTAAATTTTGTTCATTTCGTTCTGTCAATGTGAATGGAAGGAATAGGGGAATTGAGTTTGGTGGGGCAAACAATAATATAGCATAATGATTTTAATAATTTTGGGAATGAAGATGTAAAAACATTTACTATTAATGCATTCTTGGTGGTCTCTACGTACCAAGCTTTAAAAAAAAAAATTTGAGTTGCAGCTGGATTTTATCATTAAAATATTTTGACTATGTTCTTAGTCCTTTTGAATTCCAACGACGACTTTGACCTTACTTTTGTTCCATAAGAGACTTTGACTAAGGAATATATTATTGTTGCCCAAGTAATATCATACCGAAATTTGTATTCATATTCTAAAGGTTTAGTTTATCAATTGTGTCGGAGGCTTTGATCGAGCTCATGAGCTACGATACAATTGATAATCTATATCTCCATTTCACATGGGAATTCTCAATTTGCGTGTAATCTTAATTTTCAGTCAATGTTTAATACAATGGAACTTAGAGGAAATCAATATTTAATAACTAGCAATATTGTTTTCAACCATCAGATATTGGATGGTTTCATCACAAAAATTGTGAATAATCTTGAAAATATATATGCATATATAAATTGTTTCAAATGTGTACAAATTAGCTTCTTTTATGTTTCTTTAATGACCAGAATAACACATGAATTCTAACAAGCACATTAAAAAAAAATTAGGACAAATACACACAGTTTTCAAAATATAATCATGTATAGATCCTATTTAGGATTTTTTTTAATTTTTTGCACCTCTATGACTACACCTGTCATAAATTATACACGATTTGTTCAGAAACCATTTTGTATATCTTACACGGTCTTTTCTATGTGTTTGAAATGTAATATGGGATTTTATAATTTGCGCCTCTTCGATCACTGTCTCACTTCCTCTATATTATGTATATAATGTGAGCTATAAATTTTTCTTTTGAATCTAGGCCCTCCATTGGTTAATATTTAAATAGTTGGTACGATCATCTACCATGTATTGTAATCGACGACCGTTCAAAATGACATTATTTTTTCGAAAGTTAAGCAACGCAGTAGCATTTATTTATTGGAGAGAAAAAGGAGGGATCAAAGAGCCAGCATGTTGAACCTTGTAAATAAAGTTTTTTTCTTATATTTTTCCGCCAACCATTAAAAATAGAAAGCTGATATCAGTACCCGCACTGTACCCACATCATAACTACCATAACAGCTTGAGGGACTGCAAAACTGCAGGACTGAATTTTTTTTCCTTAAGTATTAATATCTATATATGAAAATATTTATATCTATGCAAAGAAATATTTATATCTATGTGGTGAACAACTTTAACGTAAATAATTGTCTCTCCAACCAAATCTCTCAAATGTATCCCCACTATAAATACATGTGGGGACCACTATATACGTTTTTAGAGGTGGTTTTTTTCTCAGTTCACTCTCATCCATATTTCTGATAATCTGTGAGTAATTTTACGAATCTAAAACCACGAACATCTTCTATGCAATTTTATCTTTCAAATGAGATTCATGATAACGTACTTTCGGGCTCGTCGTCGTGCAAATATTTATACCTCGTCCTACAAGTATTTATACCTATACATACAAGTATTTTTTAAATATGACACTGGATGACGTCTGAAAGTATTAAAATCAAGTATTGAAAGTATTTATATCTATGAACTGAAGTGTTTATATCTATGAGGTGAACTATTTTTGTTAGAGTAAGGTTGACGCGGGGACGATTGGAGAATAATTGAATATATAGAATAAGTAACTTGTCCAGTACAAGAGATTCTGAAAGAGAAATGAAAGGGAATGTAACTTGTAATGACCTTGTTAAATAAAAATAGTAAGTATAAACTGATTGTAATTGGATAGAAAATATATATGGATAGAATTGATGAAATACTTGACTAATCAACAGGATGCAATAATTCAACTGATGATGTATTTATTGTCATTTTGAATCATCAGCGTAATACAGTGAATTGGAAGGAAAATATTTATTGCCATTTTGAATAATCAGCGGAATGCAATAATTGAGGAATCGTCAAGTCAGGGAAATTTATTAAGAGATAGTGATTGAAATTAGATAGAAAATATATGTGAAAAATTTGACTAAACACTTTAATCAACGAGAATACGGAGTCTCTACTACTTCATTAGAGGAAAGTTGACGCGGAGACAATTGGGCCGGGGATTGAAAAAGAGATTGACCATAACAAGATCTAAGTATTATTATCTTATTTTTCATTATTTTTTAAGTATTAATTTATTATCTTTCAAGTACTTGTACCTATGAAGGTTGATGCGAGGAATAAGTGCGGAGACTGAGAAAGGGATGGTCATATAATTAGTAAAGACCATAGTATATCATTAAAGAAAAGTTGTTGCGGGAATTTTGTGGGTATTGAAGTGTGGGGATTCCAATAATTATTCTTAAAAATAAAAATAAAAATAAAAGAGAGAGCCAAGGAATGAATAATAATAAAATGAGGGACCAAAAGAAAGATTGATATCATGAAAAGAAAGGACAAAAAAAGAAAGACTTGGGAATAGTAGACAGTGAAGCATTTTTTAATTGCAGCTTGATTTTACCATTAAAATAACTAGTTAACTTGTTGCGGCTCTGCCGCAATTGGTTTTTTTATGTTTGTTTATGGAGGTAACAGATATTGTCCTCAGAATTTGAATCGATATTCTGCAAAATGGAAGTGTGAGCAAGTTCATAGAATTACTGTAACAATAGATCTTGAAATATCTATGCATTCTTTCCCGGGGTGTGGAAGTCAAACATGAAGAAATCATATATATACCGAATATTCAACTTTTTTTTTTATTTACAAATTTTGTCACTCCATATTAGGAATTCTATATGGTAGAGATAATAACAATTTAAATAAATATATTTCCTTGGACATTTCATTCAACAGTAGATAATTTAGCCACCTGTGTAATTATCTACTGTTGAATGAAATGCCTAAAGGCCTTTACAACCAATAAAAAAACGTAAATATATTTCCTGTAGTAAAAATAGGGGAAATAAACCACACACACTAACAAAAACAGACCCAATCCTTTAACTAAAGCTCCACTGGATGGGTGCCTGTGTTGTATGAAGTCAAAACTATCCGAAATTTTTATTAATATACAAAACAATAAATTAATTTAACAATCTATACAATTTTTAGAAAGAATTTAAAAAGTACCTATACCGATGACAGTGTCATCGGTTTCAGAAGATCAAACCGATCACAAACTCATCGGTCCCAGGAAATTAAAACCGCTCACAAAGTCATCCATCCCAGAACCGATAACAAAGTCATCTGTTTCACTCTCTGAAACCGATGATAAAGCCATCGGTCTCAGACTGTATGTGGCAAAATGAGTAATCTGAAAATGGAAATAAATCTGATGTTATTTTCAGCCATTAATTTTTGTCAAGATTCACACATGAAAAAAAAAATCTTTGAGTCTAGTGCATGGAAACTTTGAATGGTTGAGATAGGACCAATCCTTTACAATAACAGCAGATTTATTTCTACGTGGGAATCATATGAATACAATGCATGTGACCATGGCAGCTTTTGTCCGAGTAATCATTATAAAGTATATTCAAGGGCGAAATTTTTTTTTTTCTTGCTTGAACTGGTTATGTAGAAATCTGGGACTGATGAGATTGTCATCGGTTCAGACTGTGAAACCGATGACAAAGTTATCGGTTCTGAAAGGGATGACTTTGTAAGCGGTTTCAATTTTCTGAAACCGATGAGTTTGTGATCGGTTTTATTTTCTGAAACCGATGACACTGTCATCGGTATGGGTACTTTTTAAATTATTTATAAAAATTGTATAGATTGTTAAATTAATTTGTTATTTTGTATATTAATAAAAATTTCGGCAAAACTACTTTACTAAAATTCCTCAAACTATTTAAATTGTAGGGAAACGTCAAACTTGATAAATAGTTTCAAAATTAAGTATGGTTGCATAATTTAGCAGAAATTATTTTATTGAAGAGAACCAAATGAAACATGTTTGCAAATATATCATGTGGATACCTCAGAGGAATTTTTTTTTCCTAGAGGCAAAATAGATATTTTTAGAGAGAGGGGGGTGTCCGATGCCCATCGGACCAGAACAGTGTTCGATGGGTGTCCGATACCGTCCGATCTACTTCAAGATCTGTGCGCACGTATATTAAAGCAAACAGCACGGATATTAAAATGATGCACACAGATTTTGAAGTGAATCGGACGGTATCGGACACCCTCCTCTCCCATATTTTTATAAAAGCTTAGAAGCTGAAGTACAGTCTCCATCTGCATAGAAGTAATATACTATTAACTAAAATGATCTAATCATTATTCAAGTAAAGAAATAGTAAGGAATTTGACATACCTAAATAGCATTTTATTTCAACTATTTTTAAGAAATAGACATGAGGTTTTGAGTGCAAATACAAATCAAGTAGTACTATGTGCATCGGTGAAGATAACTAATTGTTCAGTTGAATAATTTCCCTGAATTGGTATATATATGTGGCCTCTCTGTAATAAAAAAATGAATAACTCATAATTTAAATGAGAATTTTTCTGTGGTAACAACGAATAGCTGAACAATAAACTTAAAAAACGAATAAATAAATGTAATAAGATATTACAATATTGAGAAGAAAACCATAAAATAGAGGAAGAGATAGTTAGCAGGTAGAGAAATTAAATGCAACTGAACTTGATGTGTACAGAACTTATTCTTCTCAATTCTGTGACTGCACAACAAATAATGAAAATGCTAGCACCAAAGATAATGCCCTAACTGAAACAGTGCACAGAATACTCTATTCATCACTTAATTGTTACATAGACTATAAAAGTGACCCTAAATCCTAATTACTATGTAGAAAACATTAGAATATTGTTACTGGTATTGTAAGCTATCTACTTAGATCAATGAGCAGAGCTACTTGCTTCGGGTATAATTCACTTGCATCGGCTTAGGATATCTGGTACAGTGATGGGCTGGGCTAGAATTACATCCTTGTAACGAAAATGCGGCTTTCTTATACAGGAAAACAAATTAACAATTATGGTGGTGACTGGTACCTACTTTCTGTGTGTAGTCTCCTCTTACACTGTCAAGTAAACAAAACATGCGAATATTCCAATTGGGCAATGAGTGTAAGTGTGATAAAAATAATATAAAAAACAATTTAAATGTGACAGATTGATTGGGTTGGTATCCCGACCCCGCCAGCGTGGCTGCCTACTGATATGCTTATCAAGGTAAGTAACTTGTTACTTTTTTTTCACCAATTGAGTACTTGACCAACAACAGAGACCAACATAACTTAACATAACATTCTAGAACGACAGACACTATCTGCACATGTTGAGTCAATTGAACACTTTAAGTCACTGCCATCAACAGAGAACATTGAACTGGTTAACTCACTTGGTAGAGAAATGAAATGAAAAAAACAGAGTTACTCTCAGTGAAAAGGTAAAATACTAATTTCATTGAGAAAGAAACAAAGGGGCAAAAAAAGGTAGTATTTACCTCTGTACTGGAAGAGTCTGACAGAGAAACCAGTAACACCTCAGCTAACAACAGGATTAACAATTGATGGATCTCGCATTGGAGAAATATGAAAATTTTAGTTTGTAGGTCTCAATTTCTAGATCAATGTTACAGCAAATATTGAACACCTAATATTGATAGAATAGGAAATGAACAAATGAAAATTTTAACTTGATAGTCACTGTCAAGATTGTAGGGAAAAAATGAAACTTTCTTTAGCAACAAAATCAAGGAAATATATAGATAAGTAAAAATTTTGCTGAACTATGCAGGCATTTTATCTCTTTCAAAAATATTACTGCTATATTTTAAGGTGTCCTCTACTCAGCATTCTAGAGTCTAAACTATGCAGCATCAAGTGTGTTATCAGTATTGGTATGGATTTTGCTCCTCTGGTGTCCTTTACAAGATGACTGAAGGCAAAAAACCGTACTGGTACATACTGGTAAACAGTACCAAATGGGAAAATTTGGCTGCTACCAAGCTGGTATCTCCGGTCAAAATATTGTTTAATTGATTAAGTTGTTTGTGCTTATAGAATAGCAAGACAGTAAGGTAATGCGGTAATAGCCTGGAGAAGAGCTTACCAAATGAGGGAGGAGCCACCTACGGGGGAAAGCGAAGAAGATCACCCTTTCTGCCGATGGAGAGAATTATCGAAGGAGAGCTGCAGGAGCAGGGGAGGAGAACATGACTAAATTGCAGGGTGGCAGATGGAGAGAACTGTCCGAGGGAGGAAGAGGACAGGAGAAGAGATCGGCGGAGATAAATCGGGAAGAAAAGGTCGGTAGGAAAATGGAGAGGAGAACACGTGTGGAGTGAGAAGGTCACGTGGCTCTCCCAGGAAAAGAAAGATGGGGAACCCATTTTTACAGAGCAGTTTTTAGTGCGTACAGAGTTCGAATTTTTGATGGACCAAAATACCCCTACATCAAAGGCAGAAGATTTACTCTGTAAAATTCGAACGCTGATGATCAGGGGTATTTTGGTCCATCAAAAATTCGAACTCTGCACGCACTAAAAACTACTCTGTAAAAATGGGTTCCCGAAAGATGGGAGGCAGCTGGAAAATTAGAGGAAGAAGATGAACCGTCGGATGAGCTGTAATATTCGAGCTAGGTTCCAATTTAAGTTGGATGATGAGAGCCGACGTCAGATGAGAAAATTGGAGGGCCTTATCTATCATCAGACGGTTACCAATGGGGGTGTCACTGTTCATAGCTACAGTGGAACCCATTGAACTTTTAGGATTTATAATTTGATCCAGTCATTTTAAATTCTAGCAACGACTTTGACTTAACTTTTGTTTTGTTCCATAAAAGACTTTTAAGTAAAATATTATTGTCGCCGAACGCAACATTGCACTTGAGGCCAGTAACTTTTGTTTTATTGTGCTAATGCTCCTGATAACCTTCTTTTGAAGAATGGACACGTCATATATATGTTATCCATTGGACTATTATCTTTCTATTTTGTTGTTTATATTAAGACTATGTATAAGTGAGAGAATTTAATAAAACAAATTAATACTCATTCATGAAAATAGTGTTGAAATCGGTTATTTGTTTCATCTCCTCTTAAAATATATAGTTTATTTCAATGTGGATGAGTATAAATTATATTAACTAAATAAGCTACGTACTTGGAATAACATATACATGTCTTATGCAGATCAAATGTAAAAATATAAAATACATATAATTTTTGTCAATAGTCAATTCTGGTACAATACTCAGTTTGTTAAAAAGGGGCATATCCTTAGCCATGTTGAGCAAAAATTGTTACCAAAATTATAATTTGTCCTTTTTTGTAAGAGTAACATTCTTTGTTGATTTTTTTTCCTTTTATAATTTTTGTATTAATTATGACATAATTAATTGTGATGATAAGGAAGAGACCACAGGTACAAAATTGGAATTTAGAGAGAAAAATTTATCTCTGCTCTCAAAATTTGAAATAATGCCTTCAGTATAGCACTCCCCTAAGACATATATCGGTATAAACTCAGTCTTTCGTTGTAAATCAGGTAAATCAAATTTGATTTCCTATTTTAATTAAATACCATACATCGAATCTGATTAATAGAAAATCGGAGATTAAAATTCAATGCTTGTCACTCAAAGTGATTTAATGTGAATATTTTATCTCTAAGTTAATGCTCGAAAAGAAAGAGAGAACAACATACGGAACTCCTCTTGATGTCCTCAATCTGTATATATCAGGAGCTACATATAGGGGTGGCTAAAATTCAATTTATATTTTAAAAATTAGATGTGGATATGGGTGCATATATGGTTTTATGTTTTAATTATTTGTATTTAGCTAGTAAATATATACCATATAGTATAATATATTATGAAAAAATTATAATATTCACCATTATGTTCATAAATAAATATTAGGAACTTTAGCATTTTTTAATAATATTTTTATATTTTTTAAATAGATATCCTATTCGATCCGTTTAATATCTGAAAATTAATAAAGAATATGAATATGATTTTACCACTATCCGCTCCGTTTCACCTCTAACTTTTATTTATAAACTCAATTAAAAAATTATATTTTTATAGATATTATTCAGTTTTAATTTATTTCACTCAACAAAATCTCTGTCTTAGCACAGAAAGATCCTGACGCACCAAAGTTCCAAAAGTCCATTACACAAACAGCATTTGAAAAATTAGTTACTTAATCAATAGATAATAACACTAGTGGAAAAAGTAATTTTGTATTGGTTATTTATGCACATCAGTGTCGGACCTAGATGCGACACTGATTCAGGTGATACAAATACCTAAACTAATATGAATCGGTTAAACAACCGATACTAAAAGTTATTATCTGTATCGGTTTTTTTTTTAACCGATACAGATACCACTATCTGTATCGCCTTTTACAATTAGGCGATACAAAAAAAGACTGTGTGTATCGGTTAACATTAAAAAACCGATACAGATAATAGTATATGTATCGATTCTTTAAATTTAACCGATACAGATAGTTGGAAGCCGGCCAAAAAAAATTATTTTGAAATGAAATAAACAATCAGTATTGGTTGTACTTTTAACCAATACAAATAGTCACTATTTGTATCGGTTCATAAAATTTAACTGATACAAATAGACTATTTGCATCGGTTTTCAATGTTTGGCCGACATTGTTGGTCATTTGTATCAGTTTTGTGCTAATAACCGATACTGATTTGTTATTTCATATTAAAAAAAAAATTGGCCAGCTCCCATATATTTTGCTGCCTATATAAAAATTATAGACACCCTAAATTATATTATACACATCCTAATTAAATTGTACACATCCTAAATTGTTATTAAAATATCATGTTCATGCAAACTTAATTTACACCACATCGTCGATTTAATTAAACTCCTAAATTGTTATTACAACTTATCGCATCCTAAATTGTTCTGCTTCTTGACGATATTTCTTTTGAGAAAAATTTAGCCCGCTCAAACCGAATGCTCTTGATGCTTTCCATAGGGTAGGGAGTTGCTTGAAAGTCCTACATTTTTTAAATAATAGAAGAGCACAATTAATTGTGTACTTAATTAAATTTGAAGCAACTAAGCTTACTTTTGAAAAATATATAAATACATATATACCTTTAAGTTCGGAAAAATATCGAGGAAGCGATTTATTATGTCATACACGAACAACATGATATAATATCCGCATTCCCAATCTTTCTTTTGTTGCGGGCACTATATTACACATGAAAATAGCAAAAAGTTAGTAATACTTGGGTGCAAGCTATTACTCAAAGAATTGAAGTAAACAATTTTCCAACAATATGGCATGCTTATAAAATTAATCATAACATACATAGAAAGAACCTTAACAATTTTAGATTAATTGTGTTTAGGGTTTAAGGTTTATGCTCATCAATCTTCTCAAGTCTTTTCTAAAATAAGAACAAAAAATATAGCACCAACAAGTGAGTATTTTTTTCCCCTTATATCTAAATATGGAATTTTGAAAAATTACCACTCAAAAATTAATGTGTATTTTTTTTAAAAGTTATAATTAACAAACTATATATGGAGATCAAATGTACAAAGCAATATATCCTAAGATGCTAATAATACAAACCATTCATCATGACTTAAACTATATATGAAGATCAAATGTACAATACCGAGATATATGATAATCAAAGAAATAAATTAATTAAGGAGAAGGATTTACATTATTACCTCAATCCTCCTCTTCTAAACCGTGTTTCGAGCAAAGAGATTGGAGAAATGCAATTTATGTTGTGTTCTCGCAAAGAGACTGCTTTAGTTCAACTATCAAAAACCTAGTTTTAATTCGCATTGTTGGGAGTTATCTGTATCGGTTATTTTCAAAAAAACGATACTAAAACTAATCCATATCGGTTAAAAATAACCGATACAATAGTCCAGGGACAATCTGTATCGGTTGTTTACTAACAACCAATACTAATAAATGACTTTTAGTATCGGTTGTTAGTAAATAACCGATACAAATTGTCCCTGGACTATTTGTATCGGCTATTTACTAACGGTTGATACTAATAGTAGATTTTTGTATCGGTTCGTTATAAGACCTGATCCAGATACGTATTAGTATTGCATATTACAAAAGGCAGCTACTAATAGGCCGATACTGATGTGCAGTTTTTCACTAGTGTAAATAAGGCATGAGATCCCTGACAATACTTATCTTAACCATCTTAATAATATTAAGCAAAAATTTAAATAATAAAAATACCATAAGAGAAGGTGTTGGCTTTTTGAATTATTTTTTAATCAAATTTCATGAAATTTTGTTCTATGATCAAAATCTATTAAATGCAAATCATTGTATTAAGTTCCAAGTCGTTGGATGAATGGTAAGACTATTTTAAAATGGCATCAAATACTTTTCATGTGCTTTATATAAATATAGTATACACGGATTACATTTCAAATTCTAATTTTAAATTTAAAATAAATTGGATGATTTTCGATATTGTCAATAAATTTAAGTCAAATAATTTATTGTCAATAAATTTAAGTCCAATACACTAGTACAAAAGACCCCTACAACAGCTCATGTTCAAATTTCTGAAATTGCTCTAGAAATTGATGTAAAACATGTTAGAAGTAATTTAGAATCTGGATGAATAGTTGGTTTTAGTCTATTTTTACTATCTGTTGTTTCAAATTGTATAAATTAGCTTCTCTTATTTTTCTTTCATGGGCAGAATTGAAACACATAGATGCTAGCTAGCACATTATAAATAAAACCTAAGAAAAATCATACACAATTATTAAAGAATAACCGTGTAGAAATGCGTTAGGTTTTTTGGCTTTTTGCATCTCTTCACCCGTACGTTATACACAGTTTTCTCATTGGAACTATGTATAAATAGTCATTAGGGTTTTATTTTCGCCCTTCTTTGACACTACCCGATTCGACCATGTATCTCCTACATTCACTCAGAATTTAGAGTTAATATATCAAAGACGTCCGATCAGGATCAAGGCCGATCTAGCCCGAGGTGAAATGCACGGGACTGACCTTAATGTGTAAAACGTGTAAAAGATGATGAGTGATGTGTTCAGTTTTTTTTTTGTCTTAATATGCAGACCTTAGTTGAATATTTTTTTGTTTTATGATGAATACATTTGTTTTCCGAATGAATACTATCGGACGGTTTTATGGTCTGCATCTTTTTTGTGCGATTAACGTGTTTTTTTTGTCGTTTAGCGTGATTAACGTGCTTTTATCCGGGAGACAGAATGAGGAATGGTTAAACGGGAGAAGATAGAATTACCCTATTTTCTATCCAATTTCAATCACTATCTCTTAATAAATTTCCCTGACTTGACGATTCCTCAATTATTGCATTCCGATGATTATTCAAAATGGCAATAAATATTTTCCTTCCAATTACTGTATTACGCTGATTATTCAAAATGACAATAAATACATCATCAGTTGAATTATTGCATCTTGTTGATTAGTCAAGAATTTCATCAATTCTATCCATATATATTTTATATCCAATTACAATCAGTTTATACTTACTATTTTTATTTAACAAGGTCATTACAAGTTACATTCCCTTTCATTTCTCTTTCAGAATCTCTTGTACTGGACAAGTTACTTATTCTATATATTCAATTATTCTCCAATCGTCCCCGCGTCAGTCTTACTCTAACAAAAATAGTTAACCTCATAGATATAAATACTTCAGTTCATAGATATAAATACTTTCAATACTTGATATTAATACTTTCATACGTCATTCAGTGTCATATTTAAAAAATACTTGTAAGTATAGGTATAAATACTTGTAGGACGAGGTATAAATATTTGCACGACGACGAGTTCGAAAGTACGTCATCATGAATCTCATTTGAAAGATAAAATTGCATAGAAGATGTTCGTGATTTTAGATTTGTAAAATTCCTCATAGATTATCAGAAATATGGACGAGAATGAACTGAGAAAAAAACCACCTCTAAAAACGTATATAGTGGTCCCCACATGTATTTATAGTGGGGATATATTTGAGAGATTTGGTTGGGAAGACAATTATTTACGTTAAAGTTGTTCACCACATAGATATAAATACTTCTGTGCATAGATATAAATATTTTCATGTATAGATATTAATACTTAAGAAAAAAAAATTCAGTCCTGCAGTTTTGCAGTCCCCCAAGCTGTTATGGTAGTTATGATAGTTATGATGTGGGTACAGTACGGATACTGATGAGTGATGTGTCCTTAATTAATTAAATTAAGGAAATGGGGGCAGACTAGCCCGGATCAGACTGTCCAGATTCATTTTGTATTAACTAAAATTTGAGTTAATGTAGACGATAAAAATTTGAACACGAATTCCCACCGGCTCGCATCTAATCAAATAACTCACTCATCTTGATCTCTTAGTAGTTGTTGATCCGTCTTTTGCCTTCACTTCTCTCTTAGAATTTAGTCGTCATTGTATTGTCATTTTTTTTCTCTCTTTCCCTCACCAGTAAGGCCTGCTAATGAACAAAAGCCCTGTTCATTACCGGCTCAGATCGAAATTGAAATGAATGGGCCCTGTTCGTGATCGGTCCGAAACAAAGTTTTTCATGTCCATGTTCAGCCCGTTCAGTTTTGTTCAAAACTGAGCCCTGTTCGAACTTGAGCCCTGTTCGGAACAAGCCTTGTTTAGTGAACAGGGCTGAACCATGGACAACCAATCGGGCCCTGTTTTGGACAACAATTCGGGCTGAACTATGTAATAAAAACTAAAAAAAAATTTCAATTGAACAGTAGCGGCTTGCAGTCAAAGCAATATTTTTTTTTTTTGGCACTAATTACCAGAGATCGGACCAATTTACCAGAGATATAATTGACTTTCACGGAATTGGAAAAATCACAATTTTAATTAAACTATTTATTACAATTCATCAAAAAAATTCAAATAAAAAAGAGAAATAAATTATTCAAGTGAAGTATTAAAAATCATGTTAAAGAAAGACTAGCATTAAATTCTCCCACGACACTAAAAATACAAAAATCCAGCTGAAACACCTCTCCTATGCCTATAACCTGCCAAATTTCACAAATAAAAATATTAATAAATGAAGAAATAAGTGATTGTATGTCAAGTTCATATATTGAGTTCATGTCAAGTTCAAAATTTCTATCAACCCGTTTGAGATGATCTAGTATCTCCAGTAATGTGATATCTAGATTCCAAATAAATTAACCTTAATTTAAGCCAATTAAGCTCTCGATGGCACAAATAAAATATATAGTTCAGCAACCATACAATTAAACCCCAAATGCAAGCCGAACTAACTCAAAGTATCCCCTTGCGGTAATTAAACTAAACTTAACAAATGTGAGTCTTTAAATTGAGTCAGTTCAAAATGTGTAAAATTGCAAATTAGCCCTCGATTGTGTAATTGAGCTTGAATTGTCCATATCTCACCCAAATTAGCATCAGTTTTGCAATTGGATACCAAAAATGCAAATATAGTGAAAATAAAACAAAAATCACCATGAGTACAGTACTGACTCATTATATTAATTTTGTAGCCTGGCTTTTTGAACATTTTTCTTTGCTTTTCTCAACTTGTGTTACAAAGTAAAATTGAAGTCCACAAACAATCATCTTGCAATCATCAATACAAATGATATTATCCATGTAAAGGACATCGTTAATATCATCTCTCTAGAGGAAATGAACTTAGTGCAAGGTTCAAAGTCTTGAAGTACCTCATGCTTCCATGAGTTGGAGAGGGTAAAGTAAAAATATTATATAGGAATAAAATGACATTTTAATACAATATGTTACAAAGACAGTGAAAGTTATAGGATGTTATAACAACAAGGATTTACAATTTCAGACTGCAAGTAAATTTTGGACACTATTCATAGGTACTGATTATGCACGAAGCAGGCCGATAACAAAATCGATGCGAAACAAATGGAGTCAAGTACCTTGAAGTAGGATTAAATTGAGCTTCGGTTGGAAGAGAGATTGACAGGTCTCTCAGAGCAGTACCTTTAAAAAAAAAAGCCTGCTAATCATGTAATTTTTTTATTATACACTAATAGATAATAATAGTCCACTAAAATTAAAATGATAGAACCTCTAAAATTTGACAGAACTAATACACATTGCACACAATACACAGAACCTCTAAAATTAAAAGGAAAACAATCATATGATACACAGTGCACACCAGTAAAAATAAGAACCTCTCTTGATCAATTAGAATACTGCTAATTATATAAAACATTTTGATTATATGCAGACTGCAAAATAGAATCTCAAAAGTTTGAGGGGCAAAAGGCAAAATCTGAAAACTCCAAGAATTTGAAGCAGGTTTGGTATTTTAGCTTACAAAATTAAAACAGGAGTTGGGTGATCTAGTTCACATATAATGTTTAGTCTTTTGCTTTATAGGGGGCGTGATATTTCTACAACTTTATATAAAAAAAAAAACTATCTAACCTTAATTGCTTCTACCATGTGATGAATCATCTTGCAACCTATCAGGCCTATCTAAGTGATCCACATCAAGCCCGCACGGTTTCAGGTCATAAGCAGTAAAGTGGGGCCTGAAAAAAAAAGCATTGTTATTTATACAAAATAAAGATGACTTATAAGTACCAGAAAAGCTGTTGTTTGAATGAACATAAGAAGATCACTGAACCAACTGATCTATATACTGAATAAGATATCAGTAATTAATGGATAAATTATAAAATATATCTAGACCCACCCCCATAAAATTGAATCCGACTCTGCTGCTTTTCTGAGAGAAAAGCAGGGTCCTGCTTTTCCAATTCTAACCATTCAAAATTTTCAATTTGCGTATCTCGATAAAAAACTTTTCCATGCACAAATCTCAACGAATTTGAATGGTTGAGATCGGAAAAGCAGGACCCTGCTTTTCTGTAAGAAAAGCAGCAGAGTCCGATTCCATAAAATTCATACAAGTACCTGAGACGAATGACATCTGCAATGTCAGTAGTCAGTACTAATCTACAACTATAGACCTGTCACCTGTGATCTAATTACAACCAGTGAATCTCACAAGCTTAAGGGCGGACCTGTTAAGCCTATTCAAACCCGTTAAGGCTACAGGCTATGCTTTATCTAACACTGATGTTATTTGCCACGGCGAACAGCAAAATACAAGTACCAAAAGAAAGAGAAGAGGTGAAAATTGCGCAATGGTACCTGAAAATGTGAAAATTGGGCAACGGCTATGAGACACAGTAGAGGCGGCGCGACGGAGGAAAGGTGGCGCCGGCGAGAGAGATCTGCCGGGAGACTAGCGGCGAAGGAGGAAAGAGAGAGAGAGATCGGACTTAGAGAGGTGATATCGCGAGCAGCGAGTGTTGGAACTTGAGTTGTAAAAACTCAAAATTGTTAAAATCATCGTTTGTAATATTTTGCAAAGTTGAGGACTAATATGAAAATCCTCATATCTAATTAATCCAATTTCAGGTTCTTTCTTATTATAACCGTTATTCATTAATGAAAACATTGAAGAGACGCCAGCAAGCCTCTATTTATTTCCGTATTTTCTGTGATAACAGAAATAATTAAACTAGCTATTAACCTCTATTCATTCTCTAATTAATTCGATTTGTTTTCTTAACATCTGTTATCAAGAGGTGCAACCTTTATGATTATATATAGGGCTCTATCTCTCTTCTCTGTTGATCATTGAACAAATGAACAGAAATAAAAAATATACAGGCTCTATCTCATTTTGAATACATCTCTCAATTTTGATATAGATCCCTCTCTTCGTTTTGTATCCAAGAAAAAACATAGATTCTCTCCCACATAATATTTTATTTATCTTGATTGATTAATCGATCTGATCAACTGCTGGATATTGCGGAGTTATCGTCAGTTGCTTCCATAGCGTGCTTAAGGAGCAACAATCCCGGATTATCTTGGTTGCGGTTCCATCTTGCACGATGAGACGGAATACACTTAAGGACAGTGCTTCGCACGATCCGGGTAACTCTATTTCAATTTGATTTATTTTAAATATTTTATAACTATCTGAATATTCTGAAAATTTAAACCAACAGCGAGTAGGGCCCTCGGCTAGGGTTGTTTATTGGGTCCGGTTTAATTGGTTTTTGACCGAACCGAATTAGATTGGTTCAAACGGTTTGGTTCGGTTCGGTTTGCTTTTTAAAACCGAATTATAACTTCGGTTCTATTTTTAAAGGAAGAAGCAATTTATTATACTTACATGAGAAACAATAGCATAAAGTTATAGTGTACTGTAGCTGCAAAGGACTTGTGTTATTACACTGGAGCACAATGAAAAGAAATTAATGAATTAGTTAAACTGAAGCACTATTTATGTTAGTGAGATGACTTTGCTTCCTTGTATGTAATTATTTATATAATCTTGTTCTGTAAGTGATGCATAAAATTGCTTAACGAAAGCATGCTGCAATCAGTAAAAAAAAAAAAAAAATTAATCATCAAACAAGAAGAATTTCGAGAACTAGCCTTTGGTCTAGTGGTTAAGGCACATGGTCTTTATGTGAGAGGTCATGGGTTCGAAACCCAGATAGAAAAAATTATTTGTTGTAATAACAAAAGATATTAAATAGTTGGGTGGCTTCACCTCCAAACTTTACTAAAAAAAAACCAGAAGAATTTCCATATTAAAGCATTAAAATAGAAATGTTCAAGTACCAGTCTTTTAATTGATACCTCAAGACGTTAAAACTTCATTTCCTAACTAATTTTTCATAATCCAAAATCCAAATAAAATACTAAACTTCAAACCTGATCTAAGTCAACAGTGATAAACAATTTTGCTACCTTGTCTGTGAACTGGACTAAAAGTTAATTTTCCACGTAAGTTAGTTGGCTACTTCACTTTCACTTTTGGCCTTATAATAACTCAAAAAACATATTGCTGATGATATAGTAGAAATTTTAATATATAGTTTGGACGAGTTGTATTCCTAAATGTCCCAGTAAAAATATTTTGATAAATATGAAACTCATTAGTATTCCACTTTTAATAAAATACTTACCAACCAACCATATAAACCTGCAGCTTTACCAAATCCTAATTTGTAGCGTTCCGGAATGAACCTGAAATAATTCTCAATTTGGCGAACTGTCTGTTGAGCTGAAAATTATAACTAAATTAAAAATATTGTAAACAGTGCAAAAGTTTGAATTCTTTTTGACAAACTATATGCTAACCATAACATTGGGATCGATCATCATTACTTGTCGCTTGTTGAATTTTACGCTCCCAATGCCGCCAGTTTTGCCGAAATTTTTATAAATATACAAAATCAGAAATTAATTTAACAATCTATATAATTTTTTAACATAATTCAAAAACTGTCTATACCGATGAAAAAATAATCAGTTACAGAGCCCAAAACCGATGACTTGCTCATCGGTTTCAGAAAGCTTGAACCGATGACACTGTCATCAGTTTTAGTCCAGCACGGTTTTTGTTAGTTTGTAATAATCTAGAAGTCAATAATACGATAAATTATCATAAAGCTTTGTTCATGAATTGAGTGATTAATAAACTGTCATTTTGTTATCTTGAGTATTATTGAATTTATGGATTATTCCTTTATCTGAACTAGAGTCAATAGTTGGAATTGTGAAACTCCATAATATTAAATGATATATATACTCTTAAAAGTCTCTAACCGAGGTAATTAGCAGGAACACTAATTTACCGTTACAAGGTTAGAATGTGGATTAAAAGATGGTCAAGTTTTACATACCATTGACATAAGATGTCATTTTAATCACATAGATACATGTTCTAGGAACATGATATTTGACAGATCTCGAATGAAACATTAAATAGAATTGTGTACGTGTCATTAATGTTTTCATTCAGTGTTAAGTTCTAAAGTATGAGGTATTCATCTTTCCTACTAAGAGATGTGTATGTGTGATTGTTACCTAACGCTGTCGGTAAAACGCAGTCATAACGGTAGCTTTTCGGTATACATAGCTTAGCTGAGGTAGTGATGGTTTACCAAAAGTACTATTGTCCCTCGTATCTCTATACGAGTTACGGTATCACTGGGCCCCTTGATAGAGTAAGATTATCTGCATGCAGTATAATTACAAGAGTAATTATATTTGATAATCTGCTCAAGATCAAGAAAAGATTAAGTTTGCAAGGATGACACACACCTACCTTGAAACTGATCTGATACTGCGAGACATAAGAATTAACACGAATAAAATAGTTTACTGGATCGTGGTATTGTATAGTACAGCATCATCTGTGTAATTAGATGGTCATAGTGTAGATGTCAGATGCCTCCTATGATTATAGAAGTTAAAATGGTTTTAATTCTATTTACCAACATAACACAGATCCTATTGGGTCACACCGTAAAGGAGACTTATCAGAGAATCTTATAATTAATTATAGATAGTTATAATTAATAATAAGATATTTATATTAATTATAAAAGGTATAATTAATATATATGTCATAAAGATGACAAGCTTAAACATATTCAATTTACAAGCGTGTACGACACGTTATGTAAAAGCTATCGCAACAACAGTCGCAAGAAATTATAACTGATCAGATCAATTATAAAGAGATTACAAATATTAATTATGAATTAATATTTTGGGCTCAAAGCCCATTTGAATTTTGGGCCTAAGTTAAAAATATATTTTAATTAGAAAGCCCAAAAAATCAAAAGCCCAAACCCCAAAGTCAAAGCCCAAAAGTCAAAGCCCAAACTAATCAATTGATTAATGTGCTTGATGGCATTTTGGTAAATACCATGTTGCCCTAGGGGCATATTGGTCATTTAGACCATTTCAAAAGGCTATAAATAGAGGGGTAGGGGTAGAGAGAAAATTACTAATTCACTCATAACTGAATTGATCAGTCTGATCGGATCGATAAATATATTTTCTCTCTTTCTCGGTTACGGTTGTCGTGAAAGTGTTTTCGCGAAGTTTCGTGAATCTGATTTTGCTCGAGACGCAGTCAGTTTTTACGATCCTCGTGAATAGTGTTTTCACGCCTCCCGTGAATAGTGTTTTTACGGTTGTCGTGAATAGTGTTTTCGCGAAGTTTCGTGAATCTGATTTTTGCGCGAGACACAAGTCGGTTTTTACGATCCTCCCGTGAATAGTGTTTTCACGCCTCCCGTGAATAGTGTTTTTGCGAATTCCGCTGGTCAGTATTACTGGCAGTAGAAAGCCAGCGCTCTGGTGGTTCCTAGTGGACGACCGATAGAGGTATCAGACGTCTGATACTCCGAGGCAAGACGTTCCTCAGATTCGATCTTCTCGGTCTGCTGCAATCCAATTGGAATTTGGATCAAGGTATAAATATGTTATATTAATCTATTTAATTTGTAAGTAGATTAAAGTTTTAGAAATCAATTATGGAGTAGATCTGTAAAAGGGATTAAATCGGGTTTTGATGCCAAAGAATACTGAAGGTGGATCCCCTTGGAAAGTATTCTGACATACCTCGTTTAATCCTTGGCTTAATATAGAAGTAAAATTTTTGTTTTACGTTCTTTCCGCATATTAAGCTAATCAACGGTTTGGACCGTCCATAACCCAACAGTTTTTGATGCAGAATGTACACTTTTTGAAACAACGAACGACTCAGATTAAAACAACGAACAAATCAGATTCAAACAAAAAATGTAATCATTACATAGTTGCGGCAAAATTTTCTCAAGTTTTTATTTTTTCAAAAATAGAAAGACAATAATATTTTCTGTATTTATCTAGAAGTGACTTTTGAACCGGGATCAATAATTCAGATTCAAAGCATTTTTATTTTTTTTCTAATAACACACATAGAAATATTTTAATTTTTCTTACATCCATGAAAAATCCGATATGAAAAATATTGATCCGGGTTATTTGTTTAAGTCTTTCTAATAAATCAAATTATATGGTATTCTATCTAATTTCAAAAAAAATATAAAAAAATTTCTAATATTTTAACAAAATAAATAAATAAATTATAACATTTTCTAATTAAATAAAAAAAATGAAAAATTATTTTAAATTACAAACCGTGTGGAGTTTGCGCGTGTAATGATTACATTTTTTATTTGAATCTGAGTCGTTCGTTGTTTTAATCTGAGCCGTTCGTTGTTTCAAAAAGTGTGCAGAAAGCATCAAAAACCATGCTGGACTAAAACCGATGACATTGTCATCGGTTCAAGCTTTCTGAAACCGATGAGCAGGTCATCGGTTTTGGGCTCTGTAACCGATTATTTTGTCATCGGTATAGACAGTTTTTGAATTATGTTCAAAAAATATATAGATTGTTAAATTAATTTCTGATTTTGTATATTTATAAAAATTTCGGCCAGTTGTGTATCTAAATGCATTGAGTGTGTATCTATTGAAATCACAGCACCAAAAAGTTCAAGGCCCAAATTATCCTTCTTGATTAGTCTGCAATCTTCTAACCGACATATATAATTGATAAAACAAGTATATGCTAGAAGTTTATGGAAAACTTTAATATATACTTTGTAAACCGACAATAATAACAATATCGGTGAAGGAAAAATATTGAAAATTCATATAACCGCCATTCATTTGTATAAATAGGTGATAGTCCTTGTATGCTAGTGTGTCCGGGTGTGAGAAGATTAAGTGACTGAGTGGTGTAAGATATTGTAGTACTCTTCTCTTAGTGTTAGAAATAAAGTTAATGTATAACAGTATGATCAATTTGGAAATTTCAAATAACTTTATTTGATAAAACTGTAAAATAAAAAGATTTTAGTCTCAACATTGAAAAGTTTTTTCATATAAAAGATAAAAAGGAATATGCAATTACCTGTGTGATACCTAAGACGACCGTTAATGCACTAAGAAGCACATGCGTCACAGCCAACAATGCAAAGATAAATTAAGATATGTAGCGCATGCAACGCTTCTATAGAAATTATCGGAACTTTTTCCTTTAAACAAAATCCAACAATATATTATCAAAAGAGAATTATTTTGGTGAAAATGAAAATTATTAGTCTACATCTGATGTCCTACTACAGTACTATTACCTATTATCATACATAAATTAATGATTCATGACAATGTATTACAATAGATGCGATGCCAAATTGGTCGAGAAAGTACCTTCTTTGGACAATAATCAGAAACTCCACCGGCTAAAAGTCGTCTGGCGCCTCCATAAACTCCAGTGAACAAATCAACAGATAATTTCTTGGTTGAGGAACCAGTCTTTTTCTTGCATGGTAGCATATGATGCATGGTAGTTTCTTCCACACAAATATGTTGCAATCTTCCTTGGAATACCGTCATTAACAGAGATATGAAACCCAAAAGCATCAACTCTAGCATAATTCATACACAAATTAGTGTCATTCCGCAGTATATATTAGTTTATAAAATAGTTGTCAATTTGGGTATGAGTACAATGGGCACTATCTATAATTCAAGTGTTTGCTTAAATGCTTTCTATATAATGAAGACACCAACAAGAGAAAGAAAGCTAACCTTACTTTAGTTTTTGCAAAGCATCAAACAGGGGCTTTTGGTTCTTTTTTTTCAACGTCTGCAAGAAATACCAACAGCACATCTTCATGTAAGTTCACTTACATGCAAGTAAAATTGTTCGGAAGTCCAAATCATTAGCTCTTTAGGATATATTTGGATAAAACAACTTGTAGTTTGAATTATATAGTTAAGCGTTATGTTGGATAAAACAATGTTGATCTTGCTATTTCCATCTTTCATTTGATCATCAAAATAGCTCAAACTCAGTCTTTCAAATTTCGTTTGGATCGCACGCCATCCGAAATATCATTATTAAAGAATAATAGTATAATACTACCTATATCACTGTATGCATTTGCAAACTAAATTGCATGCAAGTAAGATTACTGACTAATATACCTTGCTACCGAAGTGAAGAAGTCGCTCGAAGATGATAGAAATTAAAACAATGAGAGAGCAAAGTGTTGCAACAATCCATGTAGGCGTGAAAACGGAAGATAAGTTTCCTTGAATGAGACTTTATCTCCTTCTTCTCCAGCCATTATTATCTCCCCTTCGTATTTCTCAAATTCCTGCGAGTTGTGACCTCTATGCTTATATTTTGTCTCACTATAGCTAGTATTTCTTTCTTGGTTGGCTAATGGCTATTGGAGGCAGGTGAAGATTATATACTAGCAAGGAGAGAATTTTTTAAGTAGATATTAGATAATGAAATAGTAGCCGACGACATTCTCCAATGTAACAGCACACAAGTCGTCGTTGTTTTTTATTTCCAATTTGTTAGTGAAGAACGTGTTAATTTATTTTTTCCGATTTAAGAAATGATTTTGATCGCGAAACTTTCTGTCTGGCCTTTTTTGAGTAAATAATGCCACGACTTGTGTATATAAAAATTGGACAAATTAAAAATAAAATTAATTTTAATGAGGATTCTAATACATTATGTTTTTCATACCTCATACTTTATATCTTTATTTATAAAGTCCAAACTATTGATTCAAACTGCTCAATATGATATTCATAATAAAATATGTCTAGAAATGAAATTTTATATTATTTAGAATAATTTTATTATTTTTTAAGATATGTATATAATCACTGTTTCTGGATCGTTCAAAAACAGTGATTTTCTGCCCATCTTAAAAAATATTCAAAAATTATAAAGTTTCATTCCCAACCATATTTTAGTATGGATATCATGTTAAGCGGTTCGGATTGACAATTGGACTATGAAAACATAAATATAGAATATGAGGCATGATGAGGCATGAAAGGCATGTGGTATTGGAATCCTCCTCAATTTTAATTTTAATGATAAAATTTTTAATTTATTGAATATACATCATGTAGTACATGTGTATATAAAAATAATTTATATCCTTTAAACTTTATTTTAGGATGCAACAAAAATTATACAAAATTAATAATAAATTAAAATTCCGCAATCTTTTTTTTTTCTTGATGTCTATGGAAATGAAATCAAAATTTTATAATTTCTTATACACATGTAATTGATATGATTTGAATCACATCTATCGGTTTAAATATATTTGTTGATTTTTTAAGTAAAGATTGCAGGTCAAGTCATCTAACTATTTAATATTTCTGTCAGTACAATAAAGAATTCCGTCATTTGAGTTTTGAACTCATATAACCTCCTTAATCAGAGAGCATTTTCCTTTAACACTAGATCAAAAACTAATTCTCAATATATAATTATATATGTTAATTTAAGCACAATATACTAAATTAACAAGTTTGATATTGATATATGATCGTTGGTATTGAATTCTACCCTAACATTTAATATGTTTAAATTTGATAATTCAAGACATTAAATACTCCAAATATGCAAAGTTGTAATATCTATGTCATTAGACTAAACGTGATTCTCATTAGTAATCAAATAGATGAAGTAGTGTTGAATTTGAGAATTTCAGATTATGAGTATTTGCAGAAAAACAGTGAAAAAAAATGAATGAACTCCCATTAATCTATTTTTTTGGGACAGTGTAGGCTTTTTATAGCCAATTTATTCTATCTAGTCCGTAATAGTTATCTAACGCTTAAATAAAAAGATGGAGTTCCTTTTTTTTTATTAATAATTAGCGTAACTCTCTTTTTGTCTAATAAATGGCCAATGACGAAAATAAACCTAACGGTCTGAGATCTAATTAGTGCTCTAATTATCTTGTTTCACAACAATTGGTCTATTTACTCTGGATGAAATATAAATTTATTTATAATAAAAAATACCGTATATATATTAGGAATCGGATAGGTTGTCATAATATAAAATTAGTGACCTTTTCCATTTTAATTTTATTTTTCCAGTAGATCTTTTGGAGCTGACATTGATACAGGGTGGAATAGTAAAACTTAATTTACAACTTATTATAAGATACACATGCGTTTATTGATTGCAATAACAAAAACCTTCTTGACATTTTCAATAGTATATATAATAGTAGCTAGATGTATTAATTTGCAAGGTAACATACATTAATATATGCCTCTGGTTTTGAATGACAACTAATTATGACAATTGTTCAATATATGCCTCTGTTTCCATGTTGTAAGTATTCCTGAGGATGAGTTACGGAACCCATACTCTTTAGAACTCCAGGGTTGCAGTGCGCACTCTACTAAACTAGCTTTCCGGCAGCATGAGTAGATCCGGTTATTCACTCCGAGATCGCCCTTGCTCGATGTGGGGGCTTTCAAAGGATCGATCTAGCTCCTGGTTTGTTTGTGCCGTACGGCCCTAAGGGATGAATGTTTGAACTTAACCGAGTTCATTAGCTGCAGCCGGCCCCCTCGAAATGAGTCGAATTTTCTATCCTTCGAGCTTAGCTTCTATTTCTCAATCAAATGCATAAACATGTCTCTACTTGGGCGTTTCAAATGCAACGGCAAACCCAAATAGATAATTGGGAAATCAGATAAGGAGCATCCTAGCACAGCCGTAATTACCGGCACCTGATTAGCACAAATGTTGATAGGTATCCATGTGCTATTATCAAAATTAATCTCTAGACCTGAAACTGAAGTGAATAAATGCAATAAGATCTTTAAAGTGATCATTGTTGTAGGCTCTGCATTGCAAAAAACGGTATCATCAATTGTACAACATTAGACCGACAACAATTGTACAAATTCAATGATGTAATTACAATAAAATGACCTGATCAATAAGGTTATATTATTGTGCACAACCAATATTTATTCGGATTAATATTTTTATTTTCAAAGTTCAAACAATCAATATAGATCAGGAATAGAGCCAGACATCCGATCGAACTGTGGGGACAAAAATATAATAAGAATCAATCATATAAAATTTTATATTAAAAATAGAGGTCAATTTACTTTACTCATGATAATTTATTCTAAATTATATAGAAAATCATACATAAATAAAAATAAATAAATAAAGGTCAATTGACCCCATTCACGTATGCTCCATCCACCCCTGAGATGGACCACTCAATATAGTTTTTATGTGAAAATATACTTACAGACTAAATTTAATTTTTCTAAAAAAAATTTACTATATTTTAGATAGGTAAAAAATTGGGAAATTTAATAAAATAACATTTCTTTGAAAAAATCAAACAAAACACCCTCTCTTAAAAGTTTTTCAATAACAACTGATTTCTCAATGGTCTAAAATTTTTACAACAACTGTTTTTTCACCTATTTAAGAAAATACTAATTTTTTTTTCTAAAAATGTCAAATTTGATTTAAAAGTAAATTTCATATTAATATTATGTTGAACGATTAGATCGGCTCAACTGTTCAGACTTTAAAAATGAAAGTATTGATCAGTAGCACGAACCAATATATGCACTATGCATATTACTGTAGCCTCACTTAGAGGCAGAGTTAAGTACAAACTATGAGAATCAATTGACTTTCATTTTCTTTTACAATTTTTATATTTATATATGACTTTTTATATAACTTATAGTGAATGTCATGATAATGTGAAACTGATTTAAATTTTTTATAGAAAATTTTTATATGATTGACTTCATATATATTTGACCCTATACATCAAAAGTCTGAATCTGTTCCTAACCTCACTCATGCGCAATGATATTGCATCTATTTATATAAATATAAAATGGTTATTCGTGCCATAATACGATTGACATAAAATCAAATATGTGGCTTTCCGTCCTAGTCAATCATGTGTCTTATAAGTGGGTCCTCCAACGACGAATCCAAACTGTTGAAATCCATCTACTTCACATGCTATGTATGTACATGCAAAATTTTGTCAATTTTGAATTTATTTAGAAGAAGATCAAGTATGTCTTATAAGTGGGTCCCGACGGTCGAATCAAAGTGAGAGACCACTATGGCACAACAACCCCACCTATTTTAAATTTGTTGAAATGTATGGACAAGATGCTAAATTCCTTCTCAGGTAATAAGCTGCAAAGATATTTCATTTAAGTAATCTTCGGCCCACATACTCTTATAAGGCCCTTGTGCCTCATATGACATTTTCCTTGTTTGTTTCACTCACTCCTTGCCACACCTCTGTGGCAAAGATACCACAGAGGCCGAACCAATTGGGGTGGTCAAGGCACCAATGAGGAATGCATTCCTTCCATGCCCGTACGTTATTGCCAAATCTCTTGATGCAATTGTCCCTGGCCTTGTGCAGCTCCTCGCTGTATCTTTTTGCCGCTATCGCATGCAGAACATGCTTACAATGGGCGAGGTCTTCACCTTGATGTTTCTAAATTTCTTCTGCAAAAAAATAATATGTACTGCTTTAATGGGTTGTCCATGGTTCAAAATTGATGGTTCTTGTGTTAGGGTTGCTATTTGCCATGTGATAGATTGTTGATTTTTACCGACCGACTGAAATGAATTTTTAGTAAATTTTTTTAAATATGTCAGTGGTTGTATTAAGCGAGCAGCACTAATAGTAATGTACAGTTTTGTTCTTACCCTATTACAAAATGACCCAAACTACCACTGTTATATAATTACAGTTTTGGTGAACTTTTATGTAGAGTCCAAAATGATCCAAACTGCCCCTATAAATGTAGATATTTCCATTACTATTAGTATGATAGTTGTGATTTTTTTTTTCTAAAAGTATAAATTGACCTTCAGCAGTTGAGGTTATTTTTATAATTCCAAGAATGAAAACACATTAAAAGAAATGGTTCTAAAAATAAGAACTTGATATTTTTCTTGGTGGTATCATCAAAGGCATGGAAACTTTTCAATTGTCCGGGCATGTGGTTCAATGCTAGTCTAATGAAGAAATGTGTAGTGTCAGTTTTTTGCTTACATTTTATCGTAGTGTCTTGAAAGGAACTATGATACAATTCCAGTCGATCACTTGTACTCAAAACTTATGACTTACTAATTTTTGGCAAAATATAAAAGGTCCACATGGCTATTTTGCAAAATGGTCAAATCTGACCTTTGTTTTACTCATAAACTAATAGAGGAGGGATCCAATTACACCCTTTTTTTTTGACACATCATGACATTGTTTTTTTTATAGTTTAATTTTGTGATTGCAAAATCCAAATAGTCAATCCAAACCGTTCAACATGATTGATATACTAAAATGTGCTTGGAGATCAAATTTTATATTTTTTTGAATTTTTTTACTATTTATTAAGATGGTTACAAAATCGTTGTTTTTCAATGGTCCGAAAACAACGATTTTGTAACCATCTTAATAAATAGTAAAAAAATTCAAAAAAATGTAAAATTTGATCTCCAAGCACATTTTAGTATATTAATCATGTTGAACGGTTTGGATCGACTATTTGGACTTTAAAAATGATAGGTGTCAAAATGTGTCAAAAAAAAAGGTGTAACTTGATCCCTCCTCAAACTAATATCCCTTTTACCTCAATTGTGCTATGGCTTTTAACTTTACTATATTGGTGAAATCCAACCTTGGAACAGGTTACCTAGACTAATATGCTTAGAACTTCATGCAATATATTTTTATATGGTGCAAAACAAAAATTTGTTGTAACTGAATGTAGTTAAGCATGGAATAGTGTAATAAGGAAGAGTGACCTGGTGATTGTTGTTGTTATCTTATGTGGATCAGATTCACATGTGAATGCGTGATTCCCGACTGGCCAGATTATGGATCGGTCATCCAATATATCTGTCGATTTCTGACGATTGCAGGTCCTCGTCCCTTTTTCTTTGGAGGTTCAGGTGTTGTAATTTCGCCTTCAGTTGCACCAGCAATTGAACCCTCACCAACCTCGAGTTGTTCCTGTGTTGTACGGTTTCACTTCGCTTTTTTCATAGAAGTTGCCCTTGTTAGACCACTCTTTCTAGGAGCCATCTATGTGGCGATATAAAAGAAGGTTACGTGATATATATAATTTCAATATTTGATAAAAAGACACTGGTTACTCAATAGTAGACTGCAAGGAAAGCAACAAAAGTGTTAATGAAACAATATGAACAAATGGTTTAGGTCTAAATATTAATTTTTCATAGAACTAGTGCAATATATATTATCTTGAAGGCACAAGTATGGTCTGTTTGAACACCATACGATGGGTTTTGTTGACATACTATAAGTTATTTTTAAAATTTACAAAAATACCCTTTCAATATTTGGTTTTTAAAATTTACCGGTGGAAGGTGGCTGGACCCATATTTGAAAAGGTGCTGACCAAATATGACATATTGATATATGTGTGTGTGTGTGTTATAAAAAGATAGGAAGTTTAGGTATATATACCCATCATAACATATCAAATTAGATATTTACTCATTTAGCTTACAAATGTTCATTTATCAACTATGCACATGACTAGTACTGTCCAGTACCGGTTATAACCCTATGTTCCAGATTTTAGACAACCATTGTAGAAACTGCATGTGATTCATAAAATATCAACAAGAAAGTCTTTATTTAGCAACTAATATAATATTTTTAAAATATTGAACTTCTCATTCTTTCTATTTAAAAAAGTACATTTAAAATGCTAAAGTTTGGTTAAATTTATCGAACAAAAGTTAGGTCAAAGTCGTTGTTAGAATTTAAAAGAACTTAAAACTTGGTCAAATTATTTTAATGGTAAAATCCAGCTACAACTAACAAATGCTTCACTGTCTGCTACACAAGTCTTTCCTTTCTTTGTCCTTTCTTTTCACCACCACACAAGTCTTTCTCCTTTGTCCTAATCAGATCAATTTTCATTGTGGTCCCTCATATTAATATCATTTATTCCTTGACTATTTGGTCCCTGTTTTTTCGTTCCTAAAAAGAAATGGTACTGCGTTGCTTAAATTTAGAAAAATTAACGTGATTTTTAACGGTTGACCATTACTCTTTGGTCCCGGCTTTTTTAATGATTTTTCTTTTCTTTTCACAATCACACACACGTCTTTCTCCAATGTCCTCTTTTTTCATCGTATCAATATTTCTTTCTCCTCCCTCATTTTAATAAATTTATTCCTTGGCTCTTTGGTCCCATAAAAAAAATTAATGTGAGTTTTTGCAGTCGATGATTACAATACAGTGTATAGGATAAGTGTGAAAAAGAAATAAATAAAAAATAGAGTTGATTCTAATTAGTGTTTACAAATGATATGACCTATTTATATAGACAAATGTAAAATGAATTAATAAACTATGTATATTAACGGGGTTTTATACACACAAAATATATTATGTCAGGATTTTGAATCTGCGACGTCCCACATAAAAAATATTATTTTAACACAACTAGTTCAAAGACCAGCTTTTTCTTTCAACAATTCTTCAAAATTAACTAATTAAACAAAAAACAACCTTTTAAAAATCATCCGTTGCACCTAATTTGTTACATATTTATGGTGTGCAGAGAAAGAAAGATTACTCAAGAAATTGAATTGCCTTTTCAACATCACCGAACTGAGCCATTGCAAGGTGTTAGCAAAAGAGCATACCAACTTATAGTTTTGCGAACACTGCAAGAAATATGCATTGGTTTTATAATTATAGCCAAATAGAGGGTCTAGATGAAAATATATAATAAATTCACAATAGCTCACAGTATAAAATGCTGAAGAACTGAGAAAGGAGTCGACCTTGGTAGAGGTTTTGGAGAGCAAAATGACGAGTAAATGTAAAGCCAGCACTCATTCTTGTACTATCTTGCTTCTTCTCTGTCTAGTTCTCAGCGGAATGGGTGCAAATTCCAGTCTTATTGTCAATGCAACAGTAGGGAGCGCACGTAGACTACTACAGTGCTTCGGTAAATAAGTTTTTCTCATGTTCGTATGAAAACGTAAACTTTGGGCTCAAATAAAAACTCATGAATCAAAATGAGTTAGTTAGGTTTGCCAATCGATTTTCTTCTTTTGTGTTTTCACAGTGCATGGATGTAGTGTATATACAAGGAATTCAAAATCCATGTTCTTATAAACATATACAGTGCAAGTTGTGGTTCGTACTGGATGGAAATCAATTAACAATAGTTCTATAAATTAACAGTGGACATGCCATATGGTTTGGTGTTGAGATATTCATTGGTATTATAGGCAAATGAATAAAGAAGGAAATATGAAGGTGTGTATCTGAGCTGGTGTGATACGCAAGACACAGCTGGATTATTTCTTCCTTCATTCTGTTTTTTGTTTCCTTGTTTGTTTTGTTATTTTTGGAGAAAGAAAAATACTAAAATATCTTGTATCTCTATTTAAGCACTGTCTTTCTCATTCTCTGTATCCAAAAATATTTCAAAGAAATACAATAAAGGAGGGAGGAATTGAGGGAGTCTTGTGTCAAATTTGTGATTGCTTGAAATTTATTTTACTTTATGGTATCAGAGCATGGTTCTATCCTGGCTGTATAGCGAAGAAGAACTCATTATCTTCTTCTCTGCTTAATAAAAAAAATAATAAACTCCCAGAGTTCTCTTTGCTATATGGCTAAGGGCGAAACTGTCTCTTGAAGTGTTTGTACTGAGAGCTTTTCTGTTTTTTCTTGTACAGTACTGAAGATCGGTACGGTACCAGGTTTTTGCTTGCTAGACATCTTTAGTAAGCTTGTTGGCCCTCTTACTCTGCTCAACTCAACTTCTCTCC
Source organism: Carex arenaria (assembly GCA_964058825.1). NCBI lineage: Eukaryota > Viridiplantae > Streptophyta > Magnoliopsida > Poales > Cyperaceae > Carex > Carex arenaria. Next base: position 50,786 of record CAXKVW010000019.1, on the reverse strand, counting down.
CTACAACACGTTAACTTTATTTCTTGGTGTTTCGGGTCCAGACCTGTTAAAAACCTTGTCAGCCACAACTTTTTCACTCTAGTCCGTCATTTTATCAATTTTTCACTTGCTTCATTATGGCTGCAGAGAAGGAACAAAAACTTACCCATGTTCTTCTCAACGGAACCAATTACCGTCCATGGGCACGAGCAGTGACCATTGCTCTGGGTGGAAAAGGAAAGCTTGGTTACATCAATGGCCGGACAAAACCCCCCAAGTCTGATGGTGATGACTTTGATGAATGGCAAACTGGTGATCATCTCGTCATGTCTCTCCTATTTAACTCCATGGAACCACAAGTGTATGAGATTTTCGCCTATGCAGATTCTGCTAAGGCACTATGGGATACTCTGTCTGAGATGTATGGTCACACCAACAATGCTTCTCGAATTTTCGAGTTGCAACAGAGCCTTGCTAACTCTAAGCAAGATTCCAGTCAAACCTTCACCGAGTATCTTGGAAAACTGAAAAGGCAATGGGAAGAACTTCGTCAGTACAGACCAGTTGCTGCCACTGTTCAAGAATATGTGCAGAGGGAAGAACATGACAAAATTTTTCTTCTTTTAGCAGGTCTTTCAGGTGAATTTGAGGAGGCTAAGCGTGATATTCTCATGCGACCCAAGTTACCCTCGTTTAGCACAGTTTGCTCAATCATTCAAAGTGAAGAAGCAAGAAAACGAGTCATGGGGAGCAAAACTGCAGCAGTCAGAGATGGTGCAGCAGCAGAGAATTCGGCCTTCTCTGTTGCTGGGAATTCTGGCACAAACTCCAACGGCAACCGCTGGAATAAAGGTAAGGAAAAGCGCAAGTTCTATTGTGATCATTGTCAACGTGATGGTCACACGAAGGACAGATGTTGGGTGCTTCATCCAAACCTCAAACCAGCAAAGTTCAAAACAACAGAAGGGAGTTCAGCAGTCGCAAATCAGGTGGGGTCAGTGGAAGTAGCTGATGTAAATGCAAAGCTGAACCAACTCAGTGAACAATTCCAACAGTTTTTGAAGATGCAAGGTGCTGGTTCTGGCACTGTAAACGTGGTAAAAGATTCTGGTAATAATTATGCCTTTGCTTCAAACTTAAATTCACAAGTTATTATTGACTCTGGTGCGACTGACAATATGTTCAGTTCTGAAAGAGGACTTTTTCATACCAGTAAGGATCGGTTTTATCCCCATGTAACTGTAGCAAACGGTGTCACAATACCCACTAAAGGTACCGGAAAGGCCAGTATTTTTCAAAAGGAAACTGATGCCGTAATTGTACCAGATCTTAAGACAAATTTACTTTCTGTCAGCAAATGTGCTAACCAATGGAATTGTAATATCATTTTTACTCCTCAGAAGGTAGTATTTCAGGACCGATTATCCGGGATGAAGATTGGTGAAGGACAGCTGGTTAACGGGTTGTACGTGGTGAATTTAAATTCCTGTGTGTTAGCTGTTACAAATAAAGGTTCTCCTCAACTGTGGCACCAGCGATTGGGACACCCTTCTGATCATGTGTTAAGCTTTTTAAATTTGTCTTTAGATTCTAGTTCTTGTGACTCTTGTCATTATGCTAAGCAACATAGATTACCTTTTGGAGAACGAGTTGAGAAAGCTGATAAATTGTTTGATTTGGTCCATTCTGATGTTTGGGGGAATGCCCCCGTTGAATCTAGGGATGGTTTTAGATATTTTGTCACGTTTATTGATGATAAATCCCGAACAACCTGGTTGTATCTTCTAAAATCAAAAACTGAAGTGTGCATGATTTTTCAAGAATTTTATAACATGGTTAAAAATCAATTTGGCACAACTATCAAGGTTCTTCGAACTGATAATGGTACAGAATATACTAATGGTGTGTTTCAAACCTTTCTTCGTAATATGGGAATTGTTCATCATACGTCTTGCGTTGGTACTCCTCAACAGAATGGAGTTGCAGAGAGAAAAAACCGACACCTTTTAGAAGTTACTCGTGCTCTTCTATTTTTTGGAAATTTGCCTAAAATCTTTTGGGCTGATGCGGTCCTCACTAGTTGTTATCTTATAAATCGACTTCCTAGTCGGATACTTGGATACAAGAGACCTCTAGAAATTTTGTACAAAAGAGAAATTGGAATTTCTCATTTAAAGGTTTTTGGATGTGTTTGTTATGTGCATTCTCAAATTGGAGGAAAATTAGATCCCCGAGCACATAAATGTGTGTTTGTTGGATATTCTTCTACAAAGAAGGGTTACAAGTGCTTCGATCCAATCACCAAACGCACTTATATCTCTAGAGATGTGACTTTCTGTGAAAATAACTTGTTTTACAAAGATGAATTTCAGGGGGAGCAAAGTACTTACAGTGATTTCTCCATACCCTCACTAGATGGCTTGTGGACTGGATCAGATGAAGTTGCAAATGGTGGAACTGGAGGTTCTGATGTGCAAAGTCCCACTGGAGATTCTGATGTGCAAGTCACCTCTGAACCTGTTGAGCAGCAGTTGGAAATTAGGGCAGCAGGTGAAACAGACCAGGAGGCAGATGGTCAGCAGAGCAACCAAGTGCTAATCTGAGAAGATCCTCTCGTGTGGTAAAATTTCCAGCAAAGTTTAATGACTTCATAACTAACTGCTCCACCAATTACCCCATTGAGAACCTGGTAAGGTATGACAAAATATCACATAATTTCTGCAATTTTTTGGCTGTTGTTGAGTCCCAAACTGAACCAACTAGTTTTGAAGAAGCAAGTAAAAAAAGTAAATGGGTTGGTGCCATGAATGAGGAATTGATAGCATTAAATAAGAATAATACATGGGACATTGTCCAATTACCACAAGGGAAGAAAGCGGTAGGATGTCGATGGGTTTATAAAATTAAATTTAATAGTGATGGATCAGTAGAAAGATACAAGGCCAGATTAGTAGCAAAGGAATATACTCAAACTTATGGGGTGGACTATAAAGAGACTTTTGCTCCTGTAACCAAAATGAACACGGTTCGTACTGTTATGTCTGTAGCTATTAATTGTGGATGGCCCCTTTACCAAATGGATGTTAAAAACGCCTTCCTTCATGGGGAATTGGAAGAGGAAGTCTATATGGAGATACCACCTGGTTTGTTGGTAACTAGAAAGGAGGGAATGGTATGTCATTTAAAAAAGGCCATCTATGGATTAAAGCAATCCCCACGTGCTTGGTACGGTAAGTTGAGCTCAGCCCTGACTAAAATTGGATACAAGAAAGGAGAGGCTGATTCATCCATGTTTACTCTTATTACAAATAAAGGAATTGTTGTGATTCTAATATACGTAGATGATCTTGTGATTACAGGAAGTGATCAAAATGGGATTGATGCTCTTAAAACCCATCTTAGAACTGAATTTGACATAAAGGATCTTGGAAACTTGAAGTATTTTCTTGGTATTGAAATAGCTCATTCTCACAAAGGGTTGTTTTTGTGTCAACGTAAGTATGTGTTGGATTTATTGAAAGAAACAGGTAAATTGGGAGTGAAACCTGCTAACACTCCAATGATGTACAGTCAGAAATTTGACTCAAACGAAGAGCCTCTGGATGACATTAGCCAGTTTCAACGGTTGGTAGGTAAATTGATTTACCTCACAATGACTCGTCCCGATATAGCATATGCAGTAAGTTATGTGAGTCAGTTTATGCAGAAGCCTACTAAGAGTCATTTAGAATTAATAAATCAGATTCTTAAATATTTAAAGATGGCACCAGGAAGGGGAATTTTGATGAAAAATAACGGCAATGTTGATATAATTGGATATGTTGATGCAGATTGGGCAGGTAATCCGGTGGACAGGAAGTCAACATCAGGTTTCTGTATGTTTGTAAGAGGCAACTTGGTGACTTGGAAAAGCAAGAAGCAAACAGCTGTTGCACGCTCAAGCGCGGAAGCAGAATACCGTGCAATGGCTAGCGCTATCAGTGAGATAGTTTGGCTACGGCTGCTTCTCCAAGAATTGGGACAGTCGTTCATCCATAAACCAACACTGCTGTTCTGTGACAATCAAGCAGCTATCCACATAGCTTCGAATCCAGTGTTTCACGAGAGAACAAAACACATAGAAGTTGCTTGTCACTACGTACGGGAAAAAGTTCTGGATAAAACAGTTGAGACTCCGTATCTTCGAAGCAAAGATCAGTTAGCTGACGTGTTCACGAAGGCATTATCTAAAGAGGCCTTTCAAAAATTCGCTAACAAGTTGACCTCCGATATTCTCTACGGTACAACTTGAGGGGGAGTGTTGAGATATTCATTGGTATTATAGGCAAATGAATAAAGAAGGAAATATGAAGGTGTGTATCTGAGCTGGTGTGATACGCAAGGCACAGCTGGATTATTTCTTCCTTCATTCTGTTTTTTGTTTCCTTGTTTGTTTTGTTATTTTTGGAGAAAGAAAAATACTAAAATATCTTGTATCTCTATTTAAGCACTGTCTTTCTCATTCTCTGTATCCAAAAATATTTCAAAGAAATACAATAAGGGAGGGAGGAATTGAGGGAGTCTTGTGTCAAATTTGTGATTGCTTGAAATTTATTTTACTTTAGTCAGTATTTTTCTGAATTGTAAGGAGCTCTTGTTTACCATTCTTTTCATTTCGTTACTATTTTGTCTTGTAACTGTGTATTTTGAAACCTTATGCAGCCTTCCAGCCTTCCAGCCTTTACAATAGTGAACTACTAGGAGGGCATTTCGCCTTCCAGCCTTTACAAAATAACTAATTGCTCTTCAACTTGTGATGAGATAGGTCATGACCCAGTTGGTTTGGACCCAGGTGTCTGCATGCCTAAGTATTCTCCCATTGAAACATCGCCAGGAAGCTGCACTGAGTCCTGCTGTCCATGCAAATGAGGTGTTGCACTTGCATGCATGCTTGTAAGATATTATCATTACCTTCTATATTTCCAGTCCATCTACTACTTGTATATGCTTCTTAATTCTCCGTTTTTTTATTTTTTTTTCTGAACTTCCTTTTTTTGTTAATAGGATGAAGATATCAACGGCAGAAGCAAAATTACCATTGTTAAAGAGATACTAAATTACTAGATTATTTATAGATCAACCTATATTTAGTTACAAGTTAAAACTATCTACATATTTGTAACACTACGCAAAATATGTATATGTAATTGATAATTGAAAATAAAATATGATTTGATTGAAGGTGTTCTTTAGTGAGTATCATTTAAAGAACAAATACTATTTTACTGAATTAATTAGTTAAGATGATCATGTTACATTGAAACTGTCAAAATGATTATTTAAAATTCTATCTGTTGAGATTAATTCCAAATTTCTAAAATACTGAGAAGTGAATGGCCGAACATTTGACATAGGAATCAAATTAATAACTGATAATTAATATGTATGAACTTCTTTAAACTACCAGGGACTCAATTGTGAAATTTGCATAGTTAAAGGTCACTTATATAAAAGTTCAAATTTAAGATAAAAATAAATAAAAAGAGAATAACCAAGTGATGGCTCTCCACGTGCATGGCCACTGTTGGGTGAAACACTCAGCTACTTAAATTTCCCTTAATCAAGGGTATGCTATTCTTTCTCTTCCGGAAACAGAAAAAAAAATAAGAAAATCAAAATCATGTAAAATCAGAAAATGAGTGGAATGAAAATGAGGGAAAAATTAAAATAAAAGAGAAATGATCTTAATCTTTGACTTGATTTTTGCTATTCAATCACGGACCGATACTCTCTTTCAGAGAGCTTCATGATTATTAATTGGTAATCTCCTTTTTCTTTTATTTTTGCTGTGATCTCTCTTCTCACATGGTAATAGTTGAGAACTTGTAAAAATGATATATATAGTAATCTAATCATATTGTATATATGAATTAAATTACCACAGTTCCCTCTTCTTTGATGTAATCTTTTTCGGATATGGATCCCATAGCCCTTTTTATTGAGTTTGCTTATTTTTGTCGTGGACTAGAAGGGTTGAATATCCTTCTCCTTGACAGCACCACTTTGTACCGAATTGTACCGAATTGTACCGAATTTTACCGATGCCTTGATACTGGTTCGTATTGTAAATAAAGATTGAATATGGTTGCTTGTTGAATTCATCTCTAAACATTGGTATCCTTCAGTACTAGTGTATATACTCGGTTACCAGGTCAAGGTTCAAAGGGTTAAATTGGAAAATTCTCTAAGTTGACAAATAGATCATGTCAGAGGGACTAAAGTGCATAATATAAAATGTTCCAGATTTTAGACAACCATTGTAGAAACTGCATGTGATTCATAAAATATCAACAAGAAAGTCTTTATTTAGCAACTAATATAATATTTTTAAAATATTGAACTTCTCATTCTTTCTATTTAAAAAAGTACATTTAAAATGCTAAAGTTTGGTTAAATTTATCGAACAAAAGTTAGGTCAAAGTCGTTGTTAGAATTTAAAAGAACTTAAAACTTGGTCAAATTATTTTAATGGTAAAATCCAGCTACAACTAACAAATGCTTCACTGTCTGCTACACAAGTCTTTCCTTTCTTTGTCCTTTCTTTTCACCACCACACAAGTCTTTCTCCTTTGTCCTAATCAGATCAATTTTCATTGTGGTCCCTCATATTAATATCATTTATTCCTTGACTATTTGGTCCCTGTTTTTTCGTTCCTAAAAAGAAATGGTACTGCGTTGCTTAAATTTAGAAAAATTAACGTGATTTTTAACGGTTGACCATTACTCTTTGGTCCCGGCTTTTTTAATGATTTTTCTTTTCTTTTCACAATCACACACACGTCTTTCTCCAATGTCCTCTTTTTTCATCGTATCAATATTTCTTTCTCCTCCCTCATTTTAATAAATTTATTCCTTGGCTCTTTGGTCCCATAAAAAAAATTAATGTGAGTTTTTGCAGTCGATGATTACAATACAGTGTATAGGATAAGTGTGAAAAAGAAATAAATAAAAAATAGAGTTGATTCTAATTAGTGTTTACAAATGATATGACCTATTTATATAGACAAATGTAAAATGAATTAATAAACTATGTATATTAACGGGGTTTTATACACACAAAATATATTATGTCAGGATTTTGAATCTGCGACGCCCCACACAAAATATTTTTTTTTTTTACAGAATTAGTTCAAAGACCAGCTTTTTCTTTCAACAATTCTTCAAAATTAACTAATTAAACAAAAACAACCTTTTAAAAATAATCCGTTGCATCTAATTTGTTACACATTTATACTGTGCAGAGAAAGAAAGATTACTCAAGAAATTGAATTGCCTTTTCAACATCACCGAACTGAGCCATTGCAAGGTGTTAGCAAAAGAGCATACCAACTTAATAGTTTTGCGAACACTGCAGGAAATATGCATTCGTTTTATAATTATAGCCAAATAGAGGGTCTAGATGAAAATATATAATAAATTCACATAGCTCACAGTATAAAATGCTGAAGAACTGAGAAAGGAGTCGACCTTGGTAGAGGTTTTGGAGAGCAAAATGACGAGTAAATGTAAAGCCAGCACTCATTCTTGCACTATCTTGCTTCTTCTCTGTCTAGTTCTCAGCGGAATGGGTGCAAATTCCAGTCTTATAGTCAACGCAATAGAAAACGGTAATGTTTCCGAGCTAAAGCACAAAGCTTCTGCCCTGGTTATTTAAGTTTTTCTCATGTTGGTATGAAAACATACACTTCGGGCTCAATTAACAAACTCATGAATCAAAATGAGTTAGTTAGGTTTGCCAATCGATTTTCTTCTTTTGTGTTTTCACAGTGCATGGATGTAGTGTATATAAGGAATTCAAAATCCATGTTCTTGTAAACATAGACAGTGCAAGTTGTGGTTCACTGGATGGAAATCAATTTACAATAGTTCTATAAATTAACAGTGGACATGCCATATGGTTTGGTCAGTATTTTTCTGAATTGTAAGGAGCTCTTGTTTACCATTCTTTTTATTTCGTTACTATTTTGTCTTGTAACTGTGTATTTTTGAAACCTTTAATTTACAATAGTCAGTGCATGGATGTAGTGTATATAAGGAATTCAAAATCCATGTTCTTATAAACATATACAGTGCAAGTATGGTTTTCCCACGGTTCATTAAAAACGTTTCGGAACCGTGGATAATAATATGTTAGTAATAAAGGTTTTTGTAGTAGTGAGTTGTGGTTCACTGGATGGAAATCAATTTACAATATTTCTATAAACAGGGGACATGCCGTATGGTTTGGTCAGTATTTTTCTGAATTGTAAGGAGCTCTTCTTTACCATTCTTTTCATTTTGTCACTATTTTGTCTTGTAACTGTGTACTTTGAAACCTTTAATTTACAATAGTGAAGTACTATGTGGGCATTTCGCCTACCAACCATTACAAAATAACTAATTGCTCTTCAACTTATGCACAGAAACAGAGGCGGACCTAGGTCAAAGGAATGGAAGTCAACTGTCCCCCATTTTTTTAAAAAAAAAATTGTATTTACATGTTATTTTTAATATAATTTAGAGTAAAATATTATGGTATAACAAATTTGACCCCATTCTCCATAAATTTTTTTTATATAATTAATCCTTATTGTGTTTTTGACTCTCATAGTTAGAAAGTCTGGCTCCGTCTCTTCACCAAGATGTGCTGAACCAGACCCAAACTGCGGGCCTCCTACCACTATATTACCGCCGGGAAAATACACTGCGGGCTGCTGTCCGTGCAAATGAGGTGTTGCACTTGCAGGCATGCTTGTAAGATATTATCATTACCTTCTATATTTCCAGTCCATCTACTTCTTGTATATATATGCTTCTTAATTAATACTCCGTTTTTTATCTTCTGAACTTCCTTTTTTTCTTAATAGGATGAAGATATCAACGGCAGAAGCAAAATTACCATTGTTAAAGACATAATAAATTATTAGATTATTTATAGATCAAGCTATATTTAGTTGCAAGTTAAGACTATCTACATATTCGATTAGCTTCTTGTATCCGTCACACAGTACGTGTAGCTTGTCTTAATAAATAAAGTAATAAGGTGATACTTTAATGATTAAGAACATCTGGATGTTTTTTTTTTCTTTTCTTTCGGATGTTTGTTTTGCTTTTAATTGTGTTGGTTTTTGTTTGTAATGGGATTTGGTTTTTTGAATGAAACGGGATTCAAGCCTTTTTATAAAAAAAAAATAAGGTGATACTTTGACTATTACCGAGTAATTTGGATAATTTTTGTATTTGCCAGTATATCTGGACCATTCCGTAGTAGAGAAAACACGATCAGACACTGTCCAAAAAGCTAATGTTGTACGGTAACAAGACCGTGTTAGCGAGTGTCGTGTCTAAATAGGAGGGGTATGTTGTACACGATTATCGAACCGTGTCTATATAGTACTAACATAAACAGTTAATAAAATCCAACTGTGTCTGATCTAAAAAACAATGCGCTGAAAATGGTGGTATCTACATGGTCAAATTAACCGTGTACAATGACTAGGTTTACATATATGGTTTCTATAAGTCATCTGTGTATTATTTTGGACAACGTACACAGTTTTTTTATTTGGAACCGTGTATATTTTGTGTTTTTTTTAAATGATTTACAATTGGCTACTATCCATATTGGCTAGTCATTAAACATACAATTAATATTACACATTCATCATTCAATAAATATTCAAATGACAACATACATAAAATATTCAATTATATTCATTCAACATTCAACAAGCAGAAACAATTATTATACATATATATATACGTACATTCAACAAACAAAAATAATTAATATACATATACATATACATATACACCTTACATTACATGAGAAAGTTTTATATGGAATAAATTTGTATGAAATGGATCACAAACTGATCTTGAATTGATTTAAATCATAATTCAAACCCAAATTTTCGTGAGGGACGGATCCAGGATTCCAGTCAGGGGTAGGCACAAAATGCCGGTATAATTTTTTTTCTAACGAGTTAGAACAGAAAAGCAGACAAGGATCTAAAAAATTCACGACATGACCAGATACGTCATGACGTAACACGGTTGAGTCACAGCACAAACACGGTTCCATCACAGCATGACATGGCACGTGTGTCGGTCACGTGTCTCATGCTGTAACATTCACGCGACGTGATCATCTTTCGAAAATTTGACACAACACGGCACGTCACGCGAAATATTTAGTCACGGCATGACACATGGTCACGTGTAATTAGGACAGTTAGATTTTGATCGAATGGTGAATCTTAAATAAATTAACTTAAATTTATTAAAAAAAATAGTTAAAAATGACCAAACATGACCGGTCACATTTGGATACGTCACGTTTGGTCACGGCATGCCTTGGTCATAGCGTGATGAATGTGTTGTGATTATTCACGTGCTGTGACTATCCTTCCAAATTTAATCACGGCACATCACGGGATTCAAGTCAAGGCATGACTAGTTACAACATGATATATATAGATTCTTAGTACCAGATTTTTTTTCTACTGGCGAATCAGTGATTCTTTCGAGTGGAGTAGCAAATCGAACCGCGTATTTTTTCTTTAATTCTTTTACGTGAATCAGTTTGGATTGACTTTCTTTTCCGCGTAATTTTTTTTTTACTTGACCCTGAATTAAATCCAGGGGTAAGCATTGTCTCCATCCAGGAGTAGGTACAAGTATAAAATATCACTGAGTCTAAAAAAAAATTTGAATCCAGGAGTAGGTAAGTGCCTACCCCTGGTGAAACTTGGGTCCGCCAATGTTCTCGTCAGTGTCTGAATAATCAGGTTACAGTGTTCTTACGTTATTGCTGGTCTACTAGACAGAACTCTGCACATCCAGCTAGTTGTTTGACCATGTACCCCTACCTAAACATGCGCCCAGTCAACATTTATCTAGCTTTGACTACCAAATTATGACAGTGGGGCCCCCAGGCGCTGGGCACGGAATCAAATCTTCTACCCACAGGTGGACATGATTTTCGTGCAATCTATGAAAACTAATCAACACGATCAAATTAAACAATGCGCTGAAAATGGTGGTATCGACATGATCAAATTAACTGTGTACAATGACTAGGTTTACATACATGGTTTCTATAAGTCATCCATGTATTATTTTGGACAACGTATATGGTTTGTTATTTAGAACCATGTATGTTTTGTGTATTTTTTTAAACGATTTACAATTGGCTAGCATCCATATTTGCTAGTCATTAAACATACAATTAATATTACACATCCATCATTCAATAAATATTAAATATGACAAAATACATAAAATAATCAATTATATTCATTCCATATTCAACAAACAGAAACAATTATTATACATATATATACATTCAACAAACATAAATAATTAATATACATATACATGAGCATGTTTTACATGGAATAAGTTTGTATGAAATGGGTCACAAACATTTTCTAATCCGCTTCTAGAGAAAATAAAAAATCTCAAGTCGTGTTGGTGGCCTCTGCCACCCGAACGACCCCCACCACACTAGCTTCTGCCTGCGCGCTTTCTCTACTCGCCACCTCTTTTTATCGGATTCAAAACCTGAATTCGATCTGCCTAGATCAGCTTCCAAGGCGGAAAGCGAGGAACGCAAGGTAGAGTTCGAGGTGAGTGCGGAGCAGTCTCTGATATGATGATATATATGGTCCCCACTAATTATATGATCCTCCTCTCTAAGTCCGTGCACTCATCGCCGCGTCAACTTTCATAGATATAAATATTTGAAAGATAAAATATTAACACTAGAGAAATAAGATATTAATACTTTGATAGTTGATGTGTAACTTGTTATTATCATTCCTTTTCCAATCCCCAATAGCCACGTGTCAACCTTCCTCTAACGAAGTAGTGGAGATCCTATATCACCACATCAACCTTCCTTAATCGTTCCTACGTCAACCTTTTTCTAACAAAAATAGTTGACCGTATAATTATAAATACTCAGTGTATATGTATAAATACTTGCAATATTTGATATTAATACTTTCAGATGTTATCAAGTGTCATATACTCATATGTAAAAAATACCTGTAATATTTCTCTAACAAAAATATAAATACATCAATACATAAGTATAGATACTTGCAATACTTGATATTAATACTTTCAGATATAATCCAGTGTCATATATAAAAATACTTTTAAGTGTAGGTATAAATACTTGTGTGACGACGAGCCCGAAAGTACGTCATAATGGATCTCATTTGAAAGAGAAAATTGCATAGAAGATGTTCGTGATTTTAGATTTGCAAAATTCCTCACAGATCGTCATAAATATGAACAATATTGAACGGAGAAAAAAACACCTCTAAAAACGTGTATGGTCCACCCATCTAGTTTGAGTGGTCCCCCACATGCATTTATGGTGCGGGTACGTTTGAAAATTTTAGTTGCAAAGATAATTATTTACGTAAAAATTGTTCACCCCATAGATATTAATACTTCCGTGCATAGATATAAATACTTCAGTGTATAGATATTAATACTTAAGAAAAAAAATTCAGTCCTGGAGTTTTTATGATCCCCCAAGTTGTGAGGTAGTTATAGCAGTTATAGTGCGGGTACAGTGCGGGGTACTGTAGCGCGGGTACTCATATCAGCTTCCAAAAAATTAACTCAGGTAATGAACAAAAATAGAAAAACAAAATCCAGTTTGACTTTTATTAAAAAATTAATAATACCACAGATTATTTAGAAGATAATCATTATAATAAATATAAATGAATATAAAAAATAAATTAATAAAAAGAACATCACAATATATTCTTCATATGAAAAAGCAAGTTATTCAGATGATAGTTTCAATACAACAAATTTAATGTGTAATTTGAGTTATAAATTTTCAAATAGAAAAAAAAAATAAACTTTGCACATTTTGTAGCACAAAATCTCATAGCATTTGAGAGAATTCATTATTTTAAGAAATTATTATTAAATAATATTAGAATATTGATTAAGTGCGTGAAATTTTTTATGTCTTAGAAAGCGCCGAGGGATAAGTTGGAGCTAAGATAGTAGTTGGGGTCCAAGGCTTGAGCCCGAATCACTAACTTGCCTCCAAAGTTTTAATCCGAATTACTAAGTTGGCTCCAAAGTTTTAATCTGAACCACTAACTTGGAGTCTTCTAACCATCGGAAATCTCATGTACTCAAATCTATTTTCTTATATTATTTAACAATAATTTTAAAAATTAAAAATTCTCTCTAAGGCTACGAGATTTTTTTGCTATAAAATGTCTAAGGTTTACTTTTTCCGTTAATATTTGAAAATTTATAACTCAAATTGCACATAAAATTTGTTGTATTGGAACTCTCTTCTATATAATTTTACTTTAAAAAAAAAAATGTATCTCGTGGTTCTTTTTTATTAATTTATTTTTATTTATATTCATTATAATGATTATCCTAACTTGTTGCCGGTATTATTAATTATTTCATAAAAGACATTATTGGATTGTATTTTCTATTTATGTTCATTAATTATGTGAGTTAATTTTTCAGTACTTAAACAGCTTACTAAATTTGTCTACACATATTATTGACAATTGATCATTGTAAAGATCTTCATTGAGAGTTAACACAACGTGGCATACCTAGATCAGTTAGTTTTTATAGATGGCAGGAAAATCCTGCTACCCGGTGAGAAGAGGATTTGATTTGGTCTCCATCACCTGGGCCGTGGGGGTCCCATCGCCTGGGCCGTGAGGATTTTATAAAGACTTTAATTTTACTCTTATTCATTGGATTGAGGTCATTAATTTTCACACCACTCACTGTCTAATCAAATTAATTTCTATCATCTCTCTCTTCTTCCTCTTTTTTTCTTCATATTGTCTAACCATATTGTCTTTAGTGTTTTTTACACGACTTGACACTTGTAACTATGTATATTTAATTAATACATTTTTAACATGAATTATCGGATATAACTAAAAATTGATGAAATATCGACAAAAGACTTTGGCATGACTTTTGCTCCATCAAAGTCGACTTTGACTAAATTTAATAGTAGTCTCCGAAGGGAACATTGATTACCGAATGCTGGCATATATTACCTCGTTGAAACGGTAGGTCACTTGGACTAAAGAGGTCAGTAACTCAGTATTCAGCTAAGAATAGAGACCGGATGCCATCAGTAGCAAATGCTGGAATTATTCATGACAACATTACCAAATGCTGGAATTATTCATGAGATATCTTATCTTATCGTGTCAAGTTAAAATTTGAATAACCTTACCACATTAGGTGAGAGAATACTTACTGATGACTCATGCCATCAGTAGCAGCAATTGCAGTACGTAGACCGTCCAATTTGGATCCTATGATTCAGATTGAATTATTATGGACATATTACAAACTCTTTATAAGACATATATAATTGGTGTAAACTCAGGCTGTGATCGGAACCAATAATTTTTGAAGTTCAATTGATTTCAATTGAATAGAATTCAATATATAGAGATGATTTTCAATTGAATTTTGTTGATCAGAATAAAAATAGAGAAGAATTGAATTCTTTTCAAAATATTGATCGTAACACATACATAAAAATGGAGAAGAATAGAAATGATTTGATTCAAATAAAAATGACACTTGTACCCTTTAATTAAGGCTTGAAATACACACGTATCAACTGAATTTTCAGCGCTATGTGATGCAATATGGTCCTGCGCATGCTTCACGAAAAGGGGCGTAACTTTTGATCCGTCCGTCGGATCGGGCTGAAATTTTGAGTTTTAGGGTCTGAAAATTTTGTTTAATTCGCCCAATTTTCGGGCTCAGATTCGCGATCCGAGTCTTCCTTCATGGACTTTTGGACATTTCTTTATAATTTTAGAGTTTTAGGGTCTTTTATGTATCTTTTATGTATTTTCTTTTTTTAGGGTTTGTATTTAAACAGACGTGATGTCTTTTGGAAGAAGGCAGTTTTTTAATGTATCAGTTTTATCAAAGAATTGAGAATCTGTGTGATCTCAAAACCTAATCTATCTATCCATTACGTTTTGTCAATTTCTTGAGTGTTCGTGCATCACTATGTAAAAGATAGTTTTTCACATTGCTGGTGAAACCCACAACATACACATGTATAGAAAACCACCCGCATCCCATCATAAGATTGGAATTATCAGTTATTTTGAAATGTCAACAATTGATAAAAAGCAATGACAAATTAAACAAAAAATGTGATGCGGAGTAAAAATTGCATATAGCCTCATTAACGTTCCAAAATTTGAAAAGTAACCTTGTACACAATCCATCACAAGTAGTCTCATAATTCTTCTCCTAAAAATTTAATATTTTGAATGACTAAGAAAATAAATCAGCAACAAAGTTGTAGCTATCGGAGAAAGGAGGGAGGACGGATCCATTTGTCTCAACATTATTATTTGCCAACACCCAAATCAATACCTGGACCTGCTGAAAATTGATACACTTTATAAGCAATGATATATGCACAGAAATAAGAAGGATTACTTGGTTATCGCCAACCTCAATTTTAATTGTGAGCAAAATATATATTCTGATCAGACTAAAAATGCAAGAGGGTAAGCACAATATATGTTTCTGATCATGCCAGGTCCTCAGTGCTATGTGTACTCTCAATAAATTAACAATCTAAGTGTCAATCCATGGATCTACAATGAATGAATTAGATACTTGTTAAGGCATTTCATCGGAAGAAAGCATTAAATTGTTCAATAACGTGAAGTAAAATATAGTGTTTCCGAGTTTACAGATAGTAACTTAAACTCCCAAACAAATAAGATTCTACTCAGAGCCATGTTTGAGAATACATATTGCAAACTCTTTATAATTGGTGTAAACTCAGTCTTTTGTTCGAAATCAATGAGATTTGATTTTCGATCAACATGTACATTAATTAGCTTAATTGATTTCATTCCACAAAACCTCTCTCTGCCTTGCCACAAAAGGACCCTAGCGCATCAAATTTCCATGTCTATTACTATCCTCTATATGTAAGGACATCATAATTAATCACAAATCTTCTCCTTGGTTCTTTCTCTTTTCATCATTTCAATCTTTTTCTGGAGTCCCTCATTTTATTATTATTTCTTACTTGGCTCTCTGGTGCCCATTTTTTCGTTTCTCTAAAGAAGTGAGACTGTGTTTATTATTATTTTTTAGAACATTTGATGTGATATTTAACGATTAGAATGAATTGCAACGGATAAGTACGAGAAAACATAACCAAAAATTAGATCAACTTATTCTTAGTATACTTTACAAATGATGTGACTTCTTTATGTAAAGGTAAAAAGAATGATTTATACACACACTATTTTACATAGACCTATTTGCGCATTTACCGCAAACGTGTTTTTGAGTCATTTTGGCAGGTTTTGGAGAAAGTTGCATATTTAGGTAAAAAAACAGAGTAAATATGTCAAATTTAGGCGATTATTAAAGATAGCCTCAAATCAGTACATCACATGGCATATGCAACGAGGAGCATGGAGTGGACAACATGCAGGATGGCGAAATCTGGTGAAATTTCGTTAAATTAGGAAGCCGTGCAACAAGGAGCATGGAGTGGACAACATTCTAGAAGCAGCGACCCCAGGTCTGCCACAAGGTTTCAAAATTGAGTGGAGGCCAAGTTTTCTATTTTTAGAGTGCTAATTTATGTCCTAAAATCTGGGGATCATGTTCTCGCTACTCCCACTACTCTCTCTCCATTTAGGAAACCCTATATAAATCCCTCTTGTAATGAAATTTGGTATGTGTGTTTGCTTGTGATTAAGTCCAGCACTATAGCCACGAATTCCTCACCGATTAAGATAGATAAGCTAGGTTAGAGTGCTAGGGAGAGAGGCGAAACCCTTGGAAGTCAAGGCAAGAATGCGTCATCTAAAGAGTCAAGGCTCTTCTTCTTCAATAGGATTGTAAACTTGTAATCTATGTTCTCATTATTTTTCTTCTCTTTTGTCATGGCTCTAAGAGGCTAAACCTCTCATCTCTAGAGTGAGGGATTGAAGTATGAGTCGTTTAGTAATATTTTAATTTTGTTTATATTTTGTTGTGTGAATTTCTATTGCGCTTTTATTTCTTTTTAATCTATTCGAGCATACATAGTTCTGTCTACTATATGCTAGTGACTTCTACATGACATGTGGGGAGATCCGTTAGATCCTTGTGTGAGAAGGACAGTGCGTAAGTGGTTAAATCCCGGCTAACGAGGCTTGGCAACAGTTCAAAGGCTAGGGTTAGAACCCAGGGGGCTCCCTTGGCGGGTAGGTTAGAAAGCATTTTAGGTTTTGTTTACTTAGCCGGATCGACAATAGAAATTGCATAGGGATTTGAGACATTTTTCAACTACGGGGTAATATAAGGAAAAAATATAATTCCGTACTTAAAATACTTTAGTCTTAGTAGCCCAAAAGCCAATCGAAAGATTGAAAAACCTATACACAACACATAACATAATACCATGGCGCCCTGCGGGTAGTGACAGTACCGCATGAGGGGTAGCCTGCGAGTAAGGTTTTAGGCCGCATACAGTAGTGAACAAATCATTATATTAGACTCAGATGTCGTCTTGATCTCTAGAGAATCCCTGTACTATGCCAATCACCTGTAGCGTACCGCATTAAACCTCATTACGACTCCGGTTGTATTTTAATTTACTTTAATTAATTATCAACTTAGAAGATAACAACAAACAAACCCCCTAATCAAACAATAAATCCAACCTAGACTAAGTAAAATACTTAGATCTTAATACACTATCCCTGTGGATCGATACCTGATAATCCTACGCGATATGATTGTATACTTGCAATCTAAGTCAAAAATGTAATCAAGATTAAAAGGTATAATCTACTATACTGAAACTTTGTGTAGTTCACTTTGGCTGCATCAAGGCTATGAGATTTTTGTGCTATAAAATGTCTAAGGTTTACTTTTTCCATTAATAAAATGTCTTCTAACAATCAGAAATCTCATGTACTCAATCTATGTTCTTATATTATTTAACAATAATTTTTAAAATTAAAAATTCTCTTTGAGGCTACGAGATTTTTGTGCTATAAAATGTCTAAGGTTTACTTTTTCCATTAATATTTGAAAATTTATAACTCAAATTGCACATAAAATTTGTTGTATTGGAACTCTCTTCTATATAATTTTACTTTTAAAAAAAAAAGTATCTCGTGGTTCTTTTTTATTAATTTATTTTTATTTATATTCATTATAATGATTATCCTAACTTGTGGCCGGTATTATTAAGTATTTCATAAAAGACATTATTGGATTGTATTTTCTATTTGTGTTCATTATGTGAGTAAATTTTATCAGTACTTAAAAAGCTTACTAAGTTTGTCTACACATATTATTGACAATTGATTATTGTAAAGATCTTCATTGAGAGTTAACACAACGTGGCATACCCACAAATCCACAAATACCCTTTTTCCAAGAGCAGTCCCATGGAAAAAGCCAGAAATGAGTATTTTCCATGCTCTTGGGTTATTATTAAAAAAAGTGTATTTGTGGATTTTTTGTTTTTTTTTATGAATGGATTATGAATGAAAATTTCCTCATTTTTTGTGTATGTAATTATTTTATACTTGTTGTGCATCACAAGTAATGGCGTGCAAAACCCGTCTGAACCAACTTTTAAATTAATTTAAACCCAAACATCAAAACAATCACGAACCTAAATGATATGAGACATCAGACAGTTCGGATTTGAGACAATTAGAATTAACTCGAACTAACTGGACTCAGACATCAGACGGTACATTTTTATTATGCTGCTCTCTTCAAATATTGAATTTCTATTATAATTGTTTTTTGGATTTCACTTACAAAAAATATCAATTAAACAAAACGTAATATTTATGTAGTTGGGGATCTATAACCGAGTTCATTCATATTATCCTCTATCTATTTAATTCCTGCGAAATTTAGCCCCAGTGACTAAGGTGGGCCACACATGTCAGGTTGCTGTTATTTGTGCCCAAATTTTGCACCGATCGAGAGCATATTCTGCCAACTTTTGCTAAGTGTGTTCTTTATATGAAAATTCATGATATTTTGTGTAAAATATAACCATGAATTTTATCTCAACAAAATCATTGTTCATATTTAATGATTTTGAAGAAATTAGGTTTTCGAGATATTTCCTTCATTAATTTTCTAAAGAATTAATATGGTAAATTCTCTACATATATTCCCAATATTTTAGGCTTCAACAATCCCAAAACTTGTATCCTTTTAACATCTTTAGCTAAGATTTCCAAATAATATCAAAATTAAACGGTACAATGCAACTTATGGTTAAATATATCTGTAAGGTTGTTATTACAATACTTTTGTGTAATAACTAATGCATCACAGAAAATTTTAGCAAGTGTAAAATATAAAAATATATTATGTAGCAATCTAATTCTATTATATTTATTTGACTCCTTATTGATACATATACTAACTGGTTTTAGAGGCTAGAAAATGGATAAATCATGGTCCGTTGTCTTTTATTCAATAATGATGTCACATCCTCTCTATATATAACAAGAGGTCTCTCCATAGAGTCTCACAAAAAAACCTCACTAGAGAGAAGTGAGAAGTGGTAGTCCCTCCATTTGAGAATTGAGGCTTAATCTCTAAAAACAATGCCTCCCTCCCACACACACACTGCACCATTCCTTTCACTTAGTATTACCTTCTTTCTATTTTTCTTTTCTCAATCCATTTCCGCTATCACAAATTTCACTGATCGTGATACCCTTCTTCAATTCAAATCACAACTCACTGACCCACTTGGAGCTCTCTCCTCATGGAGCAGCAACACATCACTCAACTTGTGCAAATGGCGGGGAGTCACATGCGGCCAGAATGACCATTCTCGTGTCATAGCATTAGATCTTGATTCTCTCGGTCTTTCCGGCTCACTGCCTCCATATGTTGCCAACCTCACTTATCTAAACCGGTTTAATGTTCCAAATAATTCCCTAAGTGGACCCATTCCTTCCGAGCTTGGCCTTCTTCGACACCTCCAATACCTTAACCTGAGCATGAATTCTTTTCAAGGCGAGATCCCATCCAACTTATCTTCTTGCACAAATCTTGAGGTACTTAGCCTATCAAGCAACCAACTTGGAGGTGAGATTCCACCAAACCTAAGCCAGTGCAAGAATCTTAAGATTATCGCACTCACTGACAATGCAATTGAGGGGGCTATACCGGAAGAATTTGGCCAACTCCAGAACCTCACAAAAATATTCTTGCAGGATAACAAGGTTACCGGTACCATTCCTTGGAGGCTGGGATTGAGCTCCTCCCTAACTCATGTTGTTCTTGCAAATAATAGTCTTACTGGTGAAATCCCACCTTATCTTGCTAATAGCACTTCATTGCATGCTCTATATCTCTCGCATAATAAACTTATTGGTGAGATACCTCCAACTCTCTTTAATAATCCAAATCTTGCTTATATTGAACTTATGAGTAATGAATTTTCTGGTCATATCCCACCATTCTCATTAAATCCATCACCAATTATTTATCTTTCTCTGTCTGTAAACAATCTTACGGGACCCATCCCATCCTCAGTGGGAAATTTAACTTTGCTTGAAATTCTCCTTTTGGCTGACAATTATTTGGAAGGGAGCATTCCACAGGAATTACAAAAAGTTCCCAATCTAAAAGAATTGGATTTATCCATAAACCGCTTGTCTGGACCAATTCCTCATTTTTTGTATAACATCTCTTCTCTAGTTTATTTGGGTTTAGGAAACAACTACTTCTCTGGAGAACTACCACAAGATATAGGTTACACACTTCCAAATCTTCAATACTTGATCATGTCATCCAACAAATTAAAAGGTCCAATCCCAAGTTCACTAGCTAAACTTTCTGGACTTGTCACTCTTGATTTTAATGGTAATGCTTTCAGTGGAGTGGTTCCAGATTTAGAAACACTGATTAGCCTTCACGAATTAGATTTGGGGTGGAATCAACTGGAAGGCAGTATAACAACTATCCTCCACTCATTAACAAACTGTCCCGAGTTGGTGAACCTGTATCTAGAGGATAACAACTTAGAAGGAACCTTGCCACGATCAATAGGTAAGCTTTCCCAAAATCTTCAGTTGATGATGTTAGGTGGAAACAAAATTTCTGGGACCATTCCAATTGAGCTTGGTAACCTGACGAGTCTCTATACCCTTTTTATGGATCGAAATTTGCTTTCAGATAGCATTCCTCCTTCTATAGGCAATCTCACCCAATTGGTCAACCTTAGGTTGTCTAGAAATAATCTCTCGGGTTCTAATCCATCTTCTTTGGGAAATTTGGATCAATTAGATCAGATTTATATGGATGAAAATCAGCTGAGCGGCAGCATACCCAAAAGTTTTGGAAATTGCATCCGTCTGAACAAGGCAAACTTCTCCTATAACAACCTTCAAGGTCAGATCCCAAACGAGCTTGTTAGCATTTCATCATTCACACAAGCCTTGGACTTGTCACATAATTCCTTAACAGGACCAATACCTCTTGCAATTGGGAAGTTGAACAATATTGGAGTTCTAAATATCTCTCATAATCAGCTCTACGGTGAAATCCCATCTAGCCTTGGCAATTGCCTTATGTTGGAGTATCTTCACATGGAAGGCAACCTCCTTGAAGGGAGCATTCCAAGCTCATTCACAGCTTTGAAAGGTCTTAATGAGATTGATCTTTCTTCGAACAATTTATCTGGAAAAATTCCTGACTTTTTCAAGTCTTTCAGCTCCTTATATTATCTTAATCTCTCTTTCAACGATTTTGATGGGTCAGTACCTACTGGTGGCATCTTTAGCAACCCAAGTGAGGTATTTATTCAAGGAAACAAAAATCTCTGTGCAAATGACCCCAATATCTTTCAAGAAATATCATCATGTCCTGCACCGCCCTCAAGAAAATCAAACTCTCATTTATTGATGATAGTGATGTTAGTTATTGGAACAATTGTTATTCTAACCTTTGTTGTATCATCACTGCTCCTTTTATGGAGGAAGGCTCACAGAGGAGTTTTCCCTCCAGATCGGGCAAAGGAGAAATTCAGAAAAGTCTCTTATGCTGACCTTCAAAAAGCAACCAATGGATTCTCTCCAGGAAACTTGGTGGGAAGTGGTCGTTTCGGTTCAGTGTACAAAGGAACGATAGACTTTGAAATCAATCCAGTTGCTATAAAAGTTTTCAACCTTAATCTTCGAGGAGGATTGAAGAGCTTCACCACCGAGTGTGATGCTCTGAGAAACCTTCGGCATAGGAATCTCGTTCGAGTTATTACCTGTTGTTCCACCACAAATCTTCTTGGAAATGACTTTAGAGCACTCGTTTTTGAATACATGCCGAATGGTAGCCTAGAAGAGTGGTTGCATCCAAAATCTTCTGGTAAGGAACTTACCCTGGCCCAGAGGATATGCATAGCAATTGATGTGGCTTCTGCTCTAGAGTATCTTCATGATGGATGCGAGCTTCCTATTGTTCACTGTGATGTGAAACCAAGCAATATTCTACTGGATAATGCAATGACTGCTCATGTGAGTGATTTCGGTATAGCTGAGTTCTTGGTTCGTACCATGGCGAATATGAAGAATTCTTCAAGCTTGCCTGGGCTAAGAGGTTCTATTGGTTACATAGCACCTGGTGAGATCAATTTATATTTCAATAATTAATTTCCTTTTTTGTATACATCGATCAACATAAACCCTGCAAGACCTACTTAGTTGTTTTTTCCTTTTCCATCAATAAATGCTTCAGTTCCTATTTCTATGGCTAATAACATTTTTTTTCCTATTTATATTTCATTAATTTATTTCCTTTTTTTGTATACATCGATGAACAGAAACCCTGCAAGACCTACTTAGTTTTTTTCCTTTTCCATCAATAAATGCTTCAGTTCCTATTTTTATGGCTAATGACATTTCTTTTCCTATGGATCATGGGGAAACAACTGTAGAGTATGGAATGGGTGGCAAACCCTCAACTGCAGGAGATGTTTATAGCTTTGGAGTATTACTCCTAGAGATGCTTACAGGGAAAAGACCCACTGATGATATTTTCAAGTAAGGTTTAAGCCTGCCATTGTTCGTTAATGAAGCATTTCCAGAAAGAATCATCGAGATTGTGGACAGTGCAATCTTGCGGAAGATGAGTAATGTAGAATCAGATCTTCCAGACCAGAGAACAATAAGGTGTGTGATCCAGTTAATTAAGGTTGCTCTGTCGTGCACAACACAGTTGCCAAATCATCGGATTAAGATGCAACAAGTAGCTGCTGAGATTGCTTCCATTTGGCAAGTGTTTTCAAATTTGTCCCTGAGTGAGCATTGAAAGAACAAAAAAATAAATAGAGTTTTTTTTTGTTTTGTTGAAACAATAATTGAAGGATATATTCAAATCAATGTAAGTTGCAGTATTTAGTGCTTATTCGAAGAATTGAACTTGTATTATAGTACTGTTGGAATAAGTTTGTCAAGAGGATGTACCATTTGGCAGTAATTAATGAAGTATGATGAGTACCTTGTATATGTACGAGGATTTTCCTCGGATAATAGTGGAAAATTACTTTGAGTTTGCCTTTTCAATACGTGCAACTTTGGGGTGAGTTTTATTTTTTATTTCGAATCTTGAATGACACATTCCTCATCGAAACGTACTGAAGTTCATAAATTTTAAAGGGGAAATTATATATATGGGCTAAATAAATTCCATCCTACCTATGGCCAAAAGTGCTTCAAAGAGTTGGTTGATTGGTTCTCTTTGGCTGCAAATTTTTTTTTAAAAAAGGCTAATGCCCGTTTCATTTAGAAATGAAACCTGAGAGTTTACAAAAGAAAAAATAGAAATTTAAACATAGGCAATATAAGGCAGGAAATCATTATCCCAACAGCATCAAAAGTACGTTAAGCAAAATAACTAGCAATGTAGCATATAATGTCATAGGATAGTGAGCAAGGATCTGGTCATGTGGAGGTGTCTTCAGAGATCCATCTATCATCTGCTCATCCTCAGAGGCCACCACTTGGACTGGAACAGCATCCAAATCTTGCTCATCTGCTCATCCTCAGAGGCCACCACTACTGGAACAGCATCCAAATCTTGAGGCAGCCACTGTTGAGCCCCTTGCTGCATCTCCTCTGGTAAATTTCCTGTCCAATACACAACCAAACAGATAATATTTTGTAAATGTTGAAGAGAAATTAGTTATTTTGTGAAGGAGGGAAGGCCAAGCGTACCAAGTACTTCACTATAGTGAATTAGAGGCTTCAAATACACAATTGCAAGACAAAATAAAAACGAAATTAAATTAATGTTAAATAAACAAGAGTTCGTTACCATTCAGAAAAATACTAAACCAAAATATTGCCATGTTTCATTGTTTATAGAATTAATTAATGAAACTATGTAAATTGCTTTCTATCCAGTGAACCTGAATGGATTTTGAATTCCCAAGCCTATTTATACTCTACATCCGTGCACTGTGAAAACACAAAAGAAGAAAATTGACTGGCAAACATAACTAGCTCATTTTGATTCATGAGTTCGCTAATTGAGCCCTAAGTTTACGTTTTCATACCAACATGAAAAAAATTAATAACCAGGGTAAAAACTTTGAGCTTTAGTTCGGAAGCATTACTTGCATAATATTATTGCAGTACATGTACTGTAGCCGTCTACGTGCATGCGCTTCTATTGCATTGACACATGTACAAAAGTGTGGGTTGGCTTTATATTTAGGGCATGTTTGGCATCAACAAAGAAACGGGAATGGGCTTGGGAAAAGAAATTTTTTGAACTGAATTTTACTTTGAGCGTGGGAAAAAAAAAATCAGTGAGTGAATTTTTTTTTTTTTTCCCACACGCACAATGATTTGCCAAACAGGCCCTTAATCTTCATTTTGCTCTCCAAAACCTCTACCAGGGTCTCCTTCCTCACTTCTTCAGCATTTTATACGTTGAGCACTGAGCTATATGAAATTTATTTTGCATCTAGACCATCTATTTGCTTATATTTTATAATTGGTTTGATCTTTTACCAACCCTGTTAGTATACATAGTATATTAATTCATTTTACATTTCTCTATATAAATAAGTCATATCATTTGTAAACACTAATTAGCATAAACTCTAATTTTTTTTTTCACAATTATCCTTCACACTTTATTGCATTCGTCGACCGTTAAAACACACGTTAATTTTTGTTAAAAGTTAAGGGACCAAAGAACCAAGGAATAAATAATATTAAAATGAGGAACGAGAAAGAAAGATTGATATGATAAAAAGAAAGGAGAAAGGAGAAAAACTTGTATGGTTGTGACTTGTGAAAAGTAAGGACAAAAAAAAGGAAAGACTTGTGTGTAGTAGTAGATAGAGAAGGAAAAACGTGACACGCCGTGACGTGACGTGACAAATACGCCGTGATTTGGTCACGTGACGTGACGTGACATAATCAATTATTTTTTTCACGTGACATAACGTGACGTGACTAAAATAGCGGCAGACGATCACGTCACGTGAATGGTCACGTCACGCGTAGTCACGCCGTGATCACACATGACGTGACATAACGTGAATTAGTCGCATCAAACTTTTTTTTATATTTTAATTTATATTGTTAAAATTTCAGAAAAAAAATAAATAAAAAATATGAAAAATTCAAAAAAAATATGAAACTAGTAAATAATGTTGTTAAAAATTCAAATTATAAATATTCATTAAGCTAAATTAATAATCACAACCCTGATTGTACATATTATACCCATAATCTTCATAATTGTGCATATTGTACCCATATTGTACCCATAATCTTCTTAAATTAATAATCACAATCTGTATTGTTCTTGTTCTTCGTTGGGTTGGCTAACCACCTCAGCTTCCTGACTGGGACCAGAACTAGAAGTGCCTGCCACTTCGCTCGGTTTTGGTGGCTTGTTCATCCACGACTTGTCCTGAAGCCTCCCTTCCTGACGTGACTATACGTGACCACATGACGTGACGTGACGTATAATTTTTATAGAATGCAGTCACGTCACGCGACATGCGAGTCACGTCACGTAATAGGCACACGTGACGTGCACGTGACGTTACGTGACATGACTCATCATGCCGTGACAAATTTTCTTGTCTAGTAGTAGATAGTGAATCATTTTTGAGTTGCAGCTGGATTTTATCATTAAAAGATTTTGACTGTGTTCTTAGTCCTTTTGAATTCTAACGACGACTTTGACCTTACTTTTGTTCCATAAAAGACTTTGACTAAGGAATATATTATTGTTGCCCAAGGTAACATCACACCGAAATTTGTATTCATATTCTAAAGGTTTAGTTTATCAATTGTGTCCTCGGCTCGGAGCTCAGGAGCTCCGATACAATTGATTATCTATATATCCATTTCACATGGGAATTCTCAATTTGTGTGTAATCTTAATTAATTGTCTATGTTTAATACAATGGAACTTAAAAGGAAATCAATATTTAGTAACTAGCAATATTGTTTTCAACCATCAGATTGGATGGTTTAATCACAAAAGTAGTGATAACCTTGAAAATATATATATATGTGCATATATAAATTGTTTCAAATTTGTACAAATTAGCTTCTTTTATATTTCTTTAATGGTCAGAATAACACATGAATGCTAACAAGCACATTAAAAAAAAATTAGGACAAATACACACGGTTTTCAAAATATAACCATGTATAGATTCTATTTAGAATTTATTATTTTTTTGCACATCTATGAGTACACCTGTCATAAATTATACACAATTTGTTCAGGAACCATTTTGTATATTATACACGGTCTTTTCTATGTGTTTGAAATGTAATATGGGATTTTATAATTTGAGCCTCTTCGATCACTATCTCCCTTCCTCTGTATTATGTATATAATGTGAGCTATAAATGTTTCTTTTGCATCTAGGCCCTCCATTGGTTAATATTTAAATAGTTGGTACGATCATTTGCCAACCCCGTTCAAAATAGTTGGTACGATCTTCTACCATGTATTGTAATCGACGACCGTTCAAAATGACATTATTTTTTCGAAAGTTAAGCACCGCAGTAGCATTTATTTATTGGATAGAAAAAGGTTGAACCTTGTAAATAAAGTTTTTTTCTTATATTTTTCCACCAACCATTAAAAAAAAAAACAGAGAGAGCCAAGGAATGAATAATAATAAAGTGAGGGACCAAAAGAAAGATTGATATCATGAAAAGAAGGGACAAAAAAGGAAAGACTTGCAGTACTAGAATCTGAGTTTTTTGCATGGGCAGGACTGGTTTTTTGCAAGGGAAGGACAGTCCTTGCAAAAGAAATGACATTTTTAAAATCTCCAGACTTGTTGCAAGAGTAAGCCCATGCAATTGTTACATATGGAATTGTGGAATATGCAACCATGCAAATGATCTCTTTCTTCCTATGCAAATACATTATGAAGATCATATATTATAATTAATTCGAGCTCCATGCAACAACTCAACCCTTTGCCCACGTAAATACTTAGGTACATGTTAGATATTGTACTTTATTAAGGATCCATACAAATACTTAATCCCATGCCCATACAAATACTTAACCACCTGTTTATATTATATTTTATTGAGGTCTATGTAAATACTCCACTACCTTGCGCATGCAAATAGTATGTAATGTCGAATCTTATTAATTGCATGGGCTTACCTTTGCAAATATTTTGTTCCAAGGGACAGATGCATTTCTGTTTATTTAATTTCTCCTTTTAAATGAAGATTTTTATTATAAATCACAACAACATGGATAATAGAGCCCCTAATTTTGATTATAGACAAAATAAATACTTAGCAAATTGGTATCTGGTACTGATGATAACTTTATTTATCAATTTAGCAAATATAACTATGACCAAATCAAAATGATCAATGGATTCAAATAAAAATTTGAAATAAGTTAAACAATTTTTTTCTAATAAGTTAAAAATTTGAAATAATGCAATAGAATTAATAGATTTTTACTGTACCAGCACAGGTTGAATTTTATTGTAGCAATTTAGAATAATACTTCTATTTAAATACTAATTCGACTCTATAACAACCTAAAAGCAATGGAATAATCAAAACATTACAGTACCAAATCAGGTAAACCCCCCCCCCCCCCCCCCCCCCCCCCCCCCCCCCCCCCCACTCTCCAAGTTGCAAAGTAAGATAAAATGAGCCATAATCAAAACATGATCCTGTCCTAGTTCAATTATGGTATTCAAACGAAATCCAGATTCAAAAATGGAGCTCCTTTTTAGATAAGAAAACTATCCTATTAAAAATGAATGAAAAATCAATTCTGAGGCGAGACTTTGAGTCCATTGATATTAACTAGTTACTAGTATCATGTCCGTGCGTTGCAACAGGAACATATTATAAGATTGAATATAATATGAAGAGATAGGGGTATAAATGAATTCGGATAATCCGCTTACAATCCGTATCCGGATTAAACAGATACGGATACTTGCGGATACGTACGGATATTTTTAGTATATAGAAAAATAATCAGGATATGGATACGGATAATTCTGTGAGGACATAAACGGAGCGGATATCCATATATATCCGGATTCAAAATTTAATCTTTTAGTAGCTTTCAATTCATTTCACCCTTGCGAAGTTCCCAAAAATATACATATTCGTTTAAGTCCAGCAATTTTGATAGAAAAATCATATAATCTATTACGATAATGGATTGGTTTTCTGAACCAATAAAACAATTAGTCATCCATAATTGTCATTGTGCAAACTTAAAAAGTCCATTAAATTTTTGTCAATTTAGGTAATCAAATTAGGTAATTTAAAATTATGAAATTTACTAGAATTACTCAATATCTAACGATTATCCGCTCCATATTTATATTCAAATCCGTATCCGTGGATTATCCGTTCTGTATCCGTATCCGTTTAAGACGAATATGGTTTCAAATTTTGATATCTGTTTACTATCCGTATCTGTATCCGTATCCGCTCGTTGGAAAATGGATGCGGATACGGTTTTAACATTATCCGCTCCGTTTACATCCCTATGAAGAGACCTTTTTGTTTGATATTCACACAAAATTAAGAAAAATTATATATAAATAAAAATAAAAGACACAAATAAAAAAAATAAAAACTCAAATAATAAATAACATAAAATAAACAACAGCAAATGAAAACAATGGATCAAATATAACATGAAAAAAAAAATCTTGAAGTATCATTGCCAATGTGATCATATTCGATGTAATCCAACATTTGTAAAAATGAACAAACAAAATATGAAAAGTAGATTATAATTGCTCAAATTAAAAACATATAATAAAATTAGGAACGGTTCGGATCAATTGTTTGAATTTTGAAATCGCAAAAATAATTTATAAACATATGGTGTCAAGATGTATCACCATAAAATAGTATAATTGGATACTCAATTTTGATAGGGGACTTTTTTTGTGCTTAAAAACTAGAAGCGAAAAGTACATATAAGAACGTAAATTACTTCTAAAAAGAACTGATTTGGACTCTTATTAAAACAAAAGAAGGAATTATTCGTATCAAATCATATGTTATTTTGTAAAGGATCTTTGAAAAAGAAAAAGAAAAAGGAAACGAATATTGATTTCCAAACTAATATGATAATTGCAAACGTTAAACACAAATTACGCTATAAACTACTTAAGGGTCACAATTTATATATTTTTCTAGCTATTTGCAAATATATAGTAGCTCTAATAATATTATTTTTCTAGCTTAACACAATGAATATAGCATATTAGAAAAAATAATTTTCTCTACAAATTCGAAAAGATTGAGTAATTTCTATTTAAGAGAAGAAATGAAAAGAGGAAACAAAGAAATAAAAAATAATTTAATTGCAGAAATTAGAGATAACTTTAAGAATAAATAAGGAAACAAATCGCTAGATATTCATTCAATTTTAATTGTGACAAACTATATAATAGTATGTGTGACGAGTATGTTTTTAACTAAATTTAAACTTTTACACATAAAACAGATGTATTTAATCAAAATTAGACAGATTATGTAATTGGACAACTGATATTAAATCTAAAAATTCATCTTACAATCTCAACCGTTGGCAGATCAGGACAACTACATCCATAATATAAGAATAGATATCATTCAATCACATAACTTTAATGATTTCATTGCGCAACTAATTGGAAAAAAAATGTGATGAGAAAATCACATAAATTTAGATAGGTTAAAAATTGGGAAATTTGATAAAATAACATTTCTTTGAGAAAATCAAACAAAATACCCTCTCTTAAACTTCAATAACAACTGATTTCTCAATGGTCTAGAATTTTTACAACAATTGTTTTTTCACCTATTTAAGAAAATACTAATTTTTTTCTTCTAAAAATGTCAAATTTGATTTAAAAGTAAATTTCATATTAATATTATGTTGAACGGTAAGATCGACTCAACTGTTTAGACTTTAAAAATGAAAATATTGATCAGTAACACGAACCAATATATGCACTATGCATATTACTGTAGCCTCACTCAGAGGCGGAGTTAAGTACAAACTATGAGAATCAATTGGCTTTCATTTTCTTTTACAATTTTTGTATTTATGTATGATTTTTTTATATAACTTATAGTGAATGTCATGATAATGTGAAATTGATTTTAATTTTTTATAGAAATTTTTTATATGATTGACTTCATATATATTTGACCATATACATCAAAAGTCTGGATCTGTTCCTAACCTCTCTCAAATGATATTGCATTTATTTATATAAATATAAAATGGTTATTCATGCCATAATACGATTGACATAGAATCAAATATGTGGCTTTCCGTCCTAGTCAATCATGTGTCTTATAAGTGGGTTCTCCAATGACGAATCCAAACTGTTGAAATACATCTACTTCGCAAGTGATGTATGTACATGCAAAATTTTATCGATTTCAAATTTATTTAGAATAAGATTAAGCGTGTCTTATAAGTGGGTCCCGACAGTCAAATCAAAGTAAGAGATCACTATGGCACAACAACCCCACCTATTTTAAATTTGTTGAAATGTATGGACAAGATGCTAAATTCCTTCTCAGGTAATAAGCTGGAAAGAGAGTTCAATGAAGTAATCTTCGGCCCACATACTCTTATAAGGCCCTTGTGCCTCATATGACATTTTTTTTTTGGCCCACACACTACTACAAAAACACATTTATTATCACCTCTTAACCATCGAGCATCATTTGGCACAGATGGTGTATGTAATCAGTGGTAGTGCTGTAATTACTCTGAACTTTTTACCGACTGTTCGGTCTAATGATAATACTAAATCATATATACTTTTGAGCATGTTTTACCCTAATAATTAGGCCAAATTCCTCCTTCTATTATGTATTTTTATCTACTTCCTATATTAAAATTATCAAGTTCCAAGTTATTGCTGAAGTTTGATTTTCATTGCAAAGTTGGAGCAAAAACAGAGAATTTGTGCGGCCAGAGCCCATTATGTGCGGCAGCACGACTGGTCAGCAAATTCCGGACTTAGAAAAAATGAAGAAAATGGATTTGTGCAGCAGAGAGTATTTTTGTGTGGCCGCGCGTCTTCAAAATCCTCCAAAATAATAAATTCGGAATTCTGCAAATTCTGCTCCAACATATCAGAAAACACAAAGCATTTGTGCAACTAATCAATGTCAAATTGATAGTGAATTATATAGGATTTTGGCTTTAGTTTTGCCCTATTATTAAACACATATGGTCTCCTTTGCTGAATTTGGATCCTCTTAACTCAAATTTTGAATTTAGATGTGGATCGGACGATTAGAATCTGGACCAATCTGATCCAATGTGGACTGCACAAAGTTTCTTTAATATTTGTGCTAAAACAGATCTTATGATCAGGATCTAAACTCTAAATTTAGGTTACTTAGGTGATATGAATCCATTTTATGTCCATCTTCATCACCAAAATCACTTCCATAAGCAGAGGCTAAGCCAGAATTTTAATGAGGGGACCCAAGAGATAAATTTGCATTTTGACATGTAGTGCAACTTCTAACATTCTTTTTGGAACTAAATCTACTGCTCTTTCTTCTAGAAAAGCATAAACATATTTTTCTTTGTCCCAATCATTCAAATTAGCAGCGGATCCACTCTCAATGAATGAGTTCAATTGATCCCCATTTATTTTCAAAAAAAATTATACTTTAACACGACTTTGTTACATAATTTATAATAAATACTATAAATACTAGAGTTGATCCTCACATTTTTTCGTTCATATGTTTTGTGAAAATTTTATATGAGATGAAAGAAAGGATAGGGGAAAAAACAAATGAAAAAAATCAATTTTTGCAATAAATAATTGGAGAGAGATGGATTCCAACCCCCAATAGTTTGAAGAACTATGCCAGTTTTCAAGACCGCGTAGAATAACTGCGTGCTCCCGGTAAAGTCGTTCGTACACTGAAACAAAATTGTCATATAAAGTCTCATGTTCGACTCTTACATACAGCGGAACAATAGAGATTCTATTTATTTCGAATTAGATGAAACAGGCCAATGGAAATTACAAAACTCCCGAGTTTTGACCCCCATAACTTACAACTTACAAGTCTGCCTCCACCCCCTGATTCAAATGTTTTTTAACCGTTCAGATTTAGAGATGGAATTTGCTCCTCCCTCTTCTATTCTCTTCAAATCTAAACCGTTGAAACTATTTGAACTGTTGGATGAAGGACCTGCTTTTCTTGGAGAACAGCAACAAATTCTCGTTTCTCACCCACTTTTTGTCCTTACAATCAATGAATTTAAAGAAAATTGTATTACATTGATGACAAAATAACACAAATTTTACTACTAATAATCGTGTGGCACTGTTTCTTATCAATATATATTTTTTAATCTCGATACTTGGCAACATTAATGAGATGTTGTATTATGATCATCTCTTAATTTCTTTGGAAATCCTTCCTGCTCACAATGGTCCCTGTATTATTAATAAAACTTGAACGCTGACTACTGACTAATTTCTGTACGTACTTATCCAAAAGTTATAATTTATGATTTTTTTTGAAAAAAAATATAGATCTAGCCCGTATTTCATTCATAATATGGTCCATAGTGAAATAAAAACAAAAAGAGCTCAAAACAGTTGAGCAACTAAGTAAGAAAATGTAAAGTGAAATAACAGTAAAGGAGGAAAGAAAGTAACAAGAAGTGAAAAAGATTGCGGGGAAGTCTCCGAGAAAACATGAATTGTTGTATAAGTCCCTTGGCAATTGATGAAGCAGCACATCCTACAAATAGCACAATTTCAGCTGTGCTATGGTTTTTTTCAGCATCAGATATGCTGTTATTTTGCTTCACCATCTTCACTCTTTTTTTACCAGTAAGTTTGCCTCCAGTTTCGGACTGCATCTACCCGTACCAGTGGCATGTGCCCCGTACCAGTTTTGATCAGAAACTGTCCGAGCCTGGTCCACTTTGCTGTTTCATTAGTGATACGACCTTCAATTTCCAAGTTGCTTTTCCTTCAATTCCATGATTTCAGTCAACATGAGAACATGAGTGAATGCCTAAGAGCTGTACCAGGCCATATGCATACCAGTCCCCTTTCCATCCTCTACCATTACCAGTAATTGTTCTTCCCCCACCAGTCCAACATTTTTGTTTTCTGGGTGCTGAAACAGAACTAAGACCGTACCAGTACCGGCAGCACGTGTACCAGCCCCCATTCCAACATTCCGGCCTCCTTGTTGTGTTCATTTCTCACTATACCTCCTTTGTTTTATCATTGCTATACCCGCGCAGCGCAGTGCAGCAATAATTTATGATTTTTGTAGAATTAAATGTTCTTCCTTACAATGAGTACGAGATTTACAAAATTTAATTGTCTCTGTGGTAAATTGGTAACAGGCTATCATAACTGGCCTGTAAAGCTTAATTGAACTTAGTTCTTTGTTAGAAATTTCAAAATTGTGGTTTTCAGCACCGTAATAATATCCCAATTTAAAAATAATTTGACGAAAAATATATAATTCAGATATAATGTAGATTTATTTAGAAATATTTTATTTTCTTATAATAGAAAACAAAATATCAAAATGCTAGAATTTTAGAAAGCAAAAAAAGGTTTGTGAATACCACAGATGATATCAGTATAAATGGTGTATTCTTATTGAGGCTGTTTCTTTTCTTTGAAGTAACTGAAATAACAGGTTTTGTTTCTATTCGAGCAGTTCTTCACACAGAATACAAAACTTAAACTTATTTCACTTGTTAAACACAGAAAAATTACAGAATTCACTCAAAGATGACTCCATATAACATGGGCAAGAGCAAATTCCTGGGCTCCATCTGTTAAGTTAAACCAAAGATCTCCTCTGAGAAAACCAGATTTTATTTTTCATTTTGGAGACAATCTATGAACAATTGTGCCCTCAATTTGGAAATTATATTATTTCATACATCATTTTCATGTTTTACCAAGTTGCTGATGCCAAAGATGCAGACTTGCTTGTTAGTAAAGGAATACTAGGACATCATTAAGCAGATGAGGAAGAGGTATCAGTCTGTTCAAGGAACTATTATCTAAAGAACATTTCTCAGGATTTGGATGTTTATTATCAGAGTCATATGAAATGATTGCAAGGTTGGTTTCGGTGTGAGAATATCACAATATATCTCTTTAGTTATTTTGATTCCAATTGTAATGGTGACACACTCTGTTTTGCAAATACTATTATCAACCATCTGAGCTACAATACAAGAAGAATTGCTGTATTTTGTACGTAGGAGGAATGATGTACCCTCTTATGCCAGTACAATTGCTCTAGTTCTTGTATTTACAGAGCATTTTTGGGCCTCGACTGATTTGTACATTCCAAGAAAATAGTAATGATTCACATTTGAGTTAATGAAAATTATCTGAACAGCACTACTGAAAAACTTAATTTTCTATCGCCAAGAGAAGAACAAGGGTTGAGGGAAACAAGGTAAGACAGGTGGGCAGGAGATTTTCCTGCCTACCTTTCATTAAAAGATAGGAAAAATTTACAGATTCTGGCATGTACACAATGAAGCAAAAATGAAGAGTACAAACCAAAACCAAAACCAAAACATTACTTTTTTCATAAATTGGAATATATTAAGCATTAAATTTGAAAGGACTGTTTAATACAGACGAACTGATATACCCCTACTGGCCTCATTATCAATAAAGTAGCCTGAGGTGCAAGTGATAAATCTAGACCTTTCTTTTAACTTAGCACAAATCTCAAAGCAGACCCCCTATAGTTTTAATAGACACCGGATTGAGTTCGACCCAGCTGGAATTAAAAGGGCCTCCTCACCTTCAGTACCAATAATAGGTATCTAAATTTTAATCATCTCGTGTCTGCATTTTGCCTGAACTATATGAGAAGGTCCGATTATAAATCATCACTCTGATCTGAAACTAATAACATAAAAGCTCAAAAATAAAAATAAAATAGAGAAAATCTACTTAGCCTGATTTTCCTTCTGCAAAAATAAAAGTTTGGACACTTTGTTCCCACAAGGACCTAGGAAAAGAAGCATATTAAACAAATCTTCTAACAAAACAACACTACAGTCAAAATAAAACCCGATACCCTCTAACAAGTCCTCTGATTTCTATTATACTACTGCAAAAATCTGGATCATAAGAACTGCATATATTATCCTTGAATACCTAGACCTACCAAAACCAAACACAACAGAGAATTTTCCTCCTATTTTTTTATTTCAGGAAGTGAGGATTGAGTAGTCTAGAGACTTCAAGAAAATCAACTCGATCTTTCCCATCAAATATTTTCTTCAGCTTCCCATCACATACAATGATTCTTTTCTTCTCTGGATCCTGCTCAAAAAAGAAACAAACGAGAAACAAAGAATAAAAACTCTATGCAAAAACGAATTCAACTTACCAGCTAATATATTTTATTTACTATTAAATACTGAAACTTGTATATGAATACAAATACAGAAAATAGGGGAGAGGGGGGTGTCCGATGCCCATCGGACCAAACTTGGTGCGATGGGTTGTTTCTACCGTCCGATCCACTTCAAGATCTGTGCGCACGGATATTAAAGCAAACAGCACGGAT
Source organism: Carex arenaria (assembly GCA_964058825.1). Lineage (NCBI taxonomy): Eukaryota > Viridiplantae > Streptophyta > Magnoliopsida > Poales > Cyperaceae > Carex > Carex arenaria. The sequence continues at coordinate 14,631 of CAXKVW010000019.1, read as the reverse complement.
ATTAAAGTGATGCGCACAGATCTTGAAATGGATCGGACGGTAGAAACCACCCATCGAACCGAGTTTGGTCCGGTGGGCATCGCACAGCCCCCTCTCCCAGAAAATAGAGTAGGTTTACTCTGGGGGCTAAAAAGTAAATCTTAGTTTGGAGAAACTCCTAATCTTTGAATATGAAATACTTTTACAGTATACAAAACAGTAAGTACAGGTTATAGAATTTTTGGACTGCAACACATAGGATAGGTGGTGAAGTTGAAGGACTTAACTTTGTAAAATTGAGAATTTCCAAGAAACAAAGGAACCTAGACATGAAGTTGGAGAGAATTGATAGAAAATAGCCCTTTGAACATACAATGCTATGCTAACAAGGGAGATGTTACTATTGTTTCACAGGAAAATTACAAAAAGAGGTTCCTTCAGAACATGGTCATTTTGTACAGTTACAGGAAAGTGCAGCAAACCAATCTGTTGGCATTTATGGTATCTGTACATATCCATTCTCAAATAGAATTTTTATATATCAAAACCATCTGTTTGCACTTAATATGTTTCACCATAAGCATTTTAAAAGAGGTTTAGTTTCATCTATACCCCTGCAAAATCTCAAATTTCACATACACTCCAGCAAATACAGGAAAAATCAGTCTACTTTCCTTATTCCTCGCTCCCCTATTTCTTAGTGAAATGATAAATTAAGTTGCTTGCCTGATGCTAAAATAAATTAATATGGATTATATTAATAGAGCTAGGAGGCCAAGTAGTGGACAGGGAAATGATGACATTTTGCTATTGTTAGTTATATCAAATGATGATCGCCATTTTGCTATCGTTAGTTATATCAAATGATGATATTTTGAAAATAGCTTATTGTGCAGTGAGGAAGAAGCAATTCATAACCTCTTCTTGCAAGTCACACCAGGTACCTAAACCCATATGGGTGCCCCTTACTAAAAAATAATAAGGTTTCTTCTAAGGTAAAGCTGTGGCCTATTGAAATGAATTTGATGCCACTTAATGCAGGTATTGCAAAATCAGTCGGATACACTACAAGAAGGATCTTGACTTTTTTGCTAGTTTGGGGGTGAATTGGTTAGAGGTGCAGGATTTGCTTTACAGGACGTACTGCATACAAGTATATCTCAAATAGGTATTGCTTCTCTTACAATTTATATTGCTTTGTGGAAAGGGGGTGTGGTATGCTAAGCTAGAGGAGTTGTTGGCCAAAGATATTGAAGTAATGTTATTAGAAACCAGGTGCCCACAGTAAAATCCTCTCATACCCACTTTGAGTACACATTTCGAAGTGTGTAGCTTCTGGTGGACCTTCTCTATGGCCGATTGCATAAAAACTGGATTATAATTATTTCAGTAAATCGAAGGAAAAAGCTCAGACTTGTGATTATCTCAGGTGTTCTTTTGAGTTTGGCGTATTGGCTGCAGCCTATTCATCTATCTCAGTGTTGTTATTTTGAAAAAACATGTGATCTCAAATGTGATGGTTAGATGTTTCCATGTCAGTTTAAGAAGTCCATTCCTTTAGTTACTTAGTCTTATGGTTTTATATGTTAATCTCAATAGTCATCTCCTTCACTAACAGAAAGTGATGACACCATGCCACATTTTTAAAACAAAATATCTATAAGATATGATGAGATGAGTTGAGTTGTGAATGAGACATCTCTCCTCTAAAGTGCCACCAATTAGTGTCTCCTAACCCCACCCTCCCTCCCTTCTTTAGATCCTAATAAAAGAATTGAGTTAGGAAACTTGACTTTGGAAATTAGTTTTTCTCTATATATTTCAATCCTAGAACATTCGCAACCATGTCATCTCTGTTCTATGTTTAACTTCCCTAAAGTTCCCTAATTCAATTAATTTTTCCTGACCCACCACATCCAATTAAATGTACAAGCGTCCTATTGTGCATAATACAGGACAAAAGCATGATGATATGACCAGTGTATTAGGAGCGCAAAATATTAGCCAATCCTGTTCTAGCTTTGAACCACAGAGCAGATTAAATACCAGCATTTATGTCACGAGAGGAAACTCTGACAGAAGCAATTCAGAATACATATCCGTGTAAGTTGGGCCTTACGAAATTCCACAGAACATACGAAGGCCGTTCAACACAGATGTGCGAGTTGTACCATTTTATATGTTTTGTTCCATTCCCTCATGAGGTGTCCTGTGAAATGTCTGAGTGAAAGTTTAGTTAGCGGCTAAAAACCTAGAGATGCGGCACAAACCATGGTCGATCATTTCCTTACTGTCTGTCAAGTGCCTAATTGGGGTAACCAATCAGCAATTCAGAAAATTAGTAGTCACAAAGTTCCCTTCCTCCCAAATAAAAACTTAACTCAACCTCCACAGAAAAAAAAAAAAAAAATCAAACAAGTTTGAGGGTTTATACCTGAAGATTGTTTCCTTTGATGTAAGCCCAAACAGCCTTGATCACTTCGGTCCTCGCCATCTCGGCAGCTCCCACCAGTTCCTGGAGCTCAGGAGAGAGCCGCCGCGGCTTCATGATCCCCGACTGCCTTGGCTGCTTCTTCTTCTTCATTCCCTCGTCCGCCGTCAGTTCCGCCGCTGCCATTGTACGAAAGCGCGAGGCTACCGCCATCGTGGCTGGGCGGAAAGACAGTGAAGGTGGTGGGCGGCGAGAGTATCCGCCGCCAGTGACAAAGGAAGCAGAGATGCTCATAGATGTCGCCATGGAGGAAAAGGAAGAGAGAAAACGGCTGAGAGAGATTGTTGATTTGGGGTCGGGATTGGGAAGTGGGAAGGCGGGGGAAGGAGAAGCGTTATCCTAAGTCTGACTCAATTGATTATTTTTTTAAGAAATATATATGAGAAAAATTTTAAATTTACCCCTCAACTTCAAAAAAATCGAATTTTTATCCAATGCATTACCTGAAAAGGGAATCTTTTACAATTATTGGATCCGGATCGTTCTTTTTAGCTTGGCACGAATCTCAAAACCCAATAAAACTGCCTCCTATTTTCTCCCGAATCTCAAACCAGTTGACATATAATCTCAAACCGTAAAGTGAGGCCCATCCTCTACGGTACCTGGGAGATATTGATACAAAAAAAATCAAAGCCTGTACAATGGATCCGTATCTTCTCTATAGTATCGGTTTGAGATTAAATCTGAATCAGTTTGAGATTTCGGTGATATAGGAGGCAGTATTATTGGGCTTTGAGATTCGTGCAAGTAAAAGATTCCCTTGTGCAGTAATAGAGACGGTGTGATTTCGTCTGGAATGCTATATAGCCTAGGCCCTTTTTTAACGGGGGTGGAGGGGATTTCATGTATAACTCTCAAAATTTTCAAAATTATGTATTCTTCTTTTTAAAATATAAAAATATGTATTAAGTATAAGAAAAATATTATGTCTTCTAAATGATCAGTTTTTAGGTAGAAATAGTTCATTTATAGTTTTTCAGGTACAAATGGTTCATTCATAGGGCAGAAAACGGATTCGAATTATCTGATCCGAGCTTCATATCCGTATTCGAATCTGAATCAAACAGAGCATATAATTTTTGGCTATGAATCATTATCAGGTATCAGGTATCAGTTATCGACAATTCTTTCGGATACAGAAACGACTTAGGGCAAGGTGCTTGATGAAATTCCTCAAGCTTTCTCACCTCTTCTTCTCAATATGTATCTAGAAGGCACAATGAATTGGCTGGGATCAATGTCCTCCCAGGTACCGTAGAGGTTTGGTCTCACTACGGTTTGAGATTAAATCTCAACCGGTTTGACATTCGGGAGCAACAGGGGGGAGTTTTATTAGGCTTTGAGATTCGTGCCAAGCTAAAAAGAACAGTCCGGATCCAATAACTGTAAAAGATTCTCTTTGCAGGTAATGCACTGGATATGAATTCGCGTATGGTAGAGGGAACTCGTTCTGAATTCGCATCCTCTGAGATATCTCAAACTTTGCGTGACTTTTTGGAATATCTCAATCGTTAAAATACATTTTGCACGAATCTCAAAGCTCAAATTAAACTGGCCCCCTATGGTTTCCCGAATAGACACCGGACACGTCGGTCACGCAAAAATTGAGATATCTCAGAGGATACGCACCCACTCGTTCTCGTCTTATTTCCGTTTACAATGAAGATCTGGATCTTTCTTTTTTACCTGGCACGAATCTCGAAGCCCAATAATACCCGAATCTCAAACCGTAAAGTGAGAGGATACAGATCCTTTCCCGAGAACCCTAGAGCTTTGGACTGAGAATTTCTCTCCGGCTGGAGCTACAATCCGTTGATCAGATCAAATTATTACTCTAGGATAAACAAAAATTGTTTACCGTCAGCCATGGTGACCACCTTCACCGGCGTTGGTATTGGGTTTGGTACGCTGTTTTTTTTTTATCTCCTTTCTCATTTCACCCGATTCGCAGGGTTAGAATTCTGAATTCTCTTCTAACTCTGCAATTCTTTAGGGTTTGGCGCTGGTTGTGGATTTGGAGTTGGGTGGGGATTTGGAGGTATGATAGACTGCACAATTTACAGACTGGTTTAAGTTGTTTTATTTATTAAAGAAGGAAGAGATGATATTCTAAATGACAATTCCAGTTCTAAATTTTTATAAACTTTCTTTACTTGTTTAGGATTTGGCAATATTTAATTCTGGTACCAGTGGTTTCAAATGTTGTGATTTTGTGTTAGGTTTATGTAGAGAAACCAGTGTGTTTGTCAGAAAGAAGAAAGAAAGATATGAACCAAGTGTAGTCCATGTGCTTCTCTCGAATCTTTGAATGTTATAAAACAATGAGGAATCAAATTTTCTTCTTAGCTATATTGTTTTTCACTCTATGCAGGGATGCCGCTAAATTTTTTTGGAATGGGAGCAGGTAAACTTAATTTCCTTACCTCATTTTTTGTTAGCTTTGTATTTCAATTTTTCTGTTGATTTTGAACTTTGAGTTGTTCAAATTATGAAAGGCTTGGTAGTGATTGCATATTTAGAATATCAAAGTTAAGGATCCTAGTGGTAGGAAAGCAGACCCAAACTGGTACCAGAATTATAATTGCCAGAACAAGAGGTTTTGGTGAGTCCTTGCTTGAAACTGAGTGTGAAAGAAAAGAAGAGGATCAGACTGGTATGGAACTGGTAACAAACTGGAATTTTAACCCTAATGACTGGAACTACCAAGGTTATCTTCGGTGGATGTTTGTCTGGTGCCGCAGGAAAAATACTTGCATAGCTGCATGGTAGCAGATTTTTTTTTCATGTTCCCCCCCCCCCCCCCCCCCCCCCCCTATTTCCGTGTCCAAGCCTAGCTATCTTTGTAGGGAAACTCTATTTACTAATTCAGTTAACAGGAAATGCAAAACAAATTAGTAAATAAATAAAGGATATTGATTAAGTACAGTAAATTGGTTCTTATTCTATCCAATTCTGGGTCATTGTTGGTACAGTACTGCAACCTATAGTCTATAGATATAATTCTTCTTCAAGCAGTGACATTTTTTTATTCAAAATATCAGGAGGAGGTTGTGGGGTCGGGTTGGGGTTAGGTTGGGGTTTCGGCAGTGCTTTTGGATGCCAGTATCGATCTTCCAAGGTTCAGTTTCAGGGATTTGAATTCAATAAGAAGGTTGAAGATGATCAAACAAGGTTGAAGATGACCAAACATGGGAAACAACAACCATCAGTTTGAAAAAGCAAAAAGAAGCTAATTGTTTTGTTGAGTTTGTCATTACCTTTCTGTTTGTAGGCAAACTTGCAACATTTTGTTGTTCGATTCATGAGAAAGTACTCGTTATATATTTCAGTCTCTGTTTATTTTGTTTTACTGTCTTAAGAAGTGTGCATTTTTCTGTACAATTCCAATCTGTACGCTCAGTGTTGAGTCCGAAAATTCCGAGATCAACTGTTCAAACTTTTCCGTGATCTCAGAAAAGTAAGTTTTGATGCACGTATCTCGAGAAAGACCAACGGTTGGGATCGGGATTACAGGGTCCTGTAAGTGCCTGAGAATTACAGCCGGTTTATTTTTCTCAATGTTAGGTGCTGTTATTATGGTCCTAGTAAGTAATAGTTTTGAAAGCGAAATAATACTTGTAATATTTTACTGCCACTGCAACCTTTAATGCAATGAAGCAACGGTTTCATTCTTAATTTCAACGAGTGTGTGAGAGATCTGAAGAGTTGAAAAAATGCATAAAATTTATGCTTTAAAAACATGATGCAAAAATTTATAATATATTATCAACGACAATATATGAAATCTTATAATTCCTGCTTCTTTTCTGCTCTTTCATATTCTTCTTTTTCTCCTCTGATGCTTCCCTCTTTATACCAAATGGTTGTTAATCAATACCTACAGATGTTAAAAACTACAAAGAGCTATGTAGCTAACGATTTTACCTCGACTTTTCCAATATGAGGAGGGCTCAAATGCCCCATTGTTTCATGCTCCAATTGTATCCTAACATCTTTATCTTTGATTTCAAAGTTCAAACAAAAAATTTGAACTACTCAACATGATTCACATTAAAATGTGCTTAGAAATCAAATTTTTATATTTTTGAAAATTTTTTTTGCTATTTTTATTAAGATAGATACAAATCAATGTTTTTCTCAAGAAATTGTGAATTATCCAAAAAAAAGTGATTTTGTATCTATCTTAAAAAATAGTAAAAAAAATTCCCAAAAATATAAAATTTAATCTCTAAGCACATTTTAAAGTGATTCTCGTTTTTAACAATCAATGTTTATGTTTTTCAGAAAATTGGGACCAAATCAATGTCTTTAGTACTTATCTTATGAAGAGAACAGGATCCCACGACCTAGATCATCTTTGAAAAATACATGAATTAAAAACGAGAACCAGCCTTATTTTCGTGGAAAAGTAATAGTGTAAGAGATCGTATGTTCCAAATCGACAAAAAAAAAAATTGAGACGTTAATTTATCAGAATCTTTGAAAACTTAAAATAATTAAAGATGAGTCCATAAAACAACATGAGCAATAATTGATTCTCATAGTTCGTTAGATCATTTCACAGTTCTCTTAACGTCGTTGTGTCATATGATTTATCAGCAGCATATGAATTGTAACTCTTTACCAGAAAATATTCAACTACATGTCAGACAGTTCATCTCACCTGAGACGGTCGAAACTTATTATTTAAGTCATGGCTTAAATCCCTAAACCATAAATTAAATAATATTATGCAATTTAAAAATAAAATGACAACCTACCTGAATATGTAAAACTCCAGAACATTGTTTAGAAATAAAATTATAACCAATCTTAAATTAAAAGTTAGCAATACATAATTTAGAATGCAACATACTGAAATAGAAAATATTCAACTACATGTCAGACAGTTCATCTCACCTGAGATGGTCGAAACTTATTATTTAAGTCATGGCTTAAATCCCTAAACCATAAATTAAATAACATTATGCAATTTAAAAATAAAATGACATCCTACCTAAATATGTAAAACTCCAGAACATTGTTTAGAAATAAAATTATAACCAATCTTAAATTAAAAGTTAGCAATACATAATTTAGAATGCAACATACTGAAATAGAAATAGAGGTGGAAAATCTAAATTATATATTTGCACATACAGAAATATTATACACAAAACACATTCTAAATTGCTAACTGTATATTTACAATCACATCCCTCTTGACAAGAGGTTATCAAGTATTTTGCATAAACCACCTCAGATTGTACAAACCTTTAAGAACTCAGCCAACTAATACACCAGTAAACTAGAATGCATGGGTACCAGTACCCGGAATGCATCAACATAACAAAACCAAAGCAGATGTGCACTGATACTAGGTACCAGTGAGGAATGCATCAAATAGCAAGACAGAGCCCAATTGAGTTTACGGCCAGATCTGAATACAGGAACTGGTATCAAGTGGTACAAATGTCTAGGGATGAGTAAACCAGAACCAGAACAAGAGCAAACCAGCAGTTTGCATTCACAACTCAAGATTATTTTTTTTTTTTGAAGGTCGGAGGCCAAGGTTGCCACCGACAATATATTGATAATAAAATGTTATTTACATAGTAACAGACTGAATACACACAACTCAAGCAAACGCAAGCCATATACCACAACAACAAAAAGCTGGTATAGTATCATTCCTAAAAAAACTAACGAAAAGAATGCTAAACTCTGGTTAATCCAATTTGCTTCTCAAATCCATTAAATTCGGATAATCTTGATGCAACCTTTCTGGAGACAAATAATCGTTCTCATCTTGAGGAGTCCATAAAACATGACAAGCCTACAGAAGTAAAGCTCAAATTAGTATATTATTCGAGCAGTAAATCACCATATGTACAACATGCCGCTACACTTTACCCAACAAGATTATCAAATCAGCTCCTTCCTTGAGCACCAGAGTGAATATACTTCTTTATGAAATACTTCCATAATTATATATTATAATTGAAGGGTCACTTTATGTAGCATTTAGTTTGTATGGTAATACAGAATTTTCTATTTAAAAAGAAACAATAAGATTTCCATATTTATAGTAACATGTAACCCCTCAACTTATTGTATGATTAAATGTACCAATTTAACCAAATTAAACTACAGTTCTCTTTAACACCTATACTGAAAGAGCACACTACAGTGGAGTAAATCAGATAGATAAGTATCAGTGGGAATATACTAAATAAAACAGAAAGAAGTGGAAGGCCCTGGAAGAACAACGCATGCAAAACACAAAAATACACTGTAAAATAAATATAAACAGATTAAAATAAATTAAGCATTAAATAGGCTTGGTGTTGTGCTATGTTTTAAGTAGTTTCAGCCTTTCAAAACAGCTAAATAAATAAATTACAGCCTCAAACAGAATGATTTTTTGACTTGCGTCGACTGAAATTTCTCAAGTTCAATAGTACAATAAGTATGTCAAATGTGAAGTACACAAAAACCGATTCGGTTTTGTGTGCAATTAATCTGAAATAAAAATATATAATGTTCTTACCAAAATTTCACTTTTGGGTAACCCACCAAGCTTCTTCAGTACGTCCTTCAAGTCTGACACTGAATGAATTGGAGACAGATTAAGTCGCCTTGTTACTGCAACTAGCAAGTTTACCTAGAAACATAAACAAGAGAGGCATAAATGGTCATGTAGACTTCATTTACAAGGAATAGGATTTAAATACTGCACAAATCACAAGCAGTTCTGTAAACAACAACAAGTAATGAACATGATGTTATCTCCTAAACTATTCAAAATTACATACAATCCACCAAAATCAAAAAGGGAAAAAAGGTCAAATAACATGAGTTTTAAAATCATTATGCTTAACTATTTAAAAATTAGTTTATAAAAATTGCTGATGTTTACTAATTGATATATATATTGTACTGTGATGAAAACAAAGACTTGACTTACAACAATGAACGGACTTGCTGAAGTAGACACTATCTCCAAGGTGCTCTTTTGTTCTTGATGGTTATCTACATTAACAAGCGTCTCTTCATCGAATTTACTTCGCTCTTCAAAAGAAAGGTCATAGAAAAGACGCTCAGCCTGAAGCTCATCACTTCTTATATTATCCTATCAAGTTGTCGGTATTTAAATTAGGAAAACATCAATTATATTTATAAACTTTTAAAAAGAAAAGGTTCTTAACAAATGAAAAGGGAGTTTCATTTTTTTTTTGGAAGAATGTTTTCAAAAGCTCTTACTGATAAATCGGATAATCGCCAGAACTCTGAATGTCTTAGTAAAGCCTTTGCTGACTCTATAGATACAACAAAAAACAAGTCAAATTACTGCAACTCTTTGAAATAATAATATATTCAACATAAACTTAAACATAAATGTTTACAAGAAGCACAATTTAATAATATAATTCAGCTATCAGACAGTTGTATTGTTGCAATTTTTGTAGGGATTATATGATACTATTAGTCACATCATCTCGTAAGTTTCTATGATCTTCATAGGTTTCTCGGAAAGCCAAAAGAACCATTTAGTAAATTAATATGACAAACAGACTTCAAATGTAACCAGGTACCGAAAAATTGGATAAGTGATCATTTTTATGATAAATAATCGTCTCAAAATATGTCAGTAAAAGAACTACAAGCAAAATAAATGTCCGTGGTTATACCTTCTAGGACATACTTGTAACCCTCTTTTGTGGAGGTATCTGCTTTGAGAGCGATACCATTTAGATCCCGTTGAAGCGAGCAAGCTGTACCTTTCAATGCAACCTGAAAATATGAGCAAATAACAAATTTAAGGAAAAATATAAATCAAAACTTAGTTTCAAACTAGTTTTCAAACTTTTTTTCAAAATAGTTTGCTTCCATCGACATAAGCAAGCCTCAAACATCAAACCAGAAAAATTAATTAAATAAACCTATGACATTAACTACAGTAAAATAATTAAATTCCAATATTTAAACCATAACAATATTTATTCTCAACCCACTGATGTGGGGTATGAATATTTAATTTCAATCTATTGCCATTACGAGAACACACACGAAGGAAGCACATGGCTTTTGTGTTACTCGCAATCAAGCCAATTAAATGTAATTTTTCGATTAAATTTACCATCAAGCTAGATAAAGTTAATGCCTCAAGAACAAAACCAGAACAATTTTACAATCCAATAAGATTAAAAAAAAATGACACTCTCATCCATTTATCATATCAAAATTATTATTATTATTTTATAATGAGTATGTTAGCAGTTTAAAAATAAGAATGCATCAAACCTGAAGTTTAACGACGCTCGTCTTCGCTCCGTTTTTATCAAGATATATTACAACTACGAAAACAAGGAACAAAATCGCACTAATGGCGATAGTAGCATAGATGAAACCCTCCATGTACTTTTCTTGCATCCCATTTTGGCGAGGCGGCGTGTAGTTCTGGCGATAGCCACAACAACCGCCTCCGTACTCTCGGTACACATAAGTCGAACTAGAACGGGGATAATAGGGGTCTCTTGAACAATAACTGGAGGAGGAGTATCTCGAACCACCGCGCGATGAGAAACCCCCGCCCATGGCGCCGCCTGATGCCGCCATGGCGTCGTATGGGAACGATGTCATTATTGTCAAAACAAGACCTAGAGCTAGCGCCATGGATTTCGTCGCGAGCGTATGCGTCGATGAAGGAACTGCCATTGTTTCGGGATTGAATAATGGAGATTGATTTTTCGGATATTGAAATTCAATGTGATTTTGGTGAATTTATACGGGGAGATGGAGGAAAATAGAAATGATATTTCGAGACTTCGACGAAATTTCTCTGCGTACGAGGAAAAAATAGGACCAATATACTCTCTCAGGTACTGCGCAAATTCCCCTCACTTTACGGTTTGATATTTACTCTCAGTCCATTTGAGATTCGGGCTAGAGGAGGAGACATTATTGCTGGGCTTTAGGATTCGTGGTGAGTTAAAGAAACAGTATAGATCCACTAGATGTAAAAGATTTCTTTTCAGGTACCTGGGAGAATGTGAATTCAAAAAACTTGAGGAAATAGCCGGGAAGATACGAGGAAACTCGGGAACCCATTTTTACAGAGCAGTTTTTAGTGCGTACAGAGTTCGAATTTTTGATGGACCAAAATACCCCTACATCAAAGGCAGAAGATTTACTCTGTAAAATTCGAACGCTGATGATCAGGGGTATTTTGGTCCATCAAAAATTCGAACTCTGTACGCACTAAAAACTACTCTGTAAAAATGGGTTCCCGGAAACTCGACGCAGGCTTCGTTTTACCCGCTAGGCAAATGCACGGAATAGACGTGGAATAGTGAGGTGGAACGTGTTTGCAACAGTTACAATAGTAAGATTTGTCTATTTCAACATGTAAAAATAAAAACATTCTTCTACAATTTTATTTCCGAGGTTTTTATTAATATTCAACATTAAATATGAAATAATAAATTACTCATATTAGATGAAACTTAGCTGGCTATTTATAAAAATGTTCTGACTAGCCAAAAAATAGCCGATTCCAGTTTTATTCTCAACTGGTCATTTTTTAGCTGGTTCGGAACTTTTTTTTTTAGAAAATGTTATGATTTATTTTTTTCGTATTGAAATATTAGAAATATTTTTATATTTCTTTGAAAATAGATATAATAATATATAATTTAATTTATTAGAAAGACTGCAACAAATAATTCAGATCAACATTTTTCAGACCGGATTTTTCTCGACTGTAAAAAAAATTAAAATATTTTTTTGTATGTTATTGGAAAAAAATAAAAATATTTTGAATATGAGTTATTGATTCCGGTTCAAAAGTCGCTTCTAAATAAATACATAAAATATTACATTTAATTTCTAATTTCTAACATTGCAGTTATACTCCTAGAATTAATTTTACGTAATAAAGTTTAACATGTATATATTATGAAGTTAAAAAATAATCAAATACAGACTCAAAATTTGACGAAGAGTCAGATATATTAACTAAACTTTGTTTTCATTAGCGAGCGTCTCTTTTTAAAATTACAAGGATGAGAGCTGATTCTTTTTTTTTTCAAATACTCTAAAAAAATAGCAAAAATATCGTCAGTTTCCTAACAACTCCACTATGGAGCGGTTTGCTCTAGAACCCAGATGCTCCTCAGTGGAACGATCTGCTGCCTGAACCAAACCGTCCTCCAATGAAGCGGTCAACTAAGAGAGACTAATCGATCACTGCTACTCAATGCACCGAAATTTTAAACAACACAAGAAAAGTCAATCCTACATGTTTTGTTGCATGAAATTACAAAGTATATTTAATAAAAAAAATTTACGAAGTGTAGAAAGGGTAAATCCTATACAAAATCACACCGAATGAGCATTAACCAATAAGCAATTTTCCTGAGGAAACAGTTAACAATCCTTAAAAAAAAAAAACACACTATTATTTTCGGCATTATTAGGCCCACCCTCTAAACAGTGTATAGTTTTATGGGTCACACGGCCCAAAAGGTTTCCTGTTTGTGGCCCATATATTATAAAAAACAATTGGGCCAAGTGGGTATGAAAATCTTGTTGGGTACGTTGGATCCAGTATGCTTGGCATAAATTTATTTAATTTTTTTCATTTCTCTTTATAGTTTCAAGTCCTTCGACTCACATCTCATTGAGGCAATTTTTTTTAAATTCTAGCTTTAGTTCATTTTTTTTTCTGTTGAAATTAAACCGCAAGTCTTCACTGTAGAAAATTATGCCACCTTTATTAAGCTACACTTTTGGTAGCAAAAATCCAAATCCACTTTCATAAAACAACTCCTTTGGATAATAAATATAGTCCACTTTTCCGACTGTAGAACACTAGATCTGAGTGCTACAAAAATACCCTACTAACCGCAAGAATAAAAAGTAACTATTTTCGAGAGTACACTGATAAAGACGTGTTATTTTTTAGCGTATCGGTATTGCAGACAGAAATATCTGCGAAGATACCATCAGTAAAAACTTTAATATGGATAATGACGTAGGGCGCTATCAAATCTAATTATTTAATGTGTGTTATGGATTTGATGATTGTGCGGTTGGTGAAGTAGGTGACAATAATTTCTCAGCACCAGTTGTAATTATATATTGTGTTATATGGGTTTGTTTGATGTTGGTTTCGGATTCACATCTGCTACGATCTAAAGCTGAGAAATAGTGTTCCCAAAGTCTCTACTTTTCTAAATCCAGTCATTCAATGTTTTATGTACACGTATCTCGAAACAATTTATTTTATTTGCACGAATCTCAAAATAATGCAACAGTTGGGTTTGGAAAAACATGAATTTTAGGAACACTATTCACAGTGAATAATCGCAGCAGATCGATTCGGGGCTGTTGGTTTCATGTCCACCTAACCGGGCCTAGATAACCTAACACGCTAACAGCATGTCAAATTAAAAAAACCAACGTACAATTGGCATGCTAATTAATTTATATATATATTTCCCATAATTAGTGCTGTGATTTTGACAATTAAACAGTATCACATGCATAAGGTTCTTATGTTAAACATTTCAGTGCAAACAAGCACGTCTTGGTTCTAATTAAATAAGGACATCATTGGTTCATACATTTATAAATATGTGTTGTCATCTTCACCTTAAATATCCCCTCAAGAAAGAATCAGGGAACTAAAGCAATACATACATATTGTCATCTTCACCTTAAATAAATCCTCTCAAGCAAGAAAGAAGAAGGGGCGGGTACGTACGTACGTACGTAGTAATGGCAGTAGAAGACTCAAAACTAAGATGTCGTCCACATTATCAATCTGTACCAGAAAATGAAGAATTGGAGAGTAGATATAAAGAACTCATTTCTACACTTCCAAAAGAAGAAAGAATGCCGCCTTCTACGATCCGAATATACAACGGTTTTTGTTACCCAGAAAACCGTCTTCCGGGTGTATTGGCAATGCAAGAGAATTTCAAGCCTCGCCCCACGGATTTAATCGTAGCAAGTTTTGTTAAGTCAGGTACCACTTGGCTCAGATCCCTCACTTTCACTATAGTGCACCGAAATAAATATACTTTTTCTAGTCACCCTTTGCTTGAACTCAATTCCCATGATTGTATACCAAACATTGAGTATTTCTATTCCAAGGGAGATGAACAATACCTTGAAAC